>VBSM01002608.1:174171348-174183425 GCA_008086735.1 Cheirogaleus medius | reverse complement strand
GGCCGCAGCCCTGCCTCGTCGCTGAGACGTGGACGCCCCGGCCGCAGCCCTGCCTCGTCGCTGGGACTTGGACACCCGGCTGCAGTCCTGCCTCGTCGCTGGGACGTGGACGCCCCGACTGCAGCCCTGCCTCGTCGCTGGGACTTGGATGCCCCGGCCGCAGCCCTGCCTCGTTGCTGGGACATGGACACCCCGGCCGCAGCCCTGCCTCCACCCCCAGCGCCCGGGCACCCTGCAGAGCAGAGCGGGTGGCAGCGCCAGCCCTGAGGGCCGCTGTGCTGCAGGTTGGAAGGGGGCTAGGGAGGGAACTGGAATGTAAAGAGGAGAAACGGTGGAAGAGACAAAGGCTCTCACGGCCCCCAGAGCATCGCAAGGCGAGCGAGTCACATGACGGGGCTGCTTCTCATCCCGCCCCAGAAAGTGGTTCCGAGGGCAATATCGGAATGCATGTTCTTTGGTATTTTACATCTTCTGCCCACATTACTAAAATAAAAAATTGATATAAAGACATCTCAGAACACTAGCCCAATTTTGATGAAAAGAGCACAGAGAAGTGATGCTCGGCTGTGTACCGTGTGTTTGTCGTGAGGGTGGTGGGAAGGAGGGAGTGAGGCAGAAAGAGGGTGCAGCAGAGAAATTACCATTAACGATAATTTACTGGATATTCCAAAATAGCTAGAAAAGAAAACTGTAATGTTTCTAACAGAAAGATGAACGTGTGAGTTGATGGATATCCCAAATGCCCTTATTTGATCATTATACATGTGCACATGTATCAGAGTATCACATGCACCCCCAAAACATGTAAAAATATTATGTAACAATAATTTTTTTAACAAAAAAAGAAGGAAGGAAGAAGGGTGGGAGGGAAGGAGGAAAGGTAGGTAGGCTGATGCATTCAAAGCACTCAAATGTCAGTGGAATTTATTTACAAAATGAATTGCATTTTCTTCCTAAAAAATGTAAGAGAGCAGGGAAAAAGGCAGTCCTAACCAGTCTTCACATGTGAAAACCCTCGGCTTCTGTTATCAGTACTGTAAGCATTTTGTTTCAGAGTTGGGCTTGATTTTCTTTCTAAAGCAATTTCTGAGACTGAGGGGAACAGTCTAAGAAAGGAAGCCTCGAGTCACCAAAGCACATTTTAAAAATCACCAGTCAATATCGACACCAGCTACACAATGCAACGTACCACGTGTTTGAGATCACTTTGCACACGCATCGTACACGTGGACCTGGTCAAATGCATCCTCACACGCACGGACTCCCACAGCCCACACCCCGCAGAGAATGGGCGGGGCCAACTCGAGCCAGCCCACAGCTTGGTCCAGCGGTCATTCCATGCGACCCCGGAGCGTCCACTTGCACAGCCGCGAGGCCCAGCAAACACTCATCGGTCCCTGCGGGTGCTACATGGGGGCTGGAACAGGAGGAGCTGGCGGCGAGGCAATGAGACGGTGCAGGAAAGTTCCAGGACTCTGGACAAGTGCCGAGAACGACCAGCCCGGCAACAGGTGGGTGGCCTGCATGGGGTGGGTGACCCTGGCTGCCACGTTGGAGGTTGGGTGTCACCGTGGGTGGACATTAGAGCCAGGCCTTGAAGGATAAATGGGCAGGCACCTTTGGAAACGGAATTGTGGGCAAGTATTATAACAAAGACGTGTATGTGTGTGTGTCCATGTGTGTGCGCCCATGCGTGTTGTTGTAGGAGTCACGTGAAAGTGAACCGTCTCTGGGAATATCAGTAGACGGGGTCGTACTGCGCAGGAATTCCACCCAAAGTGCTGGGTGAACCCAAATGGAATGAAGCTAATTTCTTCCAACTCTGTTCTCTATTCTGTGGCTTCACCACCATGAGTTACTCTGGCCACAGGGCGCCAGCAATCATCTTACCCACACGATGCTCCAAGCCTCGGTACCCCCGCCGGCGGCGGCTGGGACGCTGTTTGGGGGGGGGGGGGACAAGGCCTGGAGAGGGAGCGTTTTCCTGCAGCCCAGGCAGGAGCCTGGGCCAGCGCGCTCCGTGAACTCTAGCTTGGCATCACTAATGCAGCCGCTCCTGCTCCGGAGGTCTCCGCCTGCCAGCGGGCACGGGCACGACCTTCTCTCTGTTCCCACACACGCCACGGGCACTGTCTACGCATACACGCAACCTGCTTCCCCGCTGCCTGTAACACGAATCCCAGCAGGCTTTGCACGGGATAACGTCTTTCCTGACCTCACGGCAGCCTGCGTTTCCACTGGGATCTTCCGCTCATGATCGACGCATTCCCTCACGTCCCTCCGCTTTGCTCCTCCTACCCACCAGTAAAGAGGGTCCCGGCGCCCTGCTCTGCCCGGGAAAACACTACTGCTTCTAAAATACCATTCTCCAGTGACACCTCTCCCCAACCTGGCCTCACCTGGTCTCCTCTCTCTACCTGACGAATGACAGGCCCTTGTGTTTTATGCTGGAACGAGTTACGTTTTATTCATTTGCTGTGTTTGTTTGAGGAACGTGGGCGTTCAAGGCTCTGTGCTGGGGGTTCCGTGCACGGCCGTGTCCACGCATAACAGGTACCGAGGTAGGTACTGAAGGGAAACAAACGTCTCACGCTTGCTTTCAAAGAGCGCACCTTTCTGCTCAGCAAGGCCTGTTATAACCGACGCCAGCAAGAGCACATGGTCTTAGAGCAGGGCATGCACCCCTCGCACCCGCGCACGCCTCACAGGTTTCCTGGGGCTCAGGCTCTGTCCCTGCCGCCCGACGCAGTTTGACCTCACTGTCCAGGGAGACTCAGGTTACCGCTGTCCAGCTGGGCTTTTTCTGTCCTCTTATCATCAGGACATGGGTCAGGTAATTCTTTAAAAATTTTACAAATAGGTCAATTACTTAGTAAAGTTCCTTTACGACTGCACAGAGAAACCCATGGTCCACAACCTGAGGATGGGTGAGGGGGGACCCCAGGCGCCAAGGAGAGGCGATCCCCATGAGTTTCCGCTGCCCCCGGGTCCCGGCACCTTCCCGGTCCAGATGCTCCTAGGGCTGCTTCTCGTGCGTGGAGAGTGTCGGCCGCAGAGCCGGGAGCGCAGGGGGCCAAATGCAAGGTCGCCATCCGTTCGCTTCGGACCCACACCTTGTTGGCTGGCTCCCCTCTCGTACACACACGGGGAGGTCACTTCTGTTTCATTCCCGCCCTGCCTCTGGCCTTCTTCACGCCCGTCTCTCCCCTCCATGCCAGGTGCCACAGCCCGCTCAGTGCACGCCCTCCCGGGAAGCCCACCCTGGTCTGTGCAGCACAGGGACGTCCTACGAGGGAGCTCGCAGCCCTCGTCACGCGCCAGCTAATGAGACTTGAATTTCCCTTCGTCCCGCCTGCTAGATTCCGATCGATTTCTATTTTCCCACTGCTTCCTCTCCACTCACCGTTTCACCCTCCGCACCTGGGGGTGGTCTGCACAAGCAGCTTCTCTAGGACAACCTGGTGTCTCCCACCACCTGAGACGGCCACTGGACCCCGAGGCTGTACAGGGTCCCGGGGTGGAGGGAAGGGACCAGGCCGGACCGCGCACGGGGGAGGGGTGGCGAGAAACCCGCCGGTGCCTGTACCCCACCTCCCCGAGTCCTTCACTCTGCTTTTCAGGAAAGGGGGCTCTTCAGAAAATACAATCGTCCAAAGTCCCAACACCGAATCCTTTCCTAGAATCGCTATGATTTAAATCACATGGAAAAAGGAAGAATTGTAGGGTTAAGTAACTGTACAGTTACTGCCCTTTAAGTGCTAAGGATGACATGTAAGTGGCTGTGCAGAAATTTTAATTACAGAAAAAATGCGGTTTTATACCCTTTGCAACCCAAAAAAGAAAGAAAAAACAATTTAATACCTGAGATACTAGCTAATTAACTTATCCTGATTTGAAGGCGAAAATATCATAATATGTCCCTAGCAAATTTTAAAACCTCATTGTTTAAATAATTTTTTTGAATACTTTTAGAAATCTATCCAATGTTACAGCTCACAGAAAAGTCATTATTAAGTCATTTCTGGTTTTAGTTTTAAGATAGAAAGATAACTATTAATTCCAAAATCCTTTTCATGTACAAAATTAATGGGGGCGGCGTTCTATATAACAATTACCTATCTAAGAAATTGTAAGTGGGAAATAGAAACAAAAGTTTTCACTTCGATGAGGGTTAAAGTACAGCAGCCACACCTGGTGCTATGCATGAGGCACTCACGGGCGGTTAACATGTCAGGCACATGTAACACGTGAAACAACAGCTCATGCAGTCTCCGCAGTGACCCTGTGTGTCTACACTGTGATCAGACAAGGGGCAGAAGGAAATTTGCTTTTCAGAGGTAGAAAGCCGGGTTTACTCCCCACCAGTCTATAGCAGGGATGCCTCTCAAATTATCCTTACATAACTCCCCGTCCACTGAGACATTTTTCTATGGAAAACATTAAACAAACACGACAGCAGACAGAAGAGCCGAATGAGCCCACATGGTCATCAGTCAGTGACAACACGTCACGGGGCCAGTGCCACAGGTCTGTCCCCCGAGTGACACCCATGTCTGTGGTATTTTGAAGGCAATTCCAGAAATCACAAAATTTCACCGCAAGCGTTTTAGTGTGCATCTCTAAGATATAAGAACTGTATTTTTAAACAGAGCTGTGACACTATTAACACACCTAAACAATTAAAAGCGATTCTTTAAGATCATGTACATGCTTTAAATGTTAGGGATGGATACGATATATAAAGTCATATTTTTTTTCTGGGTATATTTTAACATCTCATGTTTCATGTAAAGTGAAACAGTCGGATGGTGGTGAAGAATTTAGGGACCACTGTCCCCTGAGCCAGGTCACATAACGGCAAACTAGGGTCGTGCCCGTGGCCAGACCCGCCCTCTGCTTCTCATTTGACCCGCCCAGCCCGGGGAAGCGGGTGCACCAGGGCTGGGGCTCCCCCAAGGCTGGCTGTGCCCTCCCAGCCCCCGAGCCTGTCTCCGTGACGTAGGTGTCACCGTGAGGCTCTGTAGGTGTCATCTCAGCTGTCATCTTTCACCCTGGGCCAGTGATTCTCCAAATAAAAGATCTCCTGAACCGACATCTGCCTTCAGGCCTCTCCAGCCATTTACTATTTTTAGGGACTTAACGGTCGTGACACTGTACGGCCACTGTGGGTTTCTGGGTACAGATGACAAACCGCCCCCCCCCCCGGTTTTACAGTTTGAGATTTTATACAGGCTGATGGTATTTACTTTCCCACATCTCAAGGCTACTCCTGAGCCGGATGAGAGTCCAAAGGGTGGAGGGACACAATGTCTTCTTGCACGTCAAACGTTAGCGTCACGACTCAGCCACTCAACACAAAGCAGCAGGAACAGGAGGCAGCGACGGCCGGCAGGGAGCACAGGAGGGAGGGAAGGCAGGGAGAGAGAAGTGGGAGAGAAGGAAGGAAGAGAGGAAAGAGGGAGGGAGGAAAAACAGCTATTCCCGAAACCTCAGCCAACACCGGTTCCCCGTGGCAGTTCCCCTCTCGGCTCAATTTCGCCGCCAAGTTTGTCGGCTGGTTAGTTTCGGGCTGGGTGAAACCTTCATTGTGTTTCCTTTTCGGCTTTCTGTGTTTATGGGGGTGTTTTATTCACAATCTCAAGTAGGCAGACATTAGACACTGATATTTCCTTTCACTTCCTTCCTCTAATCAGAGAACGTGAACCGTGAGGAGCGGTGACAGGCTGCGCTTAGGTGATTTACTCATCCGCGCAGCCAGACGAGGCAGGCGTGAGTAAGAGGAAAACAGAACGGGAGCTTCAACGGGGAAAACCGTGTGGCATTCGAAATAGAGAAGATACAAGAAGTAGTAAAAATAGGCATCCGAAAAGGGGGAAATGAAGAAATAAACAATAAAGATCAGTCAGAGAACTTCAAATAAAAAGTAAGAAAACATGCGTGGACAACTAAAAACATGCATGGACTAAAGTAAAAACACGTTACATTTTCCAAGTTTCTCGTCATATAAGGAGGGGTTTAAGCATATGATACTCAATGCTCGTATGACCTCAGATTTGGTCATTTTAGTAAACCACAAAAACACTGGATAGACACTATGTATCTGTGGCTGTGTGGCTCGCAGGTTTATGCATTGGTGATTTGCTGTTCTTCCTATTTATTTTCATATCAAAGTCACTTTTGTAGTGGGCATTTATTTCTGAAACAACCAAGTGAACCAGCCTACGCAACTATTTGGAGCTTAACGTTTGTAGGAATGAAGTCGTTCACCCGCCCGCCCGGAGCAGCGCAGACCTTAGGAGCTCAGACTCCGGCACCTTGCAGCGGGCTGAGCGCCTTGTTCCTGTCCACGCTACGTCACTGTCCGCCTCGGCGTCTCCTGTTTGAAATGGGGGTGACGGTGCAGCGTCCTACCTCAGCGTTAACTCGAGGAGTCAGTTAACACGCATCGGCCTCGTAGAGCGCAACCACGGAGCACCAGCATGCGAGGGGCCCCAACACGTGTGCGGTGCAGCGTTAGACGCCGTCAGGAGGCAGAGAGGGGCCACCCAGCACACAAACTCACGCATCAAGAGGCATCCTGAGCTGTTTCCTCTGAAGCCCAGAATCCCGAGCCTAGAATTCTGCCCTAAAACTTCGCAGTGGAAGTCCCGTCGAAGATTGCCCGGTCCTTCCCCCACGGATGCAGTCCCCCGGCTGCAGGACCACGCCCAGGTTTCCAGCTCTCATTTTAGCTTTGTCTTTGATAGCAGATTTACACAACCATGACAAGTCTTCTCACGTCACCACTGCTAATAGTTTGGGGCAAGTGACTTTTATTTTTCTTTGTAACATGGTTTGTGGCGATCTGTACGAAGGCGGGAGGCAGCAGATGCCCGGGCCCTCCTGGTCATCCGTGAGACTCTCTCCAACTAGCTCATGTGTGTGTCAAGAACTGAGGCAAAACGCATGGCCCTACAGAACTTTAGCAGGCTTAGTGTAGCACTGGTTCATTACGGTGAATGGGGTGAACTAGTTAACTTGCATATGTAAGAAAACGTGAAAACTCTCACTGAATATCAAAATACTGTCATATGAAATATAAATCAGCCCATGGCACCTAGAACAGGTCCTGAACATAGTAGGTCTTAAAATATATCCGTTAAGTTGAATTGACTTGGACTTATCCTATATCTCTAAAAGTAGGAAGAACAGGTGCTTATCAGCAAAGGGAATATTCCTGTGAGCACAGCCCGGCCATGGGATGGACCAGTGCTGGGTGCCAGGCGGCTGTTCCTGGGAACCCTCAAGAGGGTGACAGGAAGGTTCCTGTTCAGGGTAGGGGACATGAGGGTGGCAGTGTCCCCGCGGTGCTCTCTGTAGTGCGGTGCAATGAACACAGGGCTGCCTTCCCTCAGTGGTGGCCGATCGTGAGCTTCCCAGGGGTAGGCACTAAGAACAATCACGGTCACTAGATTAAACTGCTTGCGCTGAGATTACATTTTAAAGCAAAGTTATGTAGTGCTTTTCATACTGTGTATCAGGGACTCAATGTAAGTGAGGATTCTGCTGCTCAAGGACAGATTTTTCAAAAGCATGGGTCGTGTCCTGCCATTCACTTGTCACCACGGTCTAGCACAGTGCATTGCACATAGTAGGCACTTCACATGCTGATTTAATATATGAGCAAGAGAACAGAAGTGTAAGAGTTTTAACTGAGTTCCTGGGAATTCAGAATATATATTGAAATGCATTTTTAGCCTTTAAAAAACTAAATTCGTGCCACGAGATTAGTTTTTCTCAAAGTCAAATTCATAAACATTCCCCGTGGAATGGCAGGCGATTCCAACAGTGGAGAGTCAGTGTGTGTGCAGAGTCAGACGACACGCAGTCATGGGACCACACATAGAATGGAGAAGCGCTTTAAAAGTATCACCCCTCTCGGGAACCTTAAAATACACATAGTCATTGGTCCAGCAATTCTATGACTTTATCGTAAGAAAATAATAAACTGTGTGAAAAGATTTAGGTAAAAAATGGTTATTAAAGCTTTGTGTATAAAACCAACTTGTAAAATTACAATAGAGGTCGGTTAAATATATTTCAGTATATCCATAAAGTGGAATACTATATACCATGAAACAATGTTGCAGAAATATATTTATCATTACAGAAAGATACCTGCGATGCGTAAAGTAAAAGAGAAGAGAACGAAATGTGCAGTTTGGCCTGGCTCAATCTAAAAATGTTAAACCAAGAGATCATTTTAATGGTTGTGGTCACTGAGTTTTGGGACTTTCAACGCTTTAATGTTTTCTTATTATATATAATAATATTCAGTCTTTTCTAAAATGGAAAATACTAATTATTTAAAGAAAATAAGTTTACTTTAAAAGCTTGTCTCTCTGTCAGTGTGATGTTGGTGCAAATGACAATATTCAGAGGGCGAATTCTGACGCTCTCGGCACTAAGTGTAAAGGTGAGTGCAGAGGTGACGCCTTCAGAAATCGTAACTTCTGAACAATTAAAGATGAACCGTGTAGCAAACAGAGGACACCAGGTCCAACAGGGTGGATTATTTCTCAGTCCTGCTGGAAATTAAATCCATCTTGTCTACAAGACTGGCATTTCTCAATTCCACCCACTTGATGAACAGAGAAAGGACGGTCACACGAGCTGAGTGTCTGCGACAAAGCCCAGAGCAGGCGAGGGCAGCCCAGACTCTCAGCCGACACCCGATCAGGGCAGCCCTGCTCTCTAGCAAAGGTGGAAATTAATAAAATGATGCCTCGAGATAGATTTGAAAAGGGCTACAAACGATGGCACAGGATGGGTCACCGGGGAACGGGAATGATGGTGTCAAAATTGGGCTTCGATTCTGGGTGACGCTTTGGAGTCGCTCCACTGGCCAGTCAGACAACCTCCCTCAGCCTCAGTTTCCACATGTCTGCAGGGACCTCGGTCTCTGCTTTGCAGGGACTCTGGGGCCTGGGAGGGGTGACGACTGGCCCTGTGTGTACCACATGGCTGGACACAGCCAGCACTGGGGGCCGAAGCCCAGAAACACCACATGACGAATGACAAATGAGGAAATTAGATATAAAAATGGTTTTGGATAAAGTTTTCTGCTCGACTGGTTTTGTGACATATTTGGATCATATGCAAAGCTCTCATCAGAGTAAAGAGATAAGAAGAAGCCACAATTGATAGGTGATCTTAACATGCATGTTCAATTAACTAAACAATGGCACAAAACGGAAGCATCTAAACATCCGAAACAGCGAGAAGTGACTGGTAGAAAATAACTCAGTCGCCCCCATTTTAAATCAGCCATCGCCATGTTCTACGTTCCGTTTTGTTTTCAGTAACAATCTTCACATTCCTAACAAGGTCCCTTTGGAATGGACATACCGCACTCCACGATTCCTCAAATGTCGACGTGGACTGGACAAGGTCCGGGCGGCAGCTGCGAGCTCCTGTCCTTGGCTACAGCCGCGGCGTGGCCTTCCCTGCGCAGGAGAGAGAAGAGGTGGTCAGCGGAACTGAGACTGCTTCCTCTCGACTTAGCGGGAATGGCGGGTTCCCTACGTCCTGGGCTAATCTCATCAAATTAACGGGGGCTTCACACCCGCACGTCCACACGGCTGTCATTCATTCAGGGATGGAGCTGGAGTTGGACACGCCCACTGCATCTCATCGAAGGGCAGGGCTTCCAAACCAGAAGTCTGCCCTTTAACAAACAGGAAAGAACGAGGTCAGTTGTCCGAAACCCAGGCAAGTCCTGAGGTCTCTGGCTGGTGTGCAAAGACCCCCAGTAAAGCGAGAGCAGCTCCCCTCCCAGGGCCCCGCCTGCCCCGCGGGCAGTGACCACGTTGTCAACAGAAGGTTCTGGACTGAGGGTGCTGCCTGGATTCCATGTATGGGGGATACACGGGCTCAAACAAGGACCCCAGGTCAGCGTCAGCGTGCTTATCTAAGCCGCACATGACCGTGCACCGGAAACAAGGGATATTTAAAGGCACAGAAGTCAAGAGCCTCAAGCAGGGAAGGACGTTTCCGATATTTCCCATTTTCCAGGTTCACGGGGAAAACTGGGGTGACAGAGGAAAAGGACAATGATTCCTCTGGAACATTAATTCAACATTTTCTACCCACTAACCATATTCGTTCCAATTTTAGCAGTTCTGTGGGAGGAAAAATGAAACATGAAATTCTTCCATGCGTTCGACTCTGCATATGTTCTTTACCTCCACCTAGAATGCCCTCCCCTTCCCGGGTCCCCACGGTCCTGCCCTGAGGCCACACTCTCCTCTGTGTGACGTCACTGGTGACACTAGAACAAGAACCTTCTCAGTGAGAGCAGATGACAACAGCTGCCATTCCTGAGTGTCCAACTGAGAAGAGTCACACTCGGCATCAGACACGTGTGTGGGTTCCTTCTCATTTAACCCCCGGAGTCGGTGCCATCAGTCCCCTGTGTTTTGGCTCAAAGGTGCTCAGTAACCCCCAAGACACGAATCAAACACCCTTAGCTGGGGTTCAAGACCAGGCCTCTCTGACGCCACGGTCCTCCCGGCCTCTCAGGCTGTGTCCAACTTCTCAGACCCTCCAGTCCTTCAATTCTTCTGAAAGGAAACATTAAGCATCTGTGAACACGTGTTGGTTCACATGACATTCTTTTTTTTGCAGATGGAATCGACGACTCTTTTAGGGCAGTATCGGTGCTATTAAAACGCAGAAACCATTCGAGAGCAATGAAATAGATGCACACTCTTAAACGAAGTAATGCAGATATCAAGTTTCTGATCATTTCTAATACATGGAAGAAAACAAAGAACCCATTAGAAGTTATTTATGAGAATTTCTAGTCTTGGGGTTTTACTCTATGACTGCAAACGCCAATAAATCTAGTTTCCACTGCACTAGAGTATGCGCACCACCGTGAGCCAGGAATAAGTGGTCTCGTGGTTTTAAGTGGCTCCGAATGGTTTGCTGCGCTTAGGCAGAGCAGACTCCATCTGTGGCCAAGGGTGCCACCCACGCTGTGGCTTTGGCGAGCTCGGCCAGAGCACAAGGGGCCCTGATGTCCCCCCCACTCGAAAGGTGACCTGCAGAAGGCGGGAAGGATTCGTGAAATCTGGAGGGCAGGGAGGGAAGGGACTCCTCGAAGGAACAGACTTGGTGTGAAAAGCGACATTGCTGAGTTCTATGTCCTGCTCATGGGTGTCAGAGAAGACAGACGTAGACACAGATCTGTGTGTGAGTGTAAGTGAGTGAGTGAGTACACACACACACGCACACACACACACACACACTTCATCCAAAACTGCCTTTGCTTTGATTTTTCTTCACTTTAGTTGATTTCCTAAACAACTGTTCAGATAATTCTAAAAAACTTTATAAGATTTGGGGTCTATTAATACAGAGTATCAAATTTTGAAATCTTGAAAACGGTTGACTGAAGTGCCACTTGGTGTCAGGACCGATATCCTTCATACTGTCCTTGCCCATCCCAGCAACCTGGCACTCAAGTCTGGATGGAAGACCCAACAGGTGTTCAAAAGAAAGTGATTTAAAGAAACATTAACTAGCATGGGGTAGTCCCAATCTTTAAAAAAACTAACTAAAAATATAAATATTGTATCTACTGAATATGGAAAAATGACAGCACTTCAAAAGTCCAGGGTGACTCCCTCATTTGCAAAATGAGGATAATGACTGGATTGTTTTCAAGACTCCTGATCTCTGGAATCCAGCTCTAGCTCTCAGGAAGTGGGGAACTTGGTCCTTTAAATTCATATAAATATTCTAGTTAATGAACAGTTATTTCACATAATCTTTTAAATAAATAAAATTATAGTTATTTCTATGTGGATACTACCGCTTTTTAAGCAGAAGAGAAGTGCTAACACTTCCATGGAAATAATAACAGCAATACAACGAAAACTTAAAAACTCTACAACTGAATTTCAACTTCGGAATTTAACGCACTGGAAATTTAAGTAGAGCGATTCCTGAACTCAAGGACTGGCATTAAGAACCCCCGGTAGAGTGGCCGGGCGCGGTGGCTCACGCCTGTAATCCTAGCACTCTGGGAGGCC
>VBSM01002608.1:174134468-174166004 GCA_008086735.1 Cheirogaleus medius | reverse complement strand
CCAAGAGACAGGTTGGTTTTGATCACTTGACCATGCTTAGAAAGCGATTTGTGATCGAAGGAAAACCCCGTAGTAACGTGAGCCCCGAGACACCTGCAGACTGAAGCCAGACACCGAACACAGCAAGGGCCCGGTTGTCCTTGTTGCATATTTTAGAGCCGTTCCGATTTAGAAAGAAAGGGGGGAGAGAGTTGGCAAGCACCGGCATCACATGAGTTTTGACTTGAGCTCAGCAAACCATCATCCAAAAGTTTAATTCGATGCCCGCACTTCACACAGTTCATTTGAGGCCAAGCAGCCTTCGCGAAGCTCGGCTTAAAACACTGAGCAAATGATGGAGATTGTATTTCCATTCAATATGCAAATGGAAGGGAAAGAAGGGAGACAGCCTTTGAAGTAGAAATTATCTCCATTTTATAAATGAGACCCAAATTGATTTAAATACATTTCGCTTTATATCTGCTCTTTTTATTGGGGCGGCTGAGGGCATCTAAATCGCATGTAAATACGAATAAATACGCAGCCCACTATTACTCAAGTATAAACTGATGCTCATTTTACCATTTACCTTGCAGAAGAAATCAGTGATCACGTATTTGTTGGAAACAGCAGCGTATGCACAGCATTCTGCCGGGCACCGTGGGATACATTACGTTATATTTATTATATATTGATATCGCATTCCCCGTCCTCAGGAAGCTCACATTCCGGGCGGAGAAGCACCCAGTGTACGTGAACCAAATGGATCAGGTGCAGCGAAAGGCAATGAAGAACCCGTTTTTAAGGCGGTGACCACCCCCACTGTGGGTGTCTAACAGAGACTGGACAAGCAGGTGAGCACGCGCCAGGGAAGTTTTGGGGAGAATCCCTGAGTTCAGAGAGACGCCGGACTGAGTGACATCCGTGACGAAGCTTGCTCGGTCAGAGAGGCTGCAATGCCGTGAGGGGCCGACGGAATGTGAGCTCAGAACAGGGCGAGGGTGGGTGGGAGGAGTCAGGAGAGAGCTCCGGAGCTGGGGAGGAGAAGGAAGAGGAAGGGCGTTCCTGGCAGGGGAATTGGAGTCACCCTGCATTGGAGGCCAGAGAGGTGGCAGTGTACCTCGAGCACGTGGTGTCTTGAAACCATGTTCTCTGCTGTGCATCGTGTGTGTGTGTGTGTGTGTGGAAAACTGCAGCAAGACCATAAATGCCAGACGGTCTCTGCCACCCCGCCCTGCAAGAGGCTCCTGCCCAACGTGAACGCTTTGTGTCGTGGGGGAAGGGAAGTGGACCAAATGGAAATGTTGAGAGAGAGAGAGAGAGAGAGGGAGGAAGGGAGGGAGGAGAGAGAAGAAAGCCACAGAGAGAGACAGGGAGACTGAGAAGGCTGCACACAGAATTCATAGAACCAAGCAATTCAAAAGCAAAGTTATATTTTAAAAATTAAGTAGGATAAATATAGAAAATATAGAAAAATTTATTCTAATTTTTAAGGAGGTGACCATCACCAAGCTGCAGCCAGTCAAAGGGAAGCCCTGTGTGGTTAAGAAGCTTTGCTGGAAAGTCACCTGAGTGACTTCCAGGTCGCGGGGGCAGGAGGACAGGGTGACTTTTAAAGCAAATGGAAGAAGAAATTTATTCAAAGAAGAGGCCGATTCTCAGTTAGAGTATTTGTCCTGTTTAGTTTACTGTTACTGTATCCATTTAGATGATTTTCTTTTTTTTGTTTTAACAGAGGGAATGTGATTCAGACACAATTATTTCCATTTGAGGTTTTCTTTCTTTACGAAATTATAAAGTATAAAGCTTTGTGGATAGCGTCGGGATGCTTTTCTGTACATGCATGGTATCTGTTTTTTGATCTTAGTGTTTCACCAGTGAAACAGACATTTCTTTTTTCCCAGAAATGCTGTCTGGCTAATGTCATTAATGCGGGAGGAAGGGGGGTGACAGTGAGACTGAGGTTCGTGGGGGCTGTCGGCCAGAGCAGGGAGGGGAGAGCTGGAGAAGGGGGAGGGGGAGGGCAGGCTCCGGCCGCCATCCCCCCCCCACGCAGGACACACCCAGGTGCCCTCCCCCCAGCCCCCGACAGCAAGGTGGAGGGAAGCCACAGCGGCCTTGGTCTGCAGACACCACGAGAGCCACCGCGTGGGGCAAGGGTTGCCTGTCTGCAGTGTCATCAGGCGCTGGTGTGCGGCTGTCACCATGCCCAGACGCGGAGTAGAGGAGGGCCCCGCCAGTGGCTCGAGCCAACGCCCTCCTGGTCATGCTCCCCGGGAGGAGGGCGCCTAGCAGTGCAGGTGGCCAGCGGCCCCCGCGTCGGCTACGGGCAGCACACGCCTCCCCAGGCACAGTAGTCCCAGGCTCGACTCTGCTCCCCATGAAGCAGTGGAGCCCGGTGTCCTGGGGGTGACCTCTGACCTCAGGCATTTCCCCCTGCTCAGCTCAAGCCAGAAGCACCAGGAAGCTGCTTCTCCCTAACAGCAGGTGACAAAACTGGGGCACCTTGCTGGGGACATAAGCTCAGGTGGGTGGGACGCCCGGGCGGCTCCAGGCACCGAGGACGAGGCCACCAGGCCCAGTGCAGGACCCTCCTGCCGCCCTCAGGAAACCGTGTCCTCACCCGACAGTCTGCAGGCTTTTCTGCAGACCCCCGGGCAGATTCACGGCTCTTGAGGGTGCAGCACTTCGCGCCTCCCCACTCGCCCCTCGGCCTTGCCGACAGCCGGGCACTACACAGGGAGCTCAAAGGCTTGAGTTCCAGAAGGTTCCAGGGAGTGCTCAAGGAGAACACACATTGCTCGTCCCCCCCTCCACTTCCTGGTACCACTCACACTTTCCGGGAGGGGGCGAGCCCAGGAGAACAAAGCTCCTAAAAGACGAAGTGTCTATAGGATCCATCGACGGGAATAAAGGGGCCCCGAGTTTCGGTGAAGCAAAGCCCCCCACTCTCCCCCTCCCCAGACAGAGCCATCGTGCCCTTTCCCTGCTGGTCATGCTTCCGCCCGCCATTTCAGTTTAACCTCAGCACCGTGACTTTACGACAGAGGGTCCCAGAGAGCCAGCCTGGCCGTGGGGGTTCATTCCCGCAGGAGGCCGAGCAAGGGCCCGCAACACACCTGCGCACGTGTGGTCCCCACGTGCCCTGGGAACGAAGCCCGTGAGCTGTGAGGACCAGTCTGATTTCTGATTCAGCTTTCAGTTTGGGGCTGAAATAGAAATGGAACACTTGACTCTGGCAGTGCACATTTTCCAGTGACTATGATGTGCCTACTAGTGACCAAGTGACCAAATGCAATGGTCCCTAGTGACCAGATGCAATGGGAGAAGCTGGAAGAACTCAGGTCTGATGCTTGAAGATCTTATCCCCTCTGCAGAGATAAGCTGGAAACACCCACACACGCATGCACACATGCACACGCATGCACACACACGCACACGCACATGCGCACGCACACACACGCACATGCACACGCGCACATTTCACAGCAGTGAAAACCTACATGATAAACGATCAGATGTGAAATCATTCAGTGAAGCTTAAGTGTAAACATTTTTCAGCACGAATCTGTGAGGGAAATGGTCAAGAAGGAGGCATCGATGCTTAGACTTAAAGGATGCCTTCACAATAATAACTTGCTGGCTGCCGTGAAGAAGCAGATCATGAGAGTATGAAGTTTTATAGACTTCCATTCAAAGCAAAGGCTTCTCTAAAAACATAAATACTTACTGTGACAATACTTAAAATAAAAAATAAATATCTCAGATCCTCCTACCAATATCAAACACCTTAGTTCCAGGAGGGCAAGATAAGGGAATCTGCACTCGGGGAGACAGGAGTGTCGGGGCTCCCCACACCAGCAGCCTCTGGAACTCTAACCTCGGGTCTCAGCACGCAGCCCTTTCCTGCCACCTGCCCCCAAAGCGAACGAGCGTCGTCCACACGTGGTGTCCTGCTAGGACACGGATTGTGGACGGTCCTTTCACCAATTGTGGACAGGACACCGATTGTGGACGGTCCTTTCACCAATTGTAAACAGTCTTTTCACCAATTGTGGACAGGACACCAATTGTGGACGGTCCTTTCACCGATTGTGGACAGGACACCGATTGTGGACGGTCCTTTCACCAATTGTGGACAGGACACCGATTGTGGACAGTCCTTTCACCAATTGTGGACAGGACACCAATTGTGGACAGTCCTTTCACCAATTGTGGACAGGACACCAATTGTGGACGGTCCTTTCACCAATTGTGGACAGGACACCGATTGTGGACAGGACACCGATTGTGGACAGGACACCGATTGTGGACGGTCCTCTCACTCTGTCCACTCCACAACAACTCCGCATTTATTAAAAAGGGGCGTAATTGGTTCACAAAACCAAAAGCAGCGGGTTCTTCTCCAAGGACTTGGCACCAAGCATCCTACCGAGGCAGAGCAGCTGCCGGCTCGTGGAAACCGCGGCTCTACCTGGCAACAGACGGGGCCGTCACCTCCCCAAAGTGCTTTTCTGCCCACGTGAGTCGCCCGCAGGGAGCCCCTGTCGGAGGCAAGAAGAGAGCCCGGCGGGCACCTTCAGGCCGCCAGCTGGGACCCCAGTCTGGGCAGGTGTGGAGGGAGCCGGAAGCCTGAGTGTGCAGCCCTCCCCTCGGTTCAGCCCCACGGCCCCCGTGGGCAGGCGGGGTGGAGCTGGGGGCCGCCCTGGGAGGAGGCTCGCCCCTTCGTTCACGACCCCATCTCCAGGACCCCGCTGTGCCCGTCCCCTCTCAGTGCTTATTAAGTCGCAAGACGCTACTGGATTCCTTTCTCTCTAATGAAATCATAATTATCAACGAAATTGGAAGCTTCTAACATCCGAATTGTTAATCCCTGTTTTCCCGTAGCTCTGCTTAGTGCTGACTGATCCATCGCTTAAAAATGACGGCGAGAGGCTCCTACACACGGAGACCGGAGGGTAGTTTCGTTCAAGGTGACCTTTTTAAGCAGTAGACCCCATCACAGCCTGTTCCACAGCATCACGGTCTTCCACGTGTCAGATCCCTGAATCATATTTTGAGACTAGATGATTTTCCACCAGCATGCCGGTGTGCTGTGTCTTTTTAATTAACTTTAAAGCAAAGGGAAGCAATCAATACGATTTGGTATGTCAGTGACTTTGGAGTGACTCCCAAGCTGTTTAACCTGGCCTGGAGTCAGTCTACTCTTACGGAACACCAGAATGGGGCAGGATTTATATCAGGAAAAAAACACAAACCGGAATGAAACAAACTCAGAAATTCAAAATAATTTTATGGAAATGTTTCTTCTTTGTTTATAACAACTACTTATAAGTTAATTAGAAGTAAAACTGGTAAGTTTCAACCAAAACATATTGAAATAAGTATATGCTTAGAGAAACATAAGCTGGGTACAGTGGCTCACACCTGTAATCCCAGCAATTGGGGAGGTCAAGGCAGGTGGATTGCTTGAGGCCACAGGTTCAAGACCAGCCTAGACAACATAGCAAGACCCCCATCTCTACAAGAAATGAACTATTCAGGAGGCTGAAATGGGAGGATTGCATGACCCAGGAGTTCGAGGCTGCAGTGAACTGATTGTACTACTGCACTCTAGCCTAGGTAACAGAGCGAGACTCTTGTCTCTAAAAAAAAAAAAAAAGAAAAAGAAAAAAGAAATATATAATCGTCTAAATATATGGCTGCAGACATTTAATTTCTGATTGTCTCTCAAGATGTTTTCACTTCCTAAAGAAAACATGGCAAATACGCCTAATCTTTGTTTCATAAGGAATTACTGAAGCAGAGAAGTGTATTATTTCTAATGGTCAACTTTCAGGCTTATATAATCAGTTTTAGGTCGTCCAAAATTGTCCATAAACTGATCCTGTCAAAATCCAATAAAAAGTGAACATTACAAGAATCTTTTTCTTTGCATCTCATTAGTGAGGAGAGTGCATTTCTTTCAAGTCATTTATAGAGTCACACTCTCCCAGTTTGAACAATGCGCCATCAGCGAAGCACATTTTCCCGGTAATAATGGAGCGTTATTTTTCTCAGCAAGGCGGTGCTGTAGAAGAATCGTGCCCACTGTGCGTTCTGAGCGTCTAACCCTGGCGGTGGGGAGGGCGGGGAGCTGGGTGTTCTCGAACGCGTGGATTTGCTCCTAGAAGACGCACAGAGGTCAGAGGTCGGCTGCGCAGGTCGGCCGGCCGTGGCCACACGCTCGCGGAAGCAGGTGCGCCTCTCCTGGGAGCCTGGCGGTCACCAGAGCCAGGCCCAGGGAGGCGTGTCCTGTGCTCCACCCCAGCGGGGAGACCGAGTTCTCGCTCCTGGTTTGCATGACACCCCCTCTCACCCCACTCTCCTGGAGGAACACCTGGTCATGCCTCTTTTCCGAGCCCCGTGGAACAGCGTGGAACCGCATTTGCATGCATCCTGCCGGCGTGGAGAACCATACCAGCCTGTCTTCCTGTGCCTGCCCTGCGAAGGGTCTGGTCCTCGACCCCTTCCCCCTCTGTTTCCCAGGCTTTCCTCGTCATCCCTTTGTTCTTCTCTCTGCCTCCCATGTGCTCTCCATACAAGGAAGCTTATTTGACACAGACGTGTTGGAAGTTCCTCTGACGTCCTGCGGACCCCATGTCACGCATGTGGGTGGACATGCTCCATTTGTGCCCACTTTATTAGCAGGACTTGAACCCGCACATGTGAGCCTCACTATGCCCCAGTCATGGCTCTCAGCACTTGGTGACAGCAGAGAATAAAGCAAAAAAAAAAAAAAAAAAAAAAAAAAAAAAAAAAGCAAAATACAGCCATTCTGAAGTTCTATTTAATTGAAAATTTAAATACAGAAATACCATAAATCTCCACTACTGTGCCCGATTCATGTGAACTTGATCAAACATAAAATTTTAGATATTAATTTTGTGCCAGACACTAAGTTAGATCCTGTTGAGAAAACTATAAACGAAGCATAATTTACTTGCTATAAAGGAGGGTTGGGCTCAAAAATGGTCCCCTTTCTACTCCAAAATTTATATTCATAACAGGCTAACCCTAACCCCCATCAGCTCCTTTAAAGTGAATTAGAATAAGCACAGTTTGCAAATACTGCATAAAATCCACACATAGAGGGAAAAATAAACTAATATACCATCATTTTCTCACACGTAAAACATGGCAGAATATTGAAGAAGAAACTAATTCTGCAGGCCGGTCCTTGGACCCTGAAATTTTAGTAGAGTAAATAAACAAGGCATTAGCTAACATCCATCAGTAAATGCTGCCTAAATATCCAGAAGAGTGTGGATCAATTGATTCAAAAATGCACAGAAATGCCCTGGGTTTGCTCCTCTCTATAAGGCAAGCTTTGGGAGTGTGGGATCGTTTCTCCTTTGAAATGATGATGAGGAGGAGTTGCCACACTTCTATTTCTGCCAGACTTCAAGACAAACTTGACTGAGACGTCAAATGGCAGTGACGGTGGCTGCCGCTGAATATGCTGATGTATGCACATCCCGTGGCTGGTGTCTGCTCACAGGGAACAAAGGGCCCTTTCCGTCCCTGGAAAGACAGACAGCTCTGAGCGCTCACGTGGGACCGAACAAAAAGTGGAGAGCTGATCAGATCGTCTAGCTCTTGAAGAATTTCAATGAGCTCTTTTGTCTCACCCAAAACTCTGCTAGATCCAAAATTATTAATTAGATTATACTCGTGGTGATACGCGATAATGATTTGACGTGTGGGGCCAGGTGGCGGCTTTGAAGAGCAGCATTTTTGTTTTCATGAAGAAGCAGAAGCTCTTCTGACTTCTAGAACCATCTGTGGATGTCCCTCAGCCACAACCGACCTGACACCCTTCTACATAAGTACGAGTTTTCATTTTTATTCATCCAGTAAACTGTTCGACTCACATCGACGCATCATCTACCACTTGCCAGGGAGCAGTCAGCCAGGCTGCACCTTAATTCTGGGCTAAAAATGATAAAGCAACGACAAAAGGAACGGTCGCCGTCATAGCAGCCGGGTTTGCAGGCCCCGGCTCATATTTCACAAGTGTTGCATCGTCTCATGCATGCAACCCCTCGACCAGCACGAGGTCTGTGCACCCTGTGGGCGTCACAGGTGGAGACGAGATGTCGTACGGGAGGCGACGTGCAAGAAAAGAGAGCGAGCCGCAGTGACAACGGCGAGGGTCCCATTGACTGTTCCGCGCTTCCGGCCGACCCCGTGGTTCTCTGCTCCTACGCCGGGGCCCCCTTTGCTTCCTGCCGTGCCACGCCCCCGTCTTCCGCACACCCCAAAAGCACCCAGTGCCTTTCAGCACAGACTAAGATCCGGTAAGTTCTTACCACCTGATGTCTGTTTACCAAAAAGTGTACAAAGAGCAACAACGCAGTCAAGACTTCACAACCAAAGGCTGCTGGTTGGAAGGGAGTGTCTGTCACTGCCCTCCTAGCTGGGCTTGGGGTGGATGAGGGACCCGGTCCCCTGAGCTGCATGTCACTAGGGCCGTGGGTTTACTTCGGCTTGAGGAAAGCACGCGGGTGGTGTGTGGGCCACGCTAGGGCCGTTCCCAGCAGGCCCCACCGGACCCACGTGCATCCTATGGGATTCTGCGCTAAGAGCAAGTCGTTCACCCAGAGAGGCCAATCAACCAACCAATCAACCAACCAAGAAAAGGAGCCAAAACCGAACAGCCTGTCTGAAATTGGCCACTTCCACAGTCCGTGGCTGTGTCGGTAACAGGAACCAACGTCCAGGGCAGCCACCGTGCTTCTCCGAGCACAATGCACAGAACGGGGCATCTACCCCCCAGATAGAGTCTCCCCAAATGCCCTCGCCCGCAGAGGAAAGGACACGGGCGGCGTCACCACCAGGTGTTCCGAGTCACGTGCAGCCGCCACAGCTGCGGGCGGCTTCAGCAACCCCAGGTTTGCTCAGTTTGCTCCTCATTCGAGGCATCCTTTCAAGACTCTTTAATTCCAGAAAAAAAAAGCAATATTTGAACCGGGACTACGTGGCAGGGAGAAAGGGCAAACCGACATGCGGTTGCCACACTGGGTCTAACACAACATTGATGACACGTAGCATTTAAATTCCAAGTCCATCTAATAATCAGACAATATCTGCTGGGCACCGTTTACGTGTGCGGTCCTGGGAAGAGCCTCGAGGCAAAACGTGATAACCAAGGGCATCACACGTGTCCCCCAGGGACGGGGCCCGGCGTGGGCGGGACATCCACACACTCGCCAGCGCGCAGCCGGGAGAGCGAGACGCAAGGACGTCGGTAAACAGCGGTGCAGACAGGACCAGCCACCAGGATGGAAGGGACAGACCCGAGGCGGGTGGGCGGGACCTAACAGGGAAGAGTGACAGCAGCTGAACTCTGGAGGGAGAGTGGCCGGTTCCATCTGTCCCTGCTGTCCAGACCCCGTGTCTCCTGCACTTTTTGTGTGAATGATCCTCCTTATCCTCTGCACTTTTATTTAACAATAAGCACCAGATTGCTCTTTTTTCTTTTCTTTTCTTTTTTAGTCTTTTAACCCTTCTCAGCTGCTCCTCGTGATGAAGTTTCAGGGAGCAGGTTCTCTCTCCATGTCTGTATCAGTGGGAGTCGAAGAGGCTTGGAAAAGTTTGTTCTGTGGCTCAGAGTCGCGGACAGTCCACACACGAACGGCGTGGCTGTGTCCCCCAAGAAGACTTTATTTACAGAAACAGGCCGTGGGCTAGACCTGGCACACAGGCCGTGGCTTGTCAACTTCTGGCCTAGAAAATCCATCGCACCTCAATTACCGTGACTGGTACGTGCCAGAGCAGTCACTGAGACCTCAGGCCTGACACCCTGACACTGGGGAGAAACAGTCACTCTGCAAGATCTACCTGTCCTGCAGGGACGGCCACGGGCCACAGGTGGCTTCTGAGCACTGGGGTGTGGCTCGTCTGAACTGAGATGTACACTTCAGTTGTAAAATATACACTTGGATTTGAAGGTGTTGTATGAAATAAAAGTATGAAATATCTCATTAACGATTATTCTATACTAGTGACATATTGAAATATTAATATTTTTGTTAGGTTAACTAATATACGTGACTAATTTTTTAAAAAAGTTTATTCTGTGACATTGGGAATTTGGACTTGCGCTGGAGACGAGGGAAAATCGATTATGAAGGTTGCACGCCTGCCACAAACCTCCGTACAACCTGCACAACTCCTCCCGGTTTAAGCAGATCCCGGACAGCCTACAGATCCAGGCAAGACATGCAGAGAGCATCTCACGGCCCACACTGCGTTACCCGGGACCAGCCACGCAGATCTGATCCATTCCTACCTTACAGGGTTAAAATGCATCCCTTGGATTGACTTTTGGACTAAAATACACAAAATTGCAGTGCCATATCTAAATATCCATTTTCCCTGAATAAGTTTAACGCAGCATAGCTATATTTTGATTACCAAAGTGACTTTTAGTTTTGAAAATTATCATGAAACGAAGGAACCTCTATTGTCTTGGAAGAGGCACCTCGCTGAGCCTGTCACGCTCCTCGGGTCACCCTTGTAGAAAGAGCCGCTATTTCTGGACAACGGCTTCTTTGGGGGCCACTGTCCGTCTGTCCCACTTGACTCAGTGGGCCTTTCCCTTGAGAATCAGAATAGTGACATTTCTGAGCTAGAACAGGTGTGGGCCAAAGGCTTCCTTGTCTGCAATGAACCTGAACATGAGGCCTCCTGAAAGCCTGTGCCCAGACTCTTCCAATCCCCATCCTGGTTTCTGCCTCGGTAGGGAGAAAAATTGAGGAAAATTCAGTATTTCAATTCAACTTCCACTTCCAACATTAACATCGATTGATGTGAATAAGCTGCGGGAGTTTGAGTTTTCAAGGGTCCTTCTAAGTTGCTTGAACTGAAGAGGTAGACACACAACTATTTATTTTTTAAGTGGTATCAAATGGTCCGAATGAGACAGAACACACTTATCGCGTAAGTAGATAAAGTAAAACGCGGTGCGGAGAAGCCAAAGCTTTCAGACAGAAGCTTGACTCACAGCAATTCTCCCAGACACACGGAACAGCTGGTCACGTGTAGCCACGTGTCCTGAGCCCCTCGGGGACTGCTCTCCGTGCTATGACAACGTGCCTGTTTCCAAATATCAAGGTACAGGGTGTCGCACAGGTCAAAATAAATAACTGTGATCGTCACTTGTAGGAGAAATGACTCCGTGTCTGATCAGGATGGCCTAGAAAGCCCAGGACGGCAAGGTTCCTGCAAAAGATGGTGCGTTGGTCACGGTGACGGCACTAGCGAGCTTTCCGCATTCAGCCTCTGCCCCCACCCTCCTTTCACAACTGCAAAGACCACAGAGCACCAACCGCGTCGACGTTTGTGATGGGAACACACCCGGGAGGAACAGCGTCCATCGCTTCTCAGGGCAGATTACATATTACACAAATTGCTAAAAATGCAAGGTAGACCATGGTAAGGCCCATACAAATGGACCTTGTGAAAGTTCAGGGGAAAGGGGCTGAATTCACCTGGAAACCAGCCTTTGAAGAGTAAGGAGGATGTGTTCGCACAGACCGACCTCGGGAAGACACCGGGGAAGGAAGAACGAGAATCACCCAAGCACGGGCCACGGCGAGGCTGGCCAGTCCTGCTGCACTGTCTGGGCAGAGTGGGGTGACGCAGGCGTGGAAGGCCACAGGGGAAGGGTGGGGAGTGGCCTCGAACAGTTGGGTTAGGTGTTTGGGTTCATTTCTGCAGAGATAGAGAGACTCTAGCACCGTTTGAGCAGAAAAATGCCAAAGCCGTACTTTGGGAAAATCGATCTGAAAACAGAGCGTAGGCTGCATGTGTAGGTGTGTGTGGCGTCGGGTGGCACTGGTGGTGACGGTGACAGTCCAGGAGAAGACGGTGGCAGCCTCTCTGGAGGAGAGGAGGAGGAAGGGGCGGACGCACGGCCGGGAGAGCTATTTCAGAGGCGGAATTGGCAGGAAGTGGCCACTGATTGGCTGCCAGATTCATTATCCCAGAGAACAGCTCTGGCCTTGTCATTCAACCACACAAAACCTTCAGCAATTTCCAGTTATCTCAGGGCGAAGTCATGATCTCATCCACGGAGACCGCGGCGCTGCAACACGCATGGCCCCGCGACCCGCCCCCCGCGGAGGTTGTCCAGGTCGCTTCCCAGAAGAGCCACGTGGGTCCTCTCCCGAGCTTTTGTTCCATGTGATCAGTTGGGAACCTGGTCCTTCGAGGCCCGAGATCCCACCTCTTCACGACATCCCCGCTCCAGCCTTGCCTGGCATCCTGGCTCCCGCCTTGGAGAAAACCCTAATTAACTCGATTTCTAGTTGCCATTTCTATCAAAGCCCAGACCACTTTATGGTCATTTATAAACTTGTCTCCCCTTCCCCGTTGGTCTATACAGTTTCTGATACCAGAGAGCACTTTTCTTCTGACTCATTTTCTCGTAACTCCTAGCACCGACCACGGGAGAGTCCACTGTAAGAATTAGTGAAATAATAACTGTGTAAGCGACTCTCGGATGGAAAGGGCTCACAGCAAAATCCCTTCGCCTAACCAGCCAACAAACAAAAGCAAACACAAAATAGAGAAATGAAGAAATTCCCATCCCGGGGGTCTGGGGAGGCGTCACCCCCCCGCTGGGTGACCCTGAAGTGCCGGCGTGTGGCCTCGCCACCTCCAGGACCTCACGGTCTCAGCTGTTGCTTCTGGCTCCTCCAACAGTGATCTGAACACAGACCAGGTCTGGTTCCGGAACAACAGGTGACAAGCGAGGAACCTGAGATTTTGATGACGAAGATCACACAGGGATCTCGAGAGGAGGCCAAGGCCAAATGGAGCTGACAATGCACGAGAATGAAGACAGGAGCCACGTTGCAGCTTCCTCCAGGCCAAGCCTCACGGACGTGCGTGTCCCACCTGTGCACTGCGCTGATGTGCCCCGACAGGGACAGGGCTGAGCCACCTGGATCGAGCCGGGGCTCTGCCTTGTCTAATAAACATTCCCCAGCTCTCCTCACCTAACGTGGAATGAGACGGCAAGATGAGGGACGCACAGTGAATTTGATCTCAGATGGGTGCAGGAGCGGAGAGCCCTGGGGCTGCCTTCCCTTGATTAAGCGAAACACCAGCCGCTGTTATCTAAGGAGAAGAGCGAGTCTCTGTGCTCCATGGTGCAGCGGGGGGAGCCCCACCCCTGCCGCTGGCGCTGTGCGTGGACCCGCCCCGGCTGGGCGAGGCCGGAGAGAAGGCCAGGGCTCCCACGCCTCTCTTCTCCATGGGAATGGCTCTTGGACAGAGGCACAGGTCCGCCGGGCAGGAGATCGGGAGAAACAGAAGGGCGGGAGGCCCCGTCCCACCTGTTACGTCACCCCCAGGTGAGCAGGTGTTGAGTGCCTGCTTCGCCTCGGGCTGCAGGAGAGGCCTGCGCTGTGGAGGCACAGACAGGAGAGCTTCCCTGAAACAGGTGAGCGCACGGCCTGGGGAGACTGAACCCCGTCTCTCGGGAACATCGATAAAGCCACGTGCCTCAGCTTCGACGTTTTAACAGGGTACCTCCAGGCAGTTTGGGATTCCGCACCCATTTCCTTGTGTAACTGGGCCTCCACTTAGCTCACGTAGCACCCGTGCATCATGCTCAGGTGCAGCTACGGCGGGCTCTATCTGCACGTGCGGCAGGCTGCCCTGGGGCACACACCCGGACTGAGCGGTGGCAGCGATGGAGAGACCGCGGTTCTGCATCTTCCCCGGCTCCTCTAGGAGGGCACCTCCGGCCACGTGAGAGCATGAGGTCACCTGGAAGTGTGGGGCCTCCCCGGGCACCTTCCTATTCTGCTCCTGTGTGTGTGGCGCCGGACCCGTCACCTCCCTTGCCACCCACCGTCTCTGCCTTTGGTTTCCTTCCTTGACCATGAGAAAGAGCACCCCAATTTATTCTCTCCCTCCCTTCCTCTTTCAGTTGTGTGCTGGGCGCGGTGGCTCCCGCCCGTAATCCCAGGGCTTGGGGAGGCCGAGGCGGGAGGATCGCTGGAGCCCAGGAGCTGGAGGCTGCAGTGAGCTGTGATCACACCTCTGCACTCCAGCCTAGGCCATAGGGTGAGACCCAGCCTCTAAAATAAATGGATAAATAACTCTTAAAAGTAAAAAGTAAACTAAAAAAAGAACACAGCGCTTTGAGGCACACTGAGGTCTCACCACCAGCAGCGTTCTTTCTTGACAGCTCGTTCTCTGCCTTCTCTCCGGCACCCGTGATTCTTACGTTTAAATGATCCTGCAGACATGGAGACCAAGTCTGTGGTAGGTGAACTGAGGACAGGAGAGAGAAAACACTCATTGCCTCAAGGACATTTTACCCAAAAGCTGTGCTCGGAGACTGTTGCAAGGTGGGGTGTCCAGAAATGGGAGGAAGGGCAGGTTCTGGCTGGAGGCCGGCGGGGAGGGAGGAGAGGGCAGGTGTCGGTGACAGAGTGCCCGGAGCACTCCTCCGGCCGCCTGGCGCGTGAGCTCAGGGCTGGACAGCCGTCCTTGGAGAAGAAGGAGTAGGGAAGAGGGTGCACAGACCGAGGGCGGCCTGGGCGCAGGGAAGAGAAAGGAAAACGGAAATGGCAAGGAACTGAGAAGCCGAAGAGATCACATTTGCACATTCCTTTCAGAAAGCACGCATTGAGGATTCACATTCTACAGTCACTATCCTCACTCCGTCAACGAAGACGGGGTGAAGGAAGTAGTTTTGCTCAGTGTCCTTGGCGTAGTAACAGCATTTTTATAAAAAGCAAAGCTGATGGAATTCGATATATTGCTTTCTGAAGATCTCAGATGATATGAAAACAAAACTCGGGAAGTCGAGTGCAATGGAGGGTTGCGCCCTCTCCGGGGCTGGCTGTCCCATCCGCGCAGAGGCAGCGGGCGGGGGGTTTAGCGTGAGCTCTCTGCAGAGGCGGCCCGAGTGCTACGAAGACAACGGCGGGTTAATGTGAGTGGAGGTGAAAGCAGATAATAAATGTGGAACACCTATTTGTTTGGAAGAGTTAGGAACTGTTTAAGAGGAGGCAGGGAAGACACGTTTGATCAAAGAATCAATACAGGAATTTCTCTGTATTGATATACAGAGAAAGACCTGCTCGGTATCACAGCCATCTCAGGGGAGCCTGTGGAACGCGGGGCGTCTCCCCACTGCCGGAGTCAACGGCAAGGGGTGTGGCCTCATGACACTGTTTGGGTGCTGTCCTGGAAAAACTTAAAGAAGGCATATTATTTACACTTTTACTCTTCGCGATACCTGCACACTCTGCGAGTCATGCTTAAATCGATCTTAGTAAGGAAGTATGAGCTCCGCCTAATTCGAAAGCCACGTTGAAACCTGAAGCCAGCAGCTCACTTGTCTCCATAAGTTTATAGACACTGGGGGCCACCCCTCACTCTGGTTGAGAGCTCATCATGAATTTATCTTTCCAACATACCTCTCTCTGTGTAAAAAGTAAATAAATAAATAAATAAATCCTTATCTGCACATAGAGATTTCCAGAGCAAAGGAGAAATAACACGAGAAATAACTATCCTCATTATTTTCTTAAATGCTTTTAACTGTTGTATGGGAAATCTTATGGAGTTATTTTTGGATACCACGAGATCAAATAAATCTTTAATCTTCCTGTCAATCATCCAATAGAAACAATAAGCCTCTAGATTGTCATATATTTAGATCATAGAATTAAATGACATGGTATTTGCAGGGAATTTTTAAAAGCAAACTGTTAACTTTCCAAATGAAAACATATCATTTTCATATATATATATATCATATATATATGATGTATATGAAATATATAGAATATATCATATTCCAGATATCTGTAGGAATAAGCCCCCCAAAGTCACTATACATCCTGTACAGATCATGGGTAACATATCAGAACGAGTAATTAATTACACACTACCAAATATCGTTAAATGACGACAATTCAGAACACAGTGTATATTGAACCCACTTGCCGTGTTTATGTTGACATAGGACGCCGGGTCTCCCCCAAATCCAAATTATGCCCATTTTGAAGGATCAGCCCAAACCCTGCCTGTCGATGGACACTCAAGGCCCCAAGGAATGGTGTGTTCTGTCCTCCTTGTCCCGGGGACACTTTGCACCCCAACAGCGGGTAACAACCTGAACACACACCACCTGGTGCCTCGATTGTCCACGAGGATTTGGGGAGGTTGTTGGAATTTAACCTTTTCTGTGGTCATGCCTTTTATCCTTACCTTATCAGTCCTTAAGGTGAGGACTATGACCCACGCTGGCCCGACGCTTGCCTCTGCAGACATTCAGTGAGCAGGCGTTTGGTCCATGAGAAATCATCGCCATCAACCAAAGTAAGTATTACGTTGTAGACATAGAGAATGATCAATTATATTCTCTACAAAATGCTTTACATTTGGGGGTTTGTTTCCTTAAACAGTATGTATCTTTAACAGCCTGAACTCTTTAATGCACATAATTATCTTTTTATGCTTATACAGATGATAATATCAATAGTTAAGTGCAACCGTCCCATAGATTTCCATGGGCTTCGCAAGACATAACCCATGACTGGAACGTTCAGTTTGGTGCATTTGCTAACTGTTATCTGCTACTGTTATTATTGTCAGGGTACCTTCCTGATAAGTCTGTTTTCATTAATTTCTTAATATAATATATACATGGTTTGGATTTGTATAGAGTGTGGATCTTTGTCCCTGAACATTACTGAGCTTGTGATCTTCCAAAAGTATCATCTTGCTAGTTGGTACATGTTTTCAGCATCCCACTATAAATTAGTGTGGGAAATGGCCAAATGGTATGACTTCAGCACATCTCTACGGCCCATGAATTTTTCACTCTTTTTAATCCCAAGGGGAGGAAAAGTTTCTGCAATTTTCATCGTTTCCTTTTCTTCCCGGCCCCCTTCTTTCCACACATGTGCACAGTTACCTCTCTTTTATTGCACCTCTCATTTACCCTCCTGCGAGAGGCACTTGCAGGTGCTTGAAGGGAAGTTCCAAAGGCAGCCTTTTGAGCTTTTGCAATAGTGGATTGTTTTCGTAAATGAAATTTGTCTTTGTTTAAAATCTCGCAAAGGCGCCTCCTTGGTGAGAGGCACTTGGGAGGGCGTGTGTGACTCAGGGGAGGGAAGTTTCAGGGGTGAGGAGAGACCACGTCCAGCCCCGGCCGGGGTTCCAGCTCTCTTTCGTGTCCTCCTCACTATGGCCATCCTCACCTGCTCTGTCTCGCTGGGGTATTTGGAGGGAATGTTCAAGGCCACCCCTCTGGGTGGGTGAGGAATCTGCCATTGGCTACCACAGTGAGCACTCTGCTTATTCATGAGTTCTAGCTTGTCATTTTGG
This sequence comes from Cheirogaleus medius, assembly GCA_008086735.1. Taxonomy (NCBI): domain Eukaryota; kingdom Metazoa; phylum Chordata; class Mammalia; order Primates; family Cheirogaleidae; genus Cheirogaleus; species Cheirogaleus medius. The sequence goes on along the minus strand of VBSM01002608.1, from coordinate 174,148,622 downwards.
GTGCCTTCTGCTGGAGGCTCCCAGAAGTAGGACATGAATTGTATAATAGATTTGGCTGCTAAAAATGCATTCCTGCTTCACCTGTGCACACCCCAAATACTGCTTCTGGTAAAGAAACGAGAGCCATAAGCGAATGGGCTATTTCCCCAAGTATTAAGCCAAGTCATATTAATTATATGTATCTCATTTGCCTACGTCATGACAGGTTAAGAAGATGCACAGTAATTAGATTGAGTCCAGAGAAACAAAGTAATCATCCTAGAGTTACCACAGTCACATGTATTTCTGTGAATTCTGTCAGGGCAACTCACTTCCTGTAGTTGCCGGAGTGGAATACTTGCCTGAGTTAACATAAAATCACAGTCGCCAAATAGATACAATAAAGAAGGAAAAGAACGCAAGAGAAAGCTAGGTTTCAGTTCCACGTCTGAGTGTCACAGAGCGCAGGGAGTGTTCTACATGACCAAGAGGCATTTGACTGGATGGATTTCACGTCCATTCCTCCGACACCCATCGATCAAGCGACAGCACCTGCCCTACATGCTGCAGGCTGTTGGTGCTGAGTTTGCCTGGGCACTTCTCTGCAAAACGATGACAAACACGGAGCCCACAGGTGGTGGCCCTGCTCACACCACAAAGCCCCACCACTGCACAGCGACGCCCGACGCCCGTGGAGAGCCTCCGTGCATGAGAGCACCAAATGCAGAGTCAGCTCATGCTCCCACTGGACAGCTTCTGAGAAGCGACGGAGTCCAACGCCCCCACGGACACAAGGGCACTGAGAGGTGGACGGCTGAGATGACGCGTGCAAAGTCTGCCCGAGTCACACGGAAAGCTGCCCTATGACAAAGGTCCTTCCCACCCAGGCCTCTTCAAGGGGACTGGACGTCATTGTCAAGGTCGACTAGGGATGGAAAATCTCACTTAGAAAATAAAAAGGACCAAAAAAAGAAGAGGAAACAGATGACTAAGTGTTCAATAGTAGGTGAAAATACCCTCCTAGAAGCTAATGGAAAAGTGAAATTCCCTTGTGTCTGTCTTGGGTTGTTGTTTTTAGTGTCGTGGAGAATTACCAGAAGCTTGTAGCACCTGTGCATCCTGGCTGGTGTCACCAAGCCAGGCAGAGTAGAATGTTCCTGACTCTTGGAAGAGACCAAAGACATCAGTAGAGGAATTATTTATTTGTCCTCCTGACCTGCCTTCCATTAAACAAAATGTCAGGAGCAGGGGCCAATCCGGAGCACTAACGCAGCAGAAAAGTTAGAGGGACAGTGTTTATGGGAACCACGTGCTCGTCAGTCACGGGAGGAAGGGGAAGAGACTAGATTTTGTTGGTGGCAAGACAGGATGAGACATGTGGAAGTGTCATACTGATGTGTGTGTGTGTGTGAGAGAGAGAGAGAGAGAGAGGGAGGGAGAGAGGGAGAGAGAGGCCAGTTCCTCCAATGCTGACTGTCCAATTAATGACCCTCACCTTTTCGTTATGGCTGTGGGGCTAAAAGCAATGATTTAATCTGCATATGTTGGGATTTGGAAATGTGAGGCATGAAATGTAAAATACTACTACTGGCTACACCACTTTTGCAAACATTCTGCATCTAATCCCAGGAAAGTTGATACTTAATATTTGGGGTATTTATCACAGGCTGAGCATGTTTTCTTATTTATTCAAAACGTAATACACATGCACAAGCGTCGCAGTGTTGGGTGTTAAAGTGAGATCCTACTTGTTCTCCCACACATGGGCTGTCTCCCCGCTCAAACTAACTAACCCCTTTGATCCGATACTGTTTTGATCATTAACTTTAAAACTAGATGAACAGGTGGCTTAGCCCCTTTGTAAACAGGTGTGTTAACGTGTCCCTGGAGAACAGGTAACAATATTTCCTGGCTTGCACTCTGGGTGTGGGTCTCTTAGGGGAAAGGATTGTTTTTGAGCTAACAAAATCCCAGTAACAGCATATTAGCTAAAAAACACTTGGGTGTCAGAGCTACCTCCATTCTTGTTCTCAGGACTATGAAAAGAATTGCAAAACATCTTGGAAAACTCAGAATACAAATTCAGTGGAAATTTTTACATGTTAATTCAGTACCAAATGTGCCACATTAAACAAAGGACAAGTGATAAATTAGTGTGCAATTTATCTGAGTCGATTATTGAGATTTTCTTTCCTGTTCTATACAGGTACCTAGCATCACCCAGCACTTCTCACTTTACGTAATCTCAGAATTCCATTTTTAAGCAAAGCCATGTGGCCTTTTGATGCCTGAGCTACTTAAATTTCCAGACTTTGAGAGACTATAAAATGCTAATTCTAACCTAACTTGTCTTTGATAGGATTTAATGGCAAAATTCTTAATTCTAAATAGGCGAGTGTGTTCAGTGAGGTCTGACTCAATGGAAATGTGGCATATAGCAATCGGCGTGGTCTGAAACGCATGACCAGTTTCTAATTTGAATTCTCCTCTCCGCCTTCTTGTGATGCATCTGCAGCCAATGGCGAGCCGGTGGCGGCCGCGCCGGTGGCCCCTCTCAGCTGTCTTACCGTGGCAGGACAGCTGATGTCACAGGCCAAAGCGGAGAGGAGTCGGATGACCCAGGGGAGCTTCCTGGAGGTTGCCTCAGTCGACAGTCCGGGGCTTAACCATGTCACACCCAGAATGTTCTGTTGTTGATCTCTGCTATCAACAGCTTTGAAATGTTCAGAAATTGCAAAACAGACACCTGACATTTACCAACACTTCTTCCTCGAAATAGCATTCTGTTTACTGTTCCTCGCATTCTTAGGCAAGCAAAGGCCTGCTCAGTTGTCACCGTGTGGCATAAAGGGACAGCTCATGTGTGCACAGAAGCCATGACAAGTGGGACTCACTCAGAACCCTCAGATATTTTTAGCTCTAGATTTTATAACAAGGCAATAAGCTCGAACTGTATGTGTAAGTAAATAGAGAAATACGGTTATACAACGCTATGCTATTAAGTGCTAATTTTTGGAATGATGTCCTGGACTCTTAAAGTATTAATCATTCCTGGAAATGAACCTCAAGGTTCACCCTACTAGTCTTCTTAAGTAAGGAAAATATTTTAATCTATTTCAAAATATGTTCAAGAAAAATTAAATCTAGAAGCATGTGTGATTACCTTTTATCAGAAATACATGTGTATATATGCACATATACATATACACATGTATGTACATACACACATGCATATGCATGTACATATATGCACGCACATATATACATATACACATACATGCATACACATATACACATATATGTACATACACATATGCATATACATGTACATATATACATATACACACATATATACATATATGCATGCACATATACATATACACATATACATGTACACGTACACATATATATATACATACACATATACATGTACACATATACATATCCTCATGGGGCAGAAAACCTCCTCTCCCAGTTCTGTCTCCCGGCTCTGCACACGGCAGGTGCTCAGCACACGCGTGTGGCAGGAGCTGCTCAGAGCTGAGAAGGGAAGGGAGGAGCTGACTCTAAGGAGTCACGCTTCAGTCTTCAGCGTTGACTCTGATAACATTTTTTCCTTCCAGGAGGAGACAGTGAGGAGACCCCTGGGCTGCCCCCCAGTGTGGCTGTTCCAGCCAGCCTGTCCCTAAACTCTTCTCAAATGCAGGATCTAAAAATAATTAATACACTAATGAGCAGATTCAGAGGAAGGAGAACAAAAGAGAGACTTTCTGTCCCAGCAGCTGAAAAGTCCCACTGGGGTGAAGACACCCTCCCCTGACCCTGAGCCCTGAACGTCCCCCTGGAGCTCGACGCAGAAGCCCCAGAGCCTCCGCCCTGGACCCAGGGCCGGTGAGTCTGAGCACCCGGGGCTGTCCTTCCGCCGGCTGTGCCGTGCCGGGTCTCGGCAAGGCGCTCACACGTGAGGACAGACAGGGTTAAATTCGTAACATGGTCCTTATTCACACCACATTAGCCATAGGAACACGACAATTAGGCATAAAATTTTATTTCTGTGATAATATACTCTGAGCCCTAAAAAGAGCCAGTGAAGAAAGAAATTTCCCTTAAGGAAAAAAAAAACAGACAAAAACAAAACCAGTTACTCTCGAAGACAAGCAGGACACACTGTGACGGCAAGGCCACCACTGACTCCCACCCACGGGATGGGAGGTAACGATAGGTGCAAACCCAGAAAATACAGGTTCTTATGACCTCTCACGGCGACCACCGAAAAATCAGACCACAGAATCTCCCAACGTAACACGCCTCCTCGTTGCTCTCCACCTCCAAGTTATCTGCAAAGTGCAAGTGGTCTCTGCCTCGTGAAGGAAGCGGGCAAGGCTGTCTGCAGAAAAGGCTCATACGCATGAAACCTCAGCCAGCTGCTATTAGCACGTACAGCAGAGCAATTTCACTCTTGCCATCCCTCATAACCATCCCCCTCATTCCTGCAACTGGTGATGAGCAACGCTTTCCACGACCCAGACAACAAACAGCTGGCCGGACGCCAAAAGACCATGCCTCCATGGTCTACCGTGCCCTTTTTAATCAACTTCCTAATTAAAAAATGCCATGCTGGCACGAGGTATGAAGCGGGTAGGCTTGGAATATTTTACAAAATAGCATCCCCTAATCCTGGGTTGTTGGAAATCTGTGTTTTTGCAGATGTTTATGAGTTTTCCTGGTGCAGAGATAGAATCAATTTGCTTGCGCCTGGCCCTCAAGACGTATTAAATTTATCCTGAAGGAAACTGGTTTCTGAAAAGCTCTTGCCCAGATGCATTAGGCAGGTGGGAGTTCCAGTGAACCAAAGGGTCCACTAGCAGATGCAGCATCGATTTCTGAATGTTCACAATCTACCAGACAGCTCCAGAGTGGACTCGATTTGATGGCTCTCCATGGGGTGCCCTGCAGACTCGATTATTTCCACAACCAGCCTGGCTAGCATTGTTGTTTCCTGGCGACAGTGCCCTGTGCTTTCGGCTTCTGTGTGGATGGCTCAGGCTGGTTGAATATGAGCATCTGGGCGGGGAGGCTGGGCCAAGTGTAAAGTCAGCCTCTGAGAACTGCCCATTGCCTTTAGGGTTCAGTGATGTGGGAGCCCCTGAAACAGAGAGGCAAGGCTGACTTTCGAAAACTGTTCTGTTGACTTCCACGAAAACAACCATGAATCCAGCTTGGGACAATGACCTGAGGGTATGACTTGAACCGGAGACCCTATGATGAAAATCTCTACCCACATACTACCCCCTGCCCCACTATTAATCAGTGGGTTGTTTGTTTAGAGTCCCAAGCTTGACATCCACACCGGCAAATTTCTCAAGCAAATGTTCAATATCCGTGTGGCAATTTTCTGTAAGGCAGTTTGAGTCTCCTGGCTACGCAGGCAGACTTTAGTGAAAAACAGTCAGTATGTCATATTGGGTCATAAAGTTCTTCCAAGTATACTAATGAGTGCACAAATATATCTAAGGCAGGTTTACATGGTACAAACATCGACCCAAGGGCTTACATCTTGTCAGCTTACACACAACGTTGGCACACTGGCATTATAAAAACACATATATGTAAGCACTCACAAAACCATTGGAGAGATTAATTATGGTACTCCTAAGAGTGCATAAATATAGTACAGAATTTTAAAGGAATTAAGGTCAAATAGCCTTTTGAAAAGAAATTCACGTATTTCCAATTCACAACCAGTGGGAATCCTACTGAAGCGATGCCCTCTGCAGCCCTCCCCCAACCCCCGGCACAGAGCGACCCCACGAGACGGTGCCCCCCCCAACACCCGCCACCGCTGCCCACATAGCAGTCAGCAACAGAGTGCCTGATATTTGCACTAATATTTTGGAATCTCGTTAATTGATTAAAATTTTTGCTATAGAAGGCTGCTTTTCTTTCCAAAGTTGATATGCAACCTTAAAGCCAAACTCAAAACAGAAAATTTCCCCCAGGAATCGCATTTTCCGTGAGGCACACAGCACCCTGTTTCTAGCTCTGGGACCTTTCATTGTCATTGGATGTGAGCCCTCTTCAACAGGCCTGAGAACCAACGTGACAGATAGTGGCAGAAAGTGGCTCTGTCAAGTGGAGACTAATATGACAAAATTTTGGCCCTAAAAAAAAAAAAAATATGCTGGGCTACACCTTTGAAGGCAGCCACGCACAAAGAGCTTCCTCGAGAAGTCGGATTCGAGGACCTGTTTATGAATGGACATGTTGAGGTTAAAAACAAAAGCTGATATTTTGCCCCAAGAAAGTTATAACCCATCATAAAGCCAGAAAGTGTTATTTTCATCATACAAAGCTTGGCTCAACTCTAAAATGAAATGCAGTGATGAGGAAACAATGTAAGTATGACTTTTCTCTAGGGAAGATCTGATGAATCTGAAAACAATTTGATATTTAATACTATTTGAGTTAAATTAAGAAAAAAAATTCAATTTTTTCCTCACTCTAGTTTACAGAAAATTTAAAAATTAAATAGAAAAACATTGTATGTTTATATCTACATATAGATACCAAAAATTGATAATTCTCCTATATGCAAAAAATAAAGCTCAATATAATTATCCAGAAACTTGCAGTATGAGAGGGGAAAATGATCAAAATCAAGTTTCAGCAGCTGCATATAAAGGGTTAATATGTTTTCCAATATCTTGTGTTTGAGGTTTAGGTTCATTAAAGGTACTTTTTTCTTTTTCGGAAAGGTATAGTTTTTTAAACAGTAGAAATTGCCCCCCCCCAAAAAAAGTTGTATTTCCTGTCAAATATTCACTGTCATTGTCTAAAGCAAACAGCTAAAGTAAAGCCACTCTTAAAAAAAAAAGCTTAAAAATAAAAACAAAAGAAAATCAAGTCATCTAACATATTCAGGAAACTGTAAAATGACAATCAAAGCATAATCATTTCTCCTTGAGTTCTACCTTAAAAGCAGGTGAAATAAATTAGGTCAGTTAAAATGAACACCTTGCCTTTTAAGGAGAATAGGAATTATTAAAACAGGATAGAACTATTTACCAGTGATTTCCCCCGGATGGAAGTATATTTAACTAAATATTAAAACACCCATATTCCAGTACTACAGTCACAGAATTATATAAGAAATGTGTCACCGGTGACAACAGAAAATCAGGGTTCCAGCAAGCTTTATTCCCACTTATCCAACTCAGAAGCCTGGTTTGCAGAAATGAGCTGCGTCTTCCTGAGAGAGCTGAGTCTCCAAGGCTGCGTTTCCTACCTCAGTCTAGATCCTATAGATCAATAGAAACTTCAGTGCCATTTCCACAACCTCCAGCAAGTTGCTGGTTAAATGAGCTAAAAACCTTCTCCCAGCTAGGAAAAATGCATGCCATCCAAAACTAACTCTGCCTGGGCTTGCACCGAGACCGCATTGGCTAGTTTCGCTGGTCTTCATACAGGGACCCAGAAAATATCAATTAAACACACTGAATAACGGCTGCTGTACATTTCTGAAAACAACACTGTCTAAACAGTTGGTTTCCACTGGAGACGCGTGCAGGGAAGATGCATGAACGGTCCCCCCGACCAGCAGCAAGGACTGGGCTGTCCCTGCTGTGGCTGCTGTCTCCGGCCGCGGGGAGTTGAACTTGGCTCCACTTTGCGCGGACCAGCGCTGGGGACGGCGCGCAGCAAGGGACCTGGAGGGGACCTCAGCGCCCCCCGGCGCACCCTGGCCAAGGGGTCCCCGAGACGGCTGACAGGCGCGGTTCCCACGCGCCACCCCCACCCTCCCCGCCTCCCCTCCCGGACTCACCCGGAAAATCCTCGGACCTGCTGGGCGACTACAGAGCTCCCCCCGCGCGCCGAGACGCCCCCCGTCCGCGCCCCGCCGGTCCCGCCAACTCCGCAGGGCGCATCTCCGCGGCCCGCGCGGGCAGCCCGTCTGCTAATTGTCCTGCCACATGGGCCAAAGGAGGGATGCTGCAGACAGGACACCCACAGGCCCGGCGTCGAGGATGGATGCAAATTAATAAGTTGACACCACTACATGCCGGGCAGGGCCGGCATGCGGACAGCCCTGCCGCCTGGGACGCGGCGCGGTCCCCATGCAGGCGACAGCGACAGAGATAGCCAGGGCAGAGGCAGAGGCTCCGTCCTGCCGGCGCCCGCAGGTTCCCGCAGAGACCAGCCCGCAGCTCCGGCCTGCTGTCTCCTGCGTCCGCAGGCAGCGAGTGTAGCCCTTTCCCTGAGTCCTAGCGTGTGAGGGACTGCATCGGGAGCTAGGTGTCTTTCCGGCTAGCTGTGGGTGACACTGGCGATTTCCAGCCTCCCCGGTTATGTAGCTGGCAGCACAGGCAGGCGAGATTGGGGGGTGCACGCTGAAGGCTTCCTACATTGTACCAGGCCCTAAATCTCCAGGGCAGAGTGTGTATCCCGTGCAGTGCTGTATTCAACGTAATAGACGAGAACTGTAAATACCAGAGCCAGGCTGCCACCAGCTACCAGCTAGGTAATATATCTAAAAATAGCTCCCCTATCATTGATGTTATGGTAAATTCACACTGTGGCCAAAGAAACCTCACAAAAGTCAGCTGAACCTACAGTATTTTAAAGGGTACTATTGTTTCACATCAAAACAAAACAAAAAGAGGTTCCCAAACCTGCCACTTGTTAGGACGGGAGGATGGTTACGCAAGGGTTAATTGTGATTCTTAAAATCTCTTTCAGGTTGCAAACCTCACTATATCATTCTCTTTCGGTATGAGCTGCTTTCATCATTTTCTTTTAAAGCAAAAGACCTAGAACCATTTTCCCCAGAAAGTTAAAACATTATCATCCTTTTAGTATTGTTTGAAGAAAAAAAAAATATCAGAAAAAGTTTTATCTGAAAAGACAAGACCCAATAAGATTTCCAAAATACAAAAAGGAACATAGATATATGACTTTCATTAGCATTTTTCCGGCTTAAAAAAAAAAAGTGCTGATTTTATAAATGGCTTCTTGAGTCAAGCAGTAAAGGTTTTACTCCGGCGATAACTATACCATTCCACTCTCTGCAAACCTCTCTCTCATAGCACTCAGCGCTATGAAAGGGTACATTAAATCATAAAGGCTACTTTGGCACCTCCCACCCTCGCCCCTGGAAACTAGCCTTGAATACACAGACTTGTGTTTAACAACAACTCCGGGCAGCCTGCAGACATCTCAGGTGCCCACAATGGCATTATGCTGAAGGAGTAACTCCATTTGAGAGAGGTCCATTGTTGGCTTGTTTATACACCAAGCCATGCGGCTTTAAGAAGTGTTGTAATGTGCAGTCAAATAAGAGCTGAAGACAGGCAGACAGGTGAAGAAACAACTATTTGCTGAAGTACTTAAGAGAACATTTGAAATAATTCTAAAGAGCTGGGAGCTGCAACCACCAGGCACACGAGAATAATAATAATAATAATAAAAAAGAAAACCCGAGGTAGCCTTTAAAATAGAAGGAAAGAGGTACCTTTTGTAGAAGACTCCCGTTCCGCAGTCTGTTTCTCAGGCTTGCAGGGCTGTGTCTGCCGTGGAGAGCCCATTGCACGTGCCCGTCACATTTCCCTCTCTCTGCTCCATGCACCCCTGCCCTCCAGCGCCTTCCCCCCCAGCTCCCTGTCGACAGAGAGCCGGAGGCAGAGCCACCACAGGCGAGCAGCCACTGCAGGCTCTCCCCAGAACACAATGCCAACCCTGGTTTCCGTGGGGAGGCTGGCTCAGAAGCCCCAAGTTCCCAGGAACACCCTATTCCAGCTCTCAGAGGTAATTCCTCTGAAGACCAAGCCTCTGCCTGATCTGTTGAGATCAGACTCGCTGGTTACTACAGAGGTTACAATTCCCTTCCCAGGGAGCCCCGCTAGAAACCACCGCAGTCTGAAAGCAAGAAAAGCTTTAAGAGAATGTCCTGTTCCACTCCATCTTCTCACAGCATAGCACTCCTCACGCTTAGATTAAAATCTTTTCCTCCCCTCCCAACTTCTCTGATAATCACCACGTGGGGAGTAGGAATTTTTTTTTTTAAGAAGTACATTTTAGGAAAATTTCCCTAACAGGATGGCTCGACGCAGCAATGTTTATCAGTGTGTGTTCATATCATAAATAAGAATGTATGCATTCTTTGTAGTTTTATAACACCTGGTTTGCATTTTCTCTGCCATCTCTGATTACTTCTGCAGACGCCCTGAGGACTCATTGTGATGTCAAAGCCAAAAACAGTTGCATTGTGGAAACAGGCACAGGAAAATCATCATGTGCCTGAACAATGCAGGTGTGCAGGAGACACCCAGAGAGGAGAGGGCGGCAAAGACACCGACAGGGGCAGAGTCAAAGCGAGAGGGCAGTGGGGGTTGGGGGAGAGGACACAAAGATTCTACAAACTGCACCACGTTGCATGAACACGTCGCCCACTGATGGGAAAATGTATAGCTGTCACCTTAAATAATCTCACGTCAGAATAACCATACAATAAATTACCATAAAACTACAGTATTTAGTTTTATTCTTGTACACCTTATGGCAATTATAGACAATATTTCTAATATGTGGGGTGTGCCAATTTAAAATATCATATTTTAAAATACCAGCCAAATAAGATATTTGAACAGGATCCGTCTACTGAAAAAAGAAAAAAAAAAAACAACCTCTGTGTATTTTCATCTTTAAGATTGTGGTATATTTTATCTTTAGTTTAGTTTGGAATAAATGTAGGTAAGTGTCAGGTATAGTGTTGTGGTCCCAGATTCAGTATGAGGAAACTTAGCTTGGTGAAAAATATGTTAATTATTTTCAAGTTTTTGTTCAAGTTTATCCTCTGTTACTCCTTTTTAAGGAATGCTACACATTTCTTTTTTCAAAGAAAAGGAGAAGACACTTGTGAAAAGTGCCCTTAAAAAACTTAAAAATAAAAAATGCATAATGTCACTGCAATCAAATTATGCTATGGAGTAATTTAATTATAAGAATTTATGAAAACTGAAGGTCTCTCTTTCTGAATCTGCCATTCATTTGCTTTCTGAGAAGAGTTCTGGTGAGATTTGCATCAAGATAGACTTCCTGGCAAAGTACTAGATGCATTTGAAAACCTGGTTATTGATTGGAAATTTTAGTCCTGGACCGGAGGGGACACCTAGCCAGCCAAACTTCCACCACAGGGCAAAGTGGACACCACTGGAGATGTCTTTCTCCTCGCTGTTGTTCACTGAGGGGATTTCTTATATAGAACATTTAAGAATAAATAAGACTTTAAGTTGGTGGTAGCCACTAAAATGTATAAGTAAACAAAATATTTTAGATGGTATAGTATGTATTTTTTGAAAAATGTCTCTCCCTCAAATCAGACTGGCTTGCTTACAGGTAGAGTTGGAAACCTAGTTTATACTTGTGACTTAGAAATTATTATTTACTCAACAAAATTAATTTTTCACAAAGAGGTAATTGGCTTTTTAAAATAATGCATGGACAGTGTTTCTAAAGGCAGCCAAACAAATAATCAGATTATTAATTCAATATTTTGATTTTTAAATATAATTTTCACAAGTAGAAAACTTTAAAAATCATTGAAATTGCAAAGCCACAAATTTCTTTTCCCTAATTTGTTAAACATTGACAAAGAAAGCAGACAGAAATCACCAGACAGTACAACAGTTGGGCATATTCAATAGGAAGGTATAAAATATAAGCATTTTCAAAAAAGTGAAAAAAAAAATAAATTCAGTGAAAAATGTAACAGGAACAATGAAAGCAGCACATTAGAGAAGACTCATTCTCTAAAGATATCCACATAGTTCTAAAGTTATGTTTATACAGCTTTTATAATCCAAAGAAGACTATGTATTCATATTCTTTTAGGAATTTTTGCACACCACTCATATGTGATCACAAATTATTGGGCCTTGAACCTGGATCTCAGCTTCTAACACACATTTATGAAATTGCTAAGTTCTGCTGCTGGATGCAAGTTTAACTCAAAAGAAGTTGAAATTTATATGTCATGCATACTCTCTGCCTTACTATAACACCAGATAATCCTGGTTCATCTTTTCAGAGATGGAATTTTAATAAAATTACCTATACTTGGATAAAGACTTTTCCATCTGAGAATCAGTAGCAGTTACAGTTTTCCAACCCACAATTATCCACATACAAGTAATTCTGACAAATTCATCATATGTTTGATAATTTGGAAAGTAGGGTAAAATGTGTATGTAATGCCAGCTGGAAGGTCTTTACAAAATAAAAATCTTCAGGCATAGAGATCTTTGCTGCCACCATCTTCAAAACATTCAATTGTGACCATAAAGGTTTCTCTCACTTCTACCTCAACTAGCACCATCATTAAGGTGATGAAATGAGCCATTTTCACATTGCCAGTAAACTGGTAGGAAGTCAGCCACTGCTGCCTGCAACTGCTATGGGCTGCGGACAGTTCCTGGTGCTGAAAGGGAGGCAGAGAAGCCTTTCTCACAATGGCTCACTCCACCAGCCTTTGAAAAATCACAGCAAAATGAATGAGGTGGCAAGTGCTCAGGCTGAATAGCACTGTCTGCAGAACAATGGCAGCCAGCTCCAAATCCTACTATAATCACATTAATGAGATTAATCAGTGAATTAGCAACAGTCAAATGTCAGGGAGGCAAGTAAGAATCCAACCAAGATTGGTAATTAACTTTTTTTTTTGAGGGGAGGGGGTGGGAGGATGGAAAAGAATCAACTGCACCACCCTCTAGGTTTTTCAGAAGTTGACAATTTTCATTCACAAATTTTAAGACTATATATACTGGTCAAAAGACAACAACATAATCTTTTTCATGTTATAATATAGATCCAGGTATCCTATGACTGACACTTCAGCTATAATCCTCTGAGAAAACTGATGTCACTTTAAATAATCTTAATAAACTATCAGAATTTCATTGTTTTAAATTTTCTAAGTGTGAAATTAATATTTAAGATGAATTTATATCTCTAAAACTCAAGCTAAAATAAAAAGAAATATGGCTGATTAAAAAGGGAAGGATTATATAACAACTGCTGCTGCTTATTAGAAGTCGGTGATGCTGTGGCCAGAGTTTTGAAAAGTGCAATCAAGTAAAGTGCTATAATACAAATGCATGGCAATGGTCTATTGTCTTTCATAAGGGGAATTCATTATTAAAGTAAAACTTTAAGGAAACTTTTAACCAATTGACTCTTTGCACCTGAGGTGATAGAATCATACATGTTCCTTTAAGTCAATCAGGAAAAACAAACTTATTTTTTTCTGGAATGTGTCACTTAGTAGCCTTTATAATGTGCAATCAACACTTCGATTCAAAGTTCTTGAAAGGAGAAAACTTATAGAAAAGCAATACTATTGTTTTTCAAAAAGAAATATTGTGCAAAACACTTTTATTTCTAAAATAATCTCATTTTTATCTGTATGGAAGTCATGCTTTTATTTATAATTTTAAAAGCTACATAACTTTTATGAAGTTAAACAATTAGAATGGCTCTCATTTGCCAGTTAGAGTGGCAGTGAGGTGCTTTTGTCAACGAGGTTAATTTTGTTCAACAAAATACATAAACACCTGAACAAAAAAGGTCTTATACAAAATATTTTTACACTAAGCAAATAAATGACTCAAAAATTCTTTAGTTTACATAGATATGGTGACACAAAAACCTGTCATGGTTAAATTAATACTAAATTCAAAATCTTCCCTCTGTATTTTGTACAGCTAAATCTCATATGAATATTTACATGTGTAATTATTGCTTAATTCTGATCTACCTTGAAGCTAAAGTATGCAGTTCGAACTTTGTTTATCAGCATAAGTGGCATTAAAATACACATTTCTGTCATAAATAAAATGTTGTTTCATTATTATGAACTTCAAACATTTAAGTTATAGTTAAAAAATCTTTATTTGAGTTTCTCAATGTAAAGATGTAAATCAACTTTCTTTTTATCTTTAGGCAAATAGTACATCAAGAATATCTAGTATTTTAACAATCTTTGAATAAAATTATCTGCATCATTTCTAATGTAAAGTAATTCAGTAAAGTCTCTGGGAAGTTTTTGTTTCAGTTTCCTCATATCATCCCAGCCCTATACATGCAGCAAGATTTTTTGTTTTGTTTTGTTTTTTGTTTTTTTTT
>VBSM01002608.1:174100304-174134368 GCA_008086735.1 Cheirogaleus medius | reverse complement strand
AGGAAGGTGCATGCCCCGCGACGCAGAGAAGATGGCTTTGTGTCTTCAGTGAATACTGGCATCACAGCCCACAGTCCGGGGGAAAAAAATTAAAATACACCCACCAAGAACGAGTGAAAAAATCAGGGGGCTTCACGAAGACTGCAGGGAAAAGCTCTCTCACTCTGTTTGGTGTGCGGCAGCTGAGGGGAAAATGTCGCCCGGGCGGGAATGACAAGCGCAGCGCGGCGGGCTCCCGGCCTGCGGGGTCTGCTTTACTTCCACACACATCCCCTGATGCACACACTCCCACTCAGCCTCTCCCAGGCTTTTCTCCCCCACATTTTTTTTTTCACAAGCTCCAAATCCCCGGCATATGACCTTCTGTTAAATAGATAAAAAAAAAAATTGCTTATCAGTCATGCAAATGAGGCTGAATTCATTTTCCACAACAGATGGCCTCATAGATAATGATGATGGCAGAGAGAAAATTGAATGTCTCTCACAAGGTGGCCATGGCAACCGAGAGCAGAATAATATCAATAATAAGCTCACTGCATAATAAGGTTGTCAGTCCTACAAATCAAAGTCCCCAGCTAAATCAGGTATACCACCCCAGCTAGTTACCAGGTAAATAATACGTGTGTGAGTGCACAGACACGCACACACGGATTTTACAGTGACCATGAAGAAAACTAGAATTTAAAACCACCCTGCGGACATGTGTGTGAGTGTGTGTGTGTGTGTGTGTGTGTGTTCACAGCAGGGGGCTGGGAGGAGCCGGATAATGCAATGACAACGTGACATTTTTTCCTTTCCTTTTTCTTTCATTATGTTTTCTGCAATGGACCGGGTTGCATGAAGCACCTTCTAAATAGCCATATTGAAATCTGGAGCGTGGCGGTGCTGCGGTCCTCTCCCTCCCGCCCGCTCTGCCTCGCCCGCCCCGGCGAGTGCTGCAGTGAGGCAGAGCCTGCCGCCGCCTCGGGCTTCCACCTTGGCTCCCAGGGGGACATCCTGCAAAATGAATCAGCAGCCATCCTGAGCAGGCTGATTAAAATGAAAATGGCAAGGCACATGTCTGGGCGGAACTGGAGCTCGGCTTTGCTGCTGTCTGGCAAGCATGCTCAATATAGCTCCTGCTAATAATGGCTTTCTGCCTTTCGCTTTTAAAAAGGCATCACCCTCTTTCCCCTTGCCCGACTGGCGTAGGCTATGTGTGTGTGCATGCAGGGGTGTGAGGGCACCGTGGGGGGAGATGAGGATGGATTGTTCTCTGAATTTTCTGCTGCTCACATGCAGACTGCCTGCCCGACAAGATCATTATTTTAAAACAGAACTTACTTCAGTCTTTCTTTGGGGGGGGGGGCAGTTGATAAGCCTTGGGGCGGAGAGGCTGGTCATAAACCCTAGCTGCCTGAAAGACCAAGGCAACATTTTTACACCCAGATACCATAATTTCTACCCAAATCCTAGGCAACAGACCTCGAGAGAACTCTGATGCTGTGCTTCCCCGGTGCACAGTTGGACGTGCCTATGAAGAAACCTATTTCTGTTTCAAGCATTTGCAACCAGCCTGTTACTGTATCCTAGATATTATGCAACGCCAAGAATTAGAATAGAAAAAGGAAAACTACTAACCGATACAATCATCTAACACAATTTTTAAACAATAAATCTTTGATTTTTTTGTTTAAAATTCTCAGTCCTTTACAATATCTCTGTCAATTTGTGGGGGGGTTATTTTAGGCTAATTCTGGAAATTAGACCATTATCACCTGTCATGAAAAAAATGACTTAAAAATGAGAAACAAGAATTCTTCTGAACTCATCATACACTGCTTCACTGCGCATTTTACTCTCAGTTATAAACAATCTTTATATTTTGCTGTCTGAATGCCTGCTTTTGATTCCTTTTGGTAACAGATACACGGTTTTTATGTAAAACCATACATCTATCTACTAATGTTTGTCTTTTCTGATTCCTGTTTCTGAGACGCGGTTTTTCCTCCTGCACTCCAGCCCTGTGGCTGCAGCGTGAATCAGAAATCAATAGAGCTGCCCTAATGGAGACTCCACTCGGCACGCGGCACGGCAGCTGCAGTCTCCTCCCTCCCTCTCTCCCTTCCTCGCTCTTCCTCGCTCTTTCTCACACGCGCACACACACACACATGCACACACACACATGCAGAACCAGTGACGTCTGTGCAGCTTTTTCAGCTGATTGGACACCACATCGGATGTTCTGTGGAGCAAAGAATAGGGATCATTTACAGTCGGTGGAGACAAAATGGAGCACGTATTCTCCTGTGAGCAGGACCCCGGCCCCGGGCTCCCCGGCAGCCGGCACACACGCCAAGGACGGCTCTACACGTGCTGTGGTCACCGTGGAGTGAAGGATGACACCCAAACGACCATAGACCTGTCATTGTAGTACAATGGGATTTTTTGTTTCGTTTTATAAAGGACAAAGCATTCCTCTATAAAAAATAAGCACAATAATATTTCCATGAAAATTTGATGTTTGCATCAACGCGTGAGCTCCCGTGCACGATTTAAGGGTTTAAATATAGAACATATTATTACCTTAAAAATACCTCCAAATGCAGTCTAAAAAATAAATTACAAATTAAAAGAGTCTATATGTACATACACACACATACATGTAATCATTCCCTGCGAGTCTCTCTGAGCTGCATGAGCAATAAATTCAGTTCCATTAGTTAAAATTTGTCCCCAAATATCTTATCTTCCAAGAAGAAAGAAATGTCTCTAAATAATAAGCCGCAGTATTTTAAATGGCAGATTTATGTGTGTCAGTGTGTTTCTGACACATATGTGCATGTCACCTTAGGAAGGCGCCTCCTCCCTGTCACTCTGTCACTGCCTTCCATTCAGCCTCGTCCTGTTGACAACAACTGCCCCAGCCTGAGTCTGGCTGGGGAACATTTGCATTCCTGCCACCCGTCCTCTGCCTGAGTTCAGA
The DNA here is from genome assembly GCA_008086735.1 of Cheirogaleus medius. Classification (NCBI taxonomy): domain Eukaryota; kingdom Metazoa; phylum Chordata; class Mammalia; order Primates; family Cheirogaleidae; genus Cheirogaleus; species Cheirogaleus medius. The sequence goes on along the minus strand of VBSM01002608.1, from coordinate 174,131,403 downwards.
GCCGGGGATGCCAGAACTCAAACGGCTCAGAGGAAGGGAGGAAATGAATGAATCATGAAGCCACAGAGCACCATTTCAGTCTGCATTTTGCATTTACATTGTAGCTGTACTCGATAAATTATGATTTCTTAAAAAATGATACGAAGTGCTCTGCGGCATGGTACAGCAGGCCCTTCAGGACGTGCGAGGGACGGGTGGGTATTCACAGGACCTGCTAGAGGAAAAATCCCCCTGTGCTTTGTGGCCAAACCATACAACAAAACATTGTGCCTCCAAATATCTGGCAAATTCTTCCTTAAATTATTTCTACTCTACTCGATGCTACATGTAGAAGTTCATTCCACAGATTAAACCTTCTCTCTATTAGGAAATACATAGGTTGCCTCTTTAATTTTATGTAGGTATGCATTTGTAAGAGAAAAGAAATTGGAACATGCAGCCCTTTCTAATGGATATGTCCTCCAAATTAATAAAAAAAAATAAATCCCAGGTATTTTTGTGTCTTGAACTATAAAATATGCATGTTAAACCCTAGTCTGTGTTTCCAACTGTAGGATACGTATTCCGATCATTTCGAATAACAGTAGGTTGATCTCTCATGGTACAGAAAGGACAGTCTCTTTCCGTTCTCTGGCTTCAGAGAAGACGCCGGCCTCGACATGTTCTGCGTGGACGGGGTCTCTAGTTTCTCCCGACGCCTCATTTCACACCACGGCCAGGAGGCAGGAGCTAGACCTCCAGGGAAAACAGGGTCATGACTTATCCGAGTTTTGCTAAAGGAACCTCATGACTTTGTCTTCAGATTTTTGTCTGCACCAATGAGGGAGGCCTATGGCACCCCGGGGGAGTCTGAATTTAACTTAGGACAGTAGCAAATAGCATAGACCCACCCTAGTTGGAGAGTCAATGGCTAAAACCTGGAATCCAGGTGTTACCCCAGCAGAGTGTGCACACCATGCAAAGCCAGGCAGTGACACAGCCTTCTGCCGCTCCATTCAAAAAACAACATTCTAGCTTAGGTGCAAATGAACTAAGGGCTGTTTTATTAACATATCGAACAATGATAAAGATGGGAGAGAATTAGCTTCACTAGAGAATTAGCTTCACAGAGAATTAGAGAATTAGCTTCAACTAACCAAAACATCTGTAGGTTGCTTCAACAGCAATTGTTAAAAGCAGTAAGGCATAGGTGGCTAGCCTGCAAAGTAAACAGAACAATGAGAAAGAAATGAGGCGGACATGTCGTAAGGAAGAGTCGAGATGCCAAGGATAGCTGTGGCCAGAATGAATTTGGAAGTGTAATCTCAGTGAGTTGGTTGGGTCAAAAAGGGTAAGCCTTGCGCTTCTTAGAGCTCACGTGTTATTTTTGCAGCATCCTGGACCGACTATTCTACTGCATATCAACCTGTACTGGGGGGTCTGGGGTCTAAAGCATTCACATTGAGATCCTTTGGCATGATTTTATAGAACTGGTTATTTTTTGGAAAAACGTAAGTATAAATTGCATCAAATACAATTCTGAGATCTAAAAGAGCATGAGGAATTTAAGGTTTAGATGATCATAACCAGAGAACTAAGATGATCTACGAAAGGTATTTATCCCGCCCAAAGTCCGTAATTCTAAGAACATTATCTACAATCTTATGAAAATAAGTAGTTTTCATTTCATTGTGTAGCCCAATAAATTCACAAATACCCAAGTCTTTCAATAAGAATCTCCAAACTACTTCTAGACTACTGACCCCCAGTTTCTAAATTATGTCACATCTGTGGTCTTCATTGCGCATTTTCTTTACGTCATCAGTTCAACATCTCCACACAGTTCAAGTCACCTGAAGAAAGGGACTCGGCCTACAGCCGTGGGCACGTGGCAGGTGCTGGAGGAGCCAGGTGCTCAGCGTAAGCATTTGGAGTGATTCTCAGCCACCTCGGGGGCCTCGTCTCCAGAGCGAAAAAATAGGTTCGACCACTCGCCTCATTCAGAATTGTGTTTCCTTCATTGTATTGAAAACAGTGATAATAATCACGCATATCTAGAAGAGTTTTAGTAGTGAAAATAATTCAGAAAAAGAATCTGGGAAGAAACGGAGAAGCAGAGGAGATAATAGAGATGACACCACCTCCGGTCTTCTCTGTCGGGAGTTTGCAGCGTTGGAACCTCCTTCCCGTGGCCCGCCCTCCCCAACACGTGAGCCTCATGCACAGGTAGGGGCCACGCTCCCTGCGGGTGCTGAGATAAAAAGACATGTGTCTTCCCAGCTCCCCTTTCAGACCTGTACACATGGCCCACGACCCACCACTATGACATGCCTGCTGTAGACCTTGAATTGAGAGTTGGTCACACAAGTAGCTTAGTCGTTAAAGACTCCCCACGGCCATGGCGGAGTGTAGGGTCACTAGTGTTCTGGAGTAAGGGCAGCAATGTCTAGAGCTCATGGTGGTGGTAGCGGAGTCCCGAGGAAGACGGCTGTATACATGCTCGTGGGCATGACTACTGATGAGCTGGCCTCCACGTTGGATATTTCAGCCACCCCAGTAGGTCTGATTTTTCTGCCTAGGTCAGCCAGCATATTCACCTGTAACTAAGTGCACTAAGTGATACACGTATTCGGACTAAGAATGCAGATAACTCAATCTCTGAGAAATAGTGGAAATTAATGTTTGTTATTTCGCCTGGTTGAGAACATCCAGGAAGGTAGGAATCTGTCAGCTCATGTGTCGAATCAGTGAGATTATCAGCCAGGGCCGTGTGGAATGATCCACTGAATGGGAACAGATAGGTGGTCTATGAAGTTCCTACTTGTTCTGTGGAACTGAAGAAACCTGTTACTGTGAACGGGGGTCTTGCTTGAGCCCTTCTATAAAGATCCCAGGGTCTTCCCCCAATCCCAGAAAGGAGTCAGTTCCCATGCACAGGGCATCTAGAAAGAAGAGTGCTTTCGAAGAAAAACTTGGCAGTGATACCAGGAAAATAAACGGTCTTTCCCCAGAAAGACCTTCAGCTAGTAGTCAGAGTAACTGTATACGGGAAACGGAGACGCTTCGACCCCACGGGCATCATGGGACATCGGCCTTAATTCTTGGGAGCCCAGGACACCACCTGGTCCCCTTGGTGAAGCAGAGACTTGCGGGGAGAGAGCCTGGCGAAGTTCACTCAGGGGGGCCCTAAGCCCTCTGTGCATTTCCCCCTAAAATCCCTATGGGGAGAGGTCAAAAAGATATATTTTATAACTAGAAGAATCTCTTCCTTGGACCCATAATATTAATAAATGGACTATGAAAACGGTAAATCCAAGTCACTATGGCGTTGTTGGAAAAACCATGGCTGTGGAGTCACCAGTGGTGATAGCAGCAGGGTTCTCATCCTGCCCTCTTTCATTCGTGGGTTCGGCTAGTGTGGGGGACCCATATGGGGAATGATGCTGAACGACTGACTGTAGTTTAAGTCCCTCCAAATGTAGCTTCTTTACTTAAGCAAATCAACACGGCCCGAGTCACAAGGAAGTGGATTTTGTCCCAATAAAAGGATAAAATCCAGAGTGGTTTTTCTTCCTTTATCGGGAAGGACAGTACATCTTCACTGTCTCATCTCAGCTCAAATTAATTCTTCTTTGCAGAAAACGCAGCCCTCTCCCCGCCCCGCAGGACGTGAGGCTGGCCCGCTCCGGCAAGGACAAAACACAGAAAGGACCTAGAGTGTGGGGGCTGGTTTCACTCTAGGTTTCTGGGAAAGATGTGAGCTTACCGGAGACCGGAAGGTGGATTCGATAAAGACACAGCGGTCTGCCACCTCTTGCATTTCCGGAATCTCATTGCTGGGGGACGCCCAGGTTACGTCTGTGCACAGGCAGGCGAGGTGCTCGGCCTTGCGGGTCCTGAGTTCTGTGGGTGCAGGCCAAGTCGGGTGCACGATGTGGGATGAGGGTCGACCTGGGGGTACAGGGGTTGCTCCCAGCAAACTGAGGGAGGGCCCCGGTTCTCACTCCAGCACCGTGAACTTAAAACAGCTCATTTTCCCCCTTAAGTAAGACATCTTGATGGACTAATTACTAACCTGAAGCAGAAAGTGGATTCCTGGCATCCCTCAGTCGTGCCAGATTCAGTCATAGCAGCCCAAGGAGGCTACAACTCTCTTTTGACCCGGCACGCAGGACCCCTCTCTCTCAGCGGACACTTGGGGTCGTCTTGCAGAGTCGGACTCGCAGAGGGGAATGGACTTAGCAGGGCAGACGGGGTCTCCTAAACGCCAACCCTGCCCTTGTCGATTGTGGGCAGGAATGTGACATTTGACTGTGTTTCTCTTCCTGCTTTGTCATGTACATATTTGCATGATTTAACCAATTCGCTGCTTCCCTCTCTCTGTCTCCCAGGACTTTGTAGTGCCAGTGTCTGCAGCATACAGTGGGTCGATGTGGGGTTAGGAGAGAATAGGGGCGTGCACCCCCCAGAGTCCTGCACTGGGCGCTGGACACGGAGGCTCAGGTCACTCCCGTCCCGGAGCGGGTAGAAAGCCGCACGAGGACACACAAGTACTTCCCAGGGTCGTACTGACACTGGGCAGCATGGGATGGGAGTAGCGGACACTGCCACCATGTTGCCCTTTCCCTGAGGGCTCTTCTGGCCGTGAGCCCTGGCGGGGAGGCGGGGGAAGGGATCTCTGGAAGCAGCAGGGCTGGAGGAAACAGTGGTGATGGGCGGGCTGGGCTCGCTCGGCTAGGCAGTGCTGACGTCAGTAATGGCCAGGGAGCCCTCCCTCCTGTCTTCCATTCCTGGGCATTCTGCAAACTCCCAAAATCTTGTCAATAAATTGCCTTTTTGGCTTAAATGGGCCAGTTGGTTTCTTTGTTTACATCTAAGAATTTTGACTGATACAGCAGGCAGACACAAGATACAAAGATACACACACACACAACCCTAAACCCTGCTCCTCCAAGGCGAGAGCCCGAGCTCAGGTGCAGAATCTCTCCACGTCTCCCTCTCGTCGTGGCTTTATTGCCGTCATGCGCCCACAGCCTGGCCTGTTTGCTTCTGTGCAGTGTCTTCTCTCACTCGCTAAGGTCTCCCGAGCCTTCTGCATGGGGGTGGCCCCTCTCCGTGCAAATCCTGCGGAGCCGTAGCTCCACAAAGGATGCTCTCCCGGCTGCTATGCTGAATCCCTGCGGCTTTGGACAGGGAAAGGGTGGCCCAGAATCTGAATTCTATCCGGAATGAAACAAGTGAGTAGGCTAATGAAAACAAGCATCTTGGCTCTGTTAGCTACCAACCCTTTCATAATATCAAGCAGGAAGAAACTTTGCAAGGAGAAACATCTCAACAACATATCTTTGATGTGTGGTCTTATTAATTTGTGATAATGGACATTCCTGCTTTATCCTTTAATACACCACACAGCAGGTGTCCTGTTTCCTGATCATGGACTAAAAGTGTCTTTGTCTTCTATCTCAGCTTATTCTCGAGATGTACACAGAATCCATCCCGGCAGCACCAGCATCCACAGGCATCTCACGAGAGCTTGTTAGAAATGCAGCGTCTCAGGTCTTCCTCCAACCTACTGAACCAGGGTCTGCATTTTAACCTAATTCCCTGGTGACTTGCATGCACAGTAATGTGTGAAAAACATTGAGCTAGATCAGTGCTTTTCAAAAGAAATATAATGCAAGCGTCATATTTAATTAAAATTTTTCTAGTAGCTCCATATAAAAAACAAACAGAAACACGTGACATTATCCTCGATAATTTATTTGACTTAATAAAATACATCTACAATACTATTATTTCAAAACGCAATCAGCATACAATATATTAATGAAATATTTTACATTTAAAAAAATACCTGGTGTGCGTGCTGCTCTTAGAGCCGGTTACTGTTTGAACTGGCAACATTTCAAGCGTCGAGTTGCCACGTTTGCCCCATGGCTGCCACATCCGACGCTCAGGTGCAACCCACCGACGCTCAGGTGCAACCCACCACTTCTCTGTCTTCACACGGGAATAGGTCTGCTGGGTCCCCCAGTCTAAAGAAATCGTGGCAATGCCCATATGGAGGAGAGTAAATAATGCTAATAAGCACACAGACATAAATATTAATAAATATGTATCGACTGGCTGAGTGGAGGGACGTTTGCTCAACACTGGGACCAGCTCTCCCTGACTCCTGCCCGCGCCCTGCAGTATCGCTTTGGTGCATCCTCTTCCTTCGCTGCGATGTGGATGTCTAGTCCTTACGTGCGGTCTTGTACATTCTGTCCCATTTAGACGCCTTTACTTATCTGTGACAGCCATGCAGGCACGGGCTGGTCAGCAGCGCTGGCGTTTGGGGAACTCGGCCGGGCCCGTTTGTTTGGTCTGTTCTCTCCCCTTGCACTGCCCGGTGGTTCTCTGAGGTCAGCCTGTCTGGCCTGTGACGGCCACGTGGCTTTCCCAGGAGGTTGAGCGTTCCCGCTGTCCAGGACTTGCGTCTCTGCTGGACTCGCTCTGCTCTCGGTTCCCCGACCTTCCCAAAGCCCAGTGTGGACAACGGCGTATATTACACTGGCTCTGGATCCTTTACCAGCATAAATTTCAGAGACGCCTCCCTCCAACCTGCCGGGATTGATGGCGAGCTCCCCACCAGGCCGGCGGGGCCCGCTGCTCCACCACTGCCGGGCGTGTGCGGCGTGCGGAGCCCATCGCAGCCTCGCCTGGAGAGCAGGTCACAGGCTGGGCTTGAACAGCAATAGCGTGTTGCTTCAGGTGGCCCGTGAGGGGCGAGGACTAGATCCCAGTCCAGACTTCTTTCAGAGAGGGGACTAATTTGGACAACCTACTTTGTAGGGTTGGAGTCTCGTTTCCCAAATTCACTTACTTTCCAAATAGAAATAAAAGTATAAACAGATGTTAGAGTTACAGGAAATTTGAAGTGAAACGTCTAACTTAGAGATGATCAACTTTGTAGTTTAGGAAACTGAAGCCTAGAAAGGGAGTGAATAGTTCAAAATCAGTTATATGAGGGACACACACATGGAGAGAGACAGAGACAGAGACAGACAGACACAGAGAGGGGGACACAGGGACCTGGAAGTAACCCTTTAGAAGGACACAGTCATGCGCTGAAGGTGGAATCCTAGCCTGCGTGAACGAACCTGGTGGTTTCTCCATTAAAATCTCACTATCTTTAAGACATCTAAGAATGTTTGGTTAGTAGGAAATTAAAAATTCATTTCTAGGCCACTAGAGCTCAAATTGGGACATGAACTCAGACTCGAATAAATTTTTCTGCACCATGGATTTCAAGCTGGTTTTGAAAAATCTCATTGAATTTGCTTTATCTGTTAACTAGGTCCAACGCACCAGAGGAAGAAGGGAATTCATTCTTGGAGGATGAGTTTCTAGAAAGAGCCAAAATTATTACAAAATCAATTCTAGTAAATAAAGTAAATTTTCCACGTATTAATACTGTTTTGAGACCAAAAAAAAAAAAATCAAATGTGTTTAAAAAGTAACTAGGGTCATTTTAAAATGCAGGGCTTATAAATTGGTTCTGGGAGATGTGTCTTGACAAATGTTAACACATGTTGATAAAGGCCATTTAAGTCCACGTGCCCCAGACATCGGCCATGTCCACCCAGAGGCGTGTCAGCCTCTGCTTGCTGAGGTCTCCCAGGCTGCCTGCGGCCCTCTAGGCTGTGAGACACAAAGGCAGACTGGGCCAGTCTGAGAATGGCAAAGGAACCAGGAATCTGGGAGGCATCGGGCAAAGCCAACGTGTAGGCAAGAAGGAAGCAATAATTGCTTCTGATAGACAATCCAAAAAAAAAAATATATCATGTGAAATTCCACCAACCAGCTTTAATGCAATTAGCATTATGCTGTTACGCCTAGACATTCTAAACATTGTTTTCTATTAGTTACACCAATCGTAAATAATAAAATCCAGAATCTGGTCTTTACCCAGCAACTTCTTTAAAAAATATTAAGACATCTATCTTTATATTTTAAGAATCCTCATTTTATATTTTAATTTTTAGTCCTTAGGTACCAAAAATAATGAGAACTTAAGTGTTACTTATTCATTCAACAATAATTACAAAAATTGGAAAAAAGGAATAAAACTTTTGAACTAAGAGAAACTTAAAAACACTGAAGACTCACTTATCTTTGCAGTCGAAGAGACAGGCTCCGAGAAATTAAGAGTGTTACTGCCACCAAGACCTTTGCGTTAGTTGTGACTGCCAGTCACTGTGTTCGGTGATGTATTGCTTACAATGGTCCAAAAATCGCAAGGCAGGTAACACAGTCTCAAAGTATGAGCCTTTTTGACCAGGATTTTATATTCGACCTTATGCTAGAGGGCCTAACTCATGTCACTTCAATGGAGACGACGCAATCGTAACTATATAAAAGCGAGGCATAATTTCAGAACACAAGGCGATCACCACACTCACCCCTGGGCCTGCACATCACAGCCTGCTGGGCCGAGTCCCCGCGCAGTCACCTGAGCATGCCTGGCCTTTGCTTCCTCTTGTGCAAGATGAGGGAGAGAGCAGCACCTGAACCTGCCTTGTGTACTTGTTCTGAAGGTGCCAAGTGTGGGGACTTGTCAGCACGAAGCAAGTGTCCAGCCAGGGCTGGAAGATATTGCTGTTATTGTTTTTGTTGCTATAAATAATGGTGATTGTTTCCTCTAGGTAGGAATGAGGGGAAGAAAGGGAATGATAATTTGGGTCTAAGGAAAGAGAATCTGACTTATATTCAGTGGCATATTTATTTTAAAAAATTGTGATAAAATGACTACATGTTAGCATCAGGTAATTTATGTTGATGTGTATGTACTAGGTGTCATATATTTAACATTTTTTCTTTAATTTTTTACATGTATGAAATTATTCATATTTTGAAATAGATATAATCTTTGCCAGCATAATCTAATAATAACGTTTTCTATCTTAATCCCTTCCAAACATAACAACATAAACTCATAGATATTTCTCGATTTTGTCTTTTATTTTTCTTAGGTTATAAAATAAACTAGATATAGGGATATGGTAGAGGATGGATGCAGAGATTATGCAGAGATCAGTGAATTATGATGCAGCAAACCGCCCTGTTGAGCTCCACTCAGGTGAAGAAATAGGACGTGGCCAGCCCACCCCACCCCCACCCCACGCTCTGTCCCGATCACAATCGCCTTGTCCTCCCCAAATCCGCTGCTATCACGTAGATTTTTCTCACACTTCCTAGGCGCGGTTCAGTTCCGTGTGTTTCCTACGTGTGTTCCGGCAAAGGGACACCGAGCTCCGGGCCTCGGTGGAGTCAGGGCCACACCCGGGGCTACAGGGCCGCCTCCACCCCGTGGCACTTGGCATCTGGAGTATTCTGTGAGGTCCTCAGTTGCTGAAGTTCAGTGACTGGATAAATGGATTCAGTGGAGATTGCGAAATGCCGACACTCTAATTCACAACTTATTTTTCCTACATCAGATGGAATAAGGAGAAGCTTCCCTTTACCTCCCCCTTGGTCTTTTGTAGACGTCATCCGGGAAAGAGCCTAAGTGCTCGGTGTACCTTTTATTTTACCGTTGTCAGGACAATGAATTTGTTCCCTACCATCCTGCAAATGCGACCGATTAATTTTTTAAAAATATTTTTTAACAAATGGATTTAAACATATTTATCAGGGTTGCATATATTACAGTTGTTTTCATCTTGAAGCTCAAGTTGTTCGATCCTGGGCTGCTGGGATCCCCTTCAGGAGGAATCTTGACTCCTGCTTGCCGTGACACTGGTGGTCCGGGACGGTCTCCTTTCTCTGCGGCACGTGGAGGTGTCCCGGCTCACTTTCCTCCTCTCCTGCTCCGTTGTCCTGAGAAGCTCTGGTTTCTTTCAGCGAGAAATCGTATGTCCAGATTCCCATCTGGTGCTGGCGACGATGTTTGCAACTGGACTGGTTTTGCTTCTAGGCTTTTCCGGCGAGCGTGGCCACAGCTTGGCGATCAAACAACGCACACGTTCCCATTGGTGCTTCTGATTGAAGCCAGGACTGCAGGGCTTCTTATTTGGTTCTTACAGACCTCGTATCTGCCCCCTTCCTTCTATTTCAAAAATCCATCAAGTACTGAACGGATGATTTAAAAAAAATATCCCATAATTACTTTCTTTTGGTTTTAGCCCCAAAAGCATATTAGCCTCAAAAATAATAATACTGAATATCACCACCGCCAATATGGTTTCTGAAAAGTCTAAAAATTGTTTTTGCAATTGGTTGTCTCATTCTCCCTCTACGTTTTATAGCAGAACTACATAGTTACATTGTCAAAGGACAAAGCCACTAAATATCACCCTCTCGTCTATCCTTATTTAGTGCCGGGTCTCTAAGAGCCACGTGTTCACGGCGGTTACAGTGTTTCTGTTCAGATGCTTCCCCACTGGGCTTCGACAAACCTCACTGCCCGGCGGACTCCTCCAGAAAGCCCCATGGAAACACCTTCGCTGGGTTCTCAAGGCTCTTTTTGCTGGAAGTAGAGATCCCTGGTCCACATTTCTTTGAGGTTCTTTCACGTGTGACTCCATTTTCCTGCTCAAATTCCCGTCAGGCAAGCTTGTTGGGGCTTTCCTCACCCCCCACCCTGCAGCACCTCCCCTGCACCCACCGCAGGCTCAACTCTGCGGACCACTGGGACACACAGATGTCCCAAGGTGCTCTTGTTTTCTTTGAGCTTGGCCACCCCTCCTGGCCCCGGTTCAGCCCTGGCCTGGCCTGGGGACACCATCTCCCCACTGTTCACTCAAATGGGCTGTTTCTTGGCTCACAGGACCAATGGGGTGAGGAGCCCCTGTTTTGTTCGCTGATGAAACACTGATGCCCAGACCCAGCGTGGCCACAGCTAGGTGTCTACTGAAAGAGTCAGTAAGTTAATGAGTAAACGAGTGAATGAATGCGTCACTTTGGCAAGCAAAATCTAAGGGAAGCTAAAGCAGTTAAGAAAATGGAAAGAAAGAAAAAAAATAATTTTCAGAGCAAAAACAATCCCTGGCATTAATAATTAGGATTTACCTTACAAGTGACCATATATTGATAAAAGTTTATACTCAAAAGGTGAGGAACCTGAAAAAGCACCTTTTTTAAACAATAGGTTTTAGAATTCTAACTTTAATTCCAGCTCATCTTAATTCATTCACCTCTTTTTACCTCTGTTTCTGTCTTCAAAGAAAACAAGGAGGAAAGTAAACTATTACAAGAGGACTTATGCATCCTTCAAAGCCCTGGACAAATTCCACGGAAGTGTCCCGTGACTGTCTTCCTCTCTCGACAGTGTATCTGGGGCTGTCCTCCGGGTCAGTCCACGCTGTCAGCCCCCCTGTGTTGGAGTGACTTGCCGGATGGCTCATTCCCCTGAGGAGCAGGAAGTGTCTATCTTTGTATGCTGTATACACCCAAGAAGAGCATAATACATAAAATAAGCACTCAAGGATGTATTAAATTGAAGAACATTTCCATTCTAATCGTTGTCCATATTGTTATTTGAAGAAGCATAGCAAGCATAGACTATTAATAAGATCTGATAACCTGGCTTTTTGTGTATTTATATGTATTCACATTGAAAAAGCTAAGTAAAGATACACAGAGACCCTCTTTAGACACTGAACAGCTCAGAAACAAGAGGATATTTTTTTCTCATTATTAAGAGATTTAAATGGGGATTTGAGAAAAATACATTACTTTTTTGAACACAGGACATCATCCATCCTCTACTTGGGCACATTTAATGAATTATCTCTGGAGGGTTAATTTATTTATAAAGATCAAGATATTTTACAAAAAAATAAAACTAAGGCAATTTAGAGCACCAAAGAAACAATTAACAAAATAGAGAGGAAAGTCCTTCTCCTTGCCAGCCCGTTACCAATCTGCGCAGTGCGATTCTTTGCTAGTGCCCATCCACAGTGAATGATTCCTGATTCCTTGTCACGGCGTTTGAACAGCTGTGGGGCAGATGAATCTGGAATCTATCTACCTGTCTATCTGTCTGTCTATATATATATATATATATATCTTGTGTCAAAAATAAATTTAAAACAAGAGTTAGGAATAAAGTTTTGTGAATCCATGCCCAAGTTTAAATTTTGAACACATTATGTTTCACTCTAAAAATAAAACATTTTTAAATACAAGCATCCTCTTGTTGTTCAATGTTTCTTCCATACTCTGTGTATCACCATACACATACCATCTTCTATTTTCCTAATTCTCTTCAAATAGCTTTTACTAATTTCTTCCAAAGAGAATAGGAACACAAGTAGAAACTTCTGTGCCCTTAGGGTATTTTTTTCAGGGAGATTTTCAGGAGATTTTCAATCTCTTATCAGCAATTTCTGTTGAGATTTATGACTTATATTTTGTAGGTATCATTTGATTCTGTTACCAATGCATTTAGTACCAATTTTTCTCTAATTCTTAAATTTTGTTATGTTTAATAATGAGGATAAGTTTGCTTTATCATCTTTATTTTCATTTTCTCAATAACTTACACTTATATTCAGTAAATTTTCTGAACTATATTGACGAATATTTATCTCGATTAACTTTTTCTGTAAGTTTTGGAATTACCAAATGTAAGCATTAAAACTATTTGTGTGTGTGTGTGTTATATTTGTAGCTACTACACCAAGTCTTAAACTTCACTGAGACATTAGTTAGTACAGACAAAGCCTCCTGAGCACGGGGAGAGTTCTCCAAATAATTCGAGCATGAATACTTTATAATCCAACGTCGATAAGTTCCCTAGTTCTTAAAATTTGGCTGGAGGCTGTCTGACAGAAGTGTGGGTGCAGCATCTCTTCATTGCTAGCTACAATTTCTTCTTCTGGTGTCTGGTCTCTTTTCTCTTTTCCTCATTTATTTTGGACCAGAACAAATGAACTTTTCTTTTTGTCACAGTATTCTCACCATTAATACATCACATTGTGTGCCTCCTGAGGCATTCATTGTCCCTCCTGGGGCTCTGAGGTCCTCATCGCCCCACCTGCATCAGAACCACGCCTGTCACTTCCCTTAACCTCTCCTGAAATCGTCTGTAGCTTCTCTTGGTGCAATTACACTTCTTGAGGTCCTTTCTCTGCCGCGTAGCTTACACCATGCCCCGACTTTTATTTCTGTATTTTCCGTTTCCACTGCACGGTGGAACGGAGCAACTTGCTTGTTTGGTTAGAGAAAGCTCTCTTTCGGTGGTGGACCACGGCTGTAATGGTCTGGGGTCAGACATGCCAGGCAAAATCATCCTTTCTCACTGCACCTAAGCAACTTAGAAAGCCAACTCTGAAACCCATCTCTCTACTTCCGTAACTCCTAATCCCATTGCCAGTTTTCCCCGGGCTGTGGCTCATTGAAAGCTCATGTTTGTGTGTTTATATAACAATAATAGCGAATATTACATTTTCAGAACAGCCTGGTCACCCCATTCTTTTTGCATGATCCATTCCCACGTTGGCAAGAATCGTTAATGACGTCAACCGGAATCATGCAAGGGGGAGATTCTGAAATTGCAAACGCTAATTCCACCACGTGGTGGTTATCACAGAAAAGGCCAGGAGATGCAATCTGGCCATTCGGCCATTTGGAAGAGATTAAAGTATTTGTATAAATTCATAGGTGGATGCAAAAGCAACTTGGTAGAAATTGCTCCTTCCTAGCCGGGCGCTTTTAACTAACTGATGTGACAGTATCGATTTATAGCATCTCTCCAACGTGTCAGATATTTAGATATGGAAAGGTGTGCGAAAACAATACTAACAAGCCATTTATGGAATAGTTTTAGGTGATAGATTGCGGTAGGCATTTTACGTATATTCTTATCTCATTTTCTCCCCACATAAAAGCTTCAAATTGTGTAGTATTGACAGCCATGTTATAGCTGAGAAAATGGAAACAATGAGAAATAATAAAATGTAAACAAGTTTAATTGACTGATAATTTGGTCTAAAACCAAAACCATACAGATTTTATTGCTTTGATAAATATTTCTCTACGACAAGAGTGATGGAATAAACTTCCCATATGGTCTTTTGAATACTTGACTATTATCCAGTTAAAACTCAAGTCTCTATCACATTATTTGCTCCACACAATGACTTGTGTTTATTTACAATTTTTAAAGAATTAAATATTTTTAAAAAAATTTAATTATAATAGTCAGCAAAAGCGAAAGTGTGCATTATCATGTAGAGTTTTTCTTTTTCTATTCAAATATCATCATTGTCACAAAAATGTGGGTGTTCACTGTTCTGTGTGTGCATGTGTGTGTATTTGAAAGCGATAGCTTCTTTTTCTAATTTAGACTATCAGTTACCACAGATTGTCTCGACAGAAATATGAATTATATGTGAATATACCACTTCCAATCCCAAATGAATTTCTGCTTCATAGATTTCTTTTCTTCCTGTAGCTTCGTTATGGTTTAATTGACAAATAAAAATTATGCATATATTTATGATGAAGTTTCTTAATTTATTACATACATTGTCTGTGCATCATATTGGGTTCCATGAATATTTGTACTATTAATATCATTGCAAAAATAAACAATTTTTTCACTGTTGAACTTCATCAAATTTACTGATTTATTGATTTCTCTACTTGAGGCATCTGACAGCACTGAAATAAAACCGACCTCCTTCAGCTGTTCAGGAAGTGTTTCCTCTGCTAATGCAGCTAGCACAATGGTAATGATTGCTGCACTTCTTGTACATGCACAAGGAAGTTGGCATCGAGAGAGAGAAATTAATTTATAACAACACTTTTTGGTCTTAAAAAAATGTCATTCTATGTCTGAGAGACATATCTACACTTTCTGTGATCACACACAGTAAGTTATTGTCCTTAGGCAGAGACATCATTTTCATCAAATTCATAGAAGACAAGGAAAAGGTGAGGAATTGTCACAGACTTGTGTATCAGACATTAAACCTGAAAGAAGGCATTAGGAAAAATTGGAAAAATATAAATGTGGTCTGTTAACAGTATAGTTCCAAGGTTAATATCCTGGATATGATGATGAATTCGTGATTACATAACTTGTTTTTTCTTTTCTCTTTCAGAATATTAGGTGGGTACAAATGTTTTGGTTACGTGAATTACTTTTGTACAGTTTAAGTTGAAGTTATAGGTGTGTCCATCACCCATATAGTGTGCATTATACCTGTTAGGTATGAATTAATCCATCCCCTCCTCCTGTCTACCTGCTTGATTTCTGTTGAATTTTACTACAATATGTGCATATAAGTGTTGATCATTTAGTTCCAATTTAATAGCGAGTAGGTGGTGTTAGTTTTTCTATTCTTGCCACACTTCACTTAGGAGGATGGTTTCCAGTTATATCCAGGTTGTTACAAAAGGTATTAGGTTCACCATTTTTAATGGCTGAGTAATACTCCATGGCATACATATACCACATTTTATTAATCCACTTATGTATTGATAGGCACTTGGATTGTTTCCACATCTATGTGATTATTAATTGTGCTGCTATAAACATTCAAATATAAGTATCTTTTTTCCCATTTAGTATGATGTTGCCTGTGGGTTTGTCATATATGGCTTTTATAATATTGAGGTATGTTCCATCTATGCTCAACTTGTTAAGAGTTCTTATCATAAAAGGGTGTTGAATGTTGTCAAAAGATTTTTCTGCATCTAACAGATGGGTCATATGGTCTTTGTTTTTGCTTCTATTTATGTGGTTAATCACATTTATAGATTTGCATATATTGAACCATACTTGCATCTCTGGAATAAAGCCCACTTGATCGTGTTGGAATAGTTTTTTGATGTGCAGGTGAATTTGGTTTGCTAGAATTCAGATTTTATTGAGAATTTTTGCATCTATATCCATAAAGGATATTGGTTGGTAGTTTTCTTTTTTTGTTGTGTCCTTCCCTGGCTTTGGTATCAAGGTCATATTGGCTTCATAGAACGAGTTGGAGAGGATTCCTTCCTTCTCCATGTTATAAGTTCTTCAGTATATATACCATTTCTTCTTTGTAGGTCTGGTAATATTCGGATGTGAAACCATCTGGTCTGGGCCTTTTTTTTCTTGGGAGATTTTTTATTGATGTTTTAATTGGTTAATTGATATTGGTCTGTTCAAGAGTTCTATTTCTTCCTGACTGAGCCTAATGAAGGTGTGTTTTCCAAGAATTTGTTCATTTCCTCAATGTTTTCAAGTGTACATGCATATAGACTTTTATAGTATTCAGAGATGATATTTTATATTGCTATGCTATCAGTTGTAATATCTCCTTTTTTGTTTCTGACTGAGAAATGGTATTTTCTTTACTGTTTCTGGTTAAACTACTGAAAGGCCTGTCATCTTTTCAAAAAACCAACTTTTTGTTTTATTAATCTCCTGTATATTTTTTTTGTTACTAATTTCATTTAGTCTGATCTTTGTTATTTTTCTTCTGCTTGGTTTGGGATTGCTTTCATCTTCCTTTTTCTCTTCCTTGAGATGATTCATTAGACTGCTGATTGGTGATCTTTCTATCTTTTGGATGTAGACATTTATGGCTATGAATTTTCCTCTATGACTGATTTTTCTGAATCCCACAAATTTTGATAACTTGTGTCCCCTTTGTCATTTAGTTCAAAGAATCTTTTGATTTCCATCTTGATTTCCTCCTTGATCCAATAACTTTTTAGCAGCAAGTTGTTTAATTTCCTTAACTTTGTGTAAAGTTGAGTGTTTCTATTGCCATTGACTTCCAATTTTATTCCACTGTGGTCTTGGAAGATACATGGCATAATTTCTATTTTTTTAAATATATTGAGACAGATTTTGTAGCCTAGGATGTGATCAATCTTAGAGAATATTCCATGTGCTGATAATAAGAATGTAAATTCAGTGTTTTTTGCATACTATGTTCTATAAATGTCTGTTAGACTCATTTATTCTAGAGTTACATTTGAGGCCATGGGTGTTATTTTTGTTTGTTTTTTTGCTCATTTTCTGCTTGGGGGATCTGTCTTGTTCTGTCAGAGAGGTATTAGAGTCCCTGGCAATGCTGTTTATCATTTTGATTAGATCAAGTATGGTTTGCTTTATAGATCTAGGTACAGCTGTGTTAGGTGCATAAATATTTGGGATTTTTATGTCTTCTTGTTGAATTGTTCCCTTCACCATTATATAATGACCATCTTTGTCTCTTATTATTTTTGCTGATTTTAAGTCTATGTTATCTGAGATGAGAATGGCGAATGAGTCCTTGTGTTTTAGATGTGTTTCCTGGAGACAGCAAATACTTGGCTTCTATTTTTTTAGCCATTCAGACAGCCTATGTCTCTTGATTGGGAAGGTCAAGCCACTCACATTTGTCAAAATAATTGACAAGTGGGGTGGATATGTGTTCATTCTGTTCAGTAGAACTTTATTATTCAGTAGAACTTTATTTGTTTTACTTCTTGAGCCATTGTGGTATCTGGGCTCTGACCTTTAGCTTTTGGGTGATTTTACACTAGTGGGTGTCTATTGTGCTGATCCATTTTTAATGTAGTTCTGAGTACTTTCTGCAGGGCAGGTCTGGTCTTGATAAATTCCTTCAGTGTTTGCTTATCTGAAAAAGTCTTTATGTCTCCCTCATATAAGAAACTTAGCTTTGCAGAATACAAAATTCTAGTCTGGCCATTATTCTGTTTGAGAAGACAGAGAATGGGAACCCAGTCCCTTCTGGCTTATAAGGTCTCAGTTGAGAAGTTTGCAGTTAGTCCGCTGGTTTTACTTTGCAAGTTATCTGCTGCTTTGACCTAAAGGTTCATAGAAGTGCCTCCTTCATGTTTACTTTGGCAAGTCTGATGATTATGTGTCATGGTGATTGCATCTCTGTTATGAATCTCCCAGGGGTCCACTGAGCTTCTTGTACCTGGATATCTAGATTTCTAGCAAGGCCAGAAAAACTTTCCCCAATTATTCCCTCAAATAGGTTTTCCAACCCTGTGTATTTTTTCTTTGCCCTCAGGGATGCCTATGATTATTAGGTTAGGCCTCTTTACATAATCCCATATTTCTTGTAGGTTTTGTTTGTTCCTCTTGTTTCTCAGTTCTTTGTCTTTGACTGACTTGTTAACTCAAAGCTGTTGTCTTCACGCTCTGAGATTCTTTCTTCTGCCTGATCTAGCCTGTTCTTAAAGCTTTCCACTGTGTTTTGTATTTCCTTGAAGAGAATTTCTCATTTTCAGAAGTTATCTCTGATTTTTTAAAAAATAATTTGATTTCCTTAGTAAATTTGTCATTCATTTCCTGCCTTGTTTTTGTGATTTCTTTGTTTTCAGTCTCTATTTTCCTTTGTATTTCATTGAACTTCCTTACAATCCATATTTGAAATTCTTCATCCATCATTTCAATCTTTTCATTTTGGTTGGTAAGGAGTTATTGTTTTCTTGTGGGGTGTCCTTTTGCGCTTATTTTTCATGTTTCTGGAGTCTTTTGCTAATTCCTTCTCATCTGGCCTCTTAGTTGAGACCTGGGGGTGCTAGGCCTGGCTTATTGGCCTGCCTCCAGGTCCCCAAAGATTGATCCCTGAACATTCCAGGGAGAGGAGTACTGGTCCTGAGTTGGCTAAAGTGTGTTCTAGCAGGTTTGGTGTACCTCTCGGATTACCTCTGACATGCTGTCTTCATTCTTCCGAACAGCGTGTAGTGAGTTAGGCCCAGTTTACTCTCAGTGATGAAGGGTGGCCCTTGTGAGTATGAATCAGCCACACCCTGCATGCTTGAGCTGGAAGACGCTATGATTGGCCATATTGTTTTTCTCACTATGATTGGTGGATATTTGTGTGATAGAGCCAGCTGCTGAGATGTTCTTTTGTGTCTGTGGTAGACTCTGGTCCCCCAGGTGGAGTGCTTGAGTGCCCCAAGCTTTAGAAGGGACCCGGTAGCTCCCAGGGGCATTCTTGACCCACCATCACTGAGGTGGGGGAGGTGCAAGGCAGTTCGTGGCTGATTGTGGGAACCTAAAGGCTTTGCAAACTGCGGTGGGCTCAGCAGTTGCTTTTCTGGCCACCAGGGGGAAGCAGCTGGCAGGAGGGGTCAGGACAAGCTCTCCAACAGGGAGGGCTGTCCACGGGGAGGGGGCTAAACGCCGGTGTGCTAAGGCCCCGGGCTGGCTTCCTTCTGCCCTTATCCCGTAGCACAGTTTTTCTGTGGGGAGGGGTAGGTACTCCCCCAAGTGGCCACTCCTTGGACCCCCACACACCTTGTAAAACTGAGTCAGTAAATGCTGTAAAGGGCATGCAAACCTACCTAAAGGTGGCACTTGCCAGAAGGAACAAACCGTTTTGGGGTCCTGTGACCAACTCTAGTCTCTCAGGAGACTTGAATGCCCAGGTTACAGGCAGGGCCCTGGAACGTCCAGGTGAGTCCTTATTCTCTGCTGGTGGGGGAATGAGACTGGGTGGGGCTGGGTTGGGTGGGCTTGCCCTCAGGCTCCACAAAAGCTGGCAAGGTAGCTGTTCTGGCAGGGGTCAAAGGTCCACTCTCAGCTTCCGGGTAGAGCTGTCAGGGAGGGGCCGAAATGTCCCCACCCAACCAGAAAGTCTGCACGTGGAGGTGGGGCTGTCTGAGACTCACAAACTGGCAGTCTGCGGTGGACCTCGCTCCTCTGGCCTCTGCAGTGCGGTGTCTTCATGACGTCTGCTGGCAGGCAGGGGCCCAGGCCAGCCGAGCTCCCCCATGACTGTGCTGTGGGCCAGTAGGTTCCCCACCCAGGATCCTGGCCTGAGCTGAGCTTATGGCCCTTCCATGGGGGAAGGGGTGCCCCGTGAGCACATCACAACGAGGACCCACACTGCATTCTGCCCCCATCTGTCCATGCAGGCTCCCTGGCCTCCCGAGATGAAGAAGAGCAATCCTTGACCATGCCAGGGAGAAGTGAGCTGATCCTGAGTTACCCACAGAATGTCCCTCTGCCTTGGGGCACGCCCTGCTCTGATGGAGCCACCAGGGAGGCAGCACCAGGAAGGGCCGGCCAGCAGGGAGCTCACAGTCTGAGCACCCATCAGTCCACTGCAGGACCCCAAGAGGAAAGGCCTGAGCCCCCCTCTCTGTGGAAGCCGTGGTCTGGGGACTCATTTATCTCTCTTGGCAGCCATGGGTGGGGGAGGGGAAGGGGAAGAAAAGAGTCCAGGTGGAGGAATGCCAGCACTCTGGTCGTCTCTGACCCTCTCTCTGGGAGGCAGCCTGTGCAGAAAGTCCAGGCTCCGGAGTCACACAGATCACCTGGGACCCACTGGGCCCCTGCTGTGGCCCCTGCAGCCTGGGCTGGAGTTGGGAAATGTCTGTGTGGGAACGAGCTGGACGAAACTCGAGGAGTTGAAGCCCCTGGGGAGGACAACGGTGCACGGAGGGTGGAGAAGCAATGTGGCTCTGCCGCCCCAGCTTAGCTCTGTAGGGGGGAAGTGCCCCCGGCGGGGGGAGCCCTGTGCCCTGTCTGCGAGAAGTTCCCAGCTCACTGGTGGCACCAGGCTCTGGCCTCTTGTGGGCAGAAAGTCCCCCCAGCAGCTCAGGAGCCCCCCGACTGTCGGAGATGCGAGGAGAGAGAAACAGCCGCTCCCCTGCCCTTCCCGCTGGACTCCAAGCCTCCGGGGGTTGGACGTTGCCGATTCCTTGCTCCTCTTTGCTCTGCATGGCAGTCTCCTCCTGTGGAGTGTTCTGAGGGCTCTGGCACCTTCCCTCAGAACTATCTCTGATACAGGTTTGTCTGTCTCTCCATTTTTTCTCTTTCATCTAAAACTTCTCCTTTTTACTGGGACGCTCTGGCACCTGGGCTATGTAACTTGTTAATTTGGGGGAAGGTGAGGGAAGGGCACAAGGGGACTCCAAACTTTTGCAACTTTGTTATAAATCCGATTTTTTTCAAATAAAAAGCCACTAAAATCTACTAACATTTCAAGTAGATACAAATGTTCCCTCTGAAAAAATTTGTGTGTTACAGATTTTTCATATATATAGTGGCATTACCAGGGCACCTTTGTTAAATGGAAATTTTGTTAAATATTGTGTGCAAGTTACACATTAGTCATTCACTTTATTGAGAAAAGAGAATTTGGTATTTATTTTTTCATTAAACATACCCTTTTGTAATATATTTTTCTCCTTCCCTCTTTCATTCCTTCCTCTTTTCTCTCTTCCTTCCTTTCTTTGTTGTTGTTTCTTTCCTTCTTGTTTTCTTTCTTTCCTCTATTTAAAGAATAGCTTCAAAGGGGGCTTGTTGCAAAATTTAAAAATCATTATTAAATATAAAACAAATCGTTAGAGATTTGCATAACAAATGAACGTGAAGCAGTTGTAGTAAGGAGTCCCAACCATGCTCTAAGTTTACCGCGGAGGCTTTATTCCTCATGCAGACTTCACCTGCACCCAGCCATGACACAGCCTCCCCAATGAGTGAGCAGCTGGGGTTGCAGGACCTCACATGCCCGGACTCTGGCTGGGACAGGAGGTGGCTGGCAAGGGCTGAGTGCTGACTACATCTCCAGCCACCAACCACTCAGACCCAAGGACCTGCTTCTCCCAACTTCTCCTGAAAGCCCTCGGTTTTATCCATGGACATGCTGGGTTTGAAAGAGAGCTTCCGTTTCCTCTGTATTTAGAGAGTGTTGACAAAGAGCATGGGTCATAGCAGGTCATCTTCCAGACTTGGCCACATGTGCACGTGAGACCTCTATCCACTGGGCGCATGCTGCAGACTCTGCCTGGTGAGGCCAGGCCGGCGCTGTAGCTGCAAAGTGGACGTCACCTGATCCTTCCCGCTTGCACACATTCCAGTAAGAACAATAGCGCCTCACTATAAGGACAGCATCCAGACAACAGGTAAAGCAATGGGATACTGAGAAAACAGAAACAGACCAGGACTGCCCCAGGCAAATGGGGACACAGGATCAGGGCTCTGAGGCTCTGGAAACTCTGTGAGGCCTGCAGGCTGGCCTTGCCTGGACTCGAGGGTCACTCCCATCTGCGGCATCTGCCATCAGTGGGTACGTGGCAAGGGAGAAGGAACTCACGCCACAGGTGGAAAGGAAAACCAAGGAATTGGGGAATTATGAAAAAGATTAAAAGGGCATCACAGTGCTTGTGTGTTACATTAGTGGGCTCAGTCTCTGAGTGCTTTTACTACTCAAAATCTGGTTGGCCCTAACAGACAGGTTCCTGTTAGTGACAGAGAGGCCATTCCAGGTGTTTCCCACAGAAGGGGTTTAGCGTGGAACTGGGGCTTGCAGACCATTGAAAAAGCCCAAAGAGGAGAGGGCAGCGTCCCCCTGCTGAAGGCTGGGCACTGCCCCTGAATATCCGAGAGGCTGAGACTGGAGCTCCCAGCCTCAGGTCCTGGACACGGTGATGGAGACACCCTCTCTGTCTACAGGAGTCTGTCACCGAACTGCCTGCAGCCCACGGGGAGTCCTCAACTGCTGCGTCCCTGTCACCACAGCTGCCTAGGGAGGACGGGCTTCCTGGATCCACGGGGTTGCTTTCTTGGCCAACTCTAACCCTGGGCTACACCGGGAAGGAAATCTTGCAAAACCCAGCCTTGGAAGGGAGAGTTGCAGGGCCGGGTTAACAGATAACCTGGCATAAGTGTGCACTTGGATCTCTGACAGCACGCAGGTGAGCTCAATAAACACTAAACGGGGACTGTCCTGATCATAGTTACATTTTACTGTTAAAAATCATCCACTCCATTGAGTCATTGGGATCAGAATGTCAAAGAAATACTGTGTTTCCCTGAAAATAAGACCTAGCCATAAAATAAGCCCTAGCAGGATTTCTAAGCATTTGTGCAATAGAAGCCCTACCCCGAAAATAAGACCTAGTGATGGGCGTGGCTATGCAGTGCATCTGCACAACCCATGCATTTCGTGGCGGAGCAGTAGAGAAGACGAGCAGCCCTTCTCATCTGCCCTATGAGAGCTCTATTGCTCGACATGAGAGATTGGGGCCAATGGTTCTAAAGGAAATAGAGTCGCAAGAAATTCAGGATGGAATTCGGGGTTTGGAGAGTTAGGATGATGTTCCAGAAGAAGACGACTTAACTACATTTGAATAAATGTAGATTGTTGTACCGTACTTAAAAAACATAACACATCCCCTGAAAATAAGCCCTAGGGTGTCTTCTTGAGGAATAATAAATATAAGACCCTGTCTTATTTTCGGGGAAACACGGTATGAGGTGACTGTACTACCTCCAACCCTGTTGTTTCTTCTAGTTAAAGAGTTAATTCACCTAAAGGAATATTTTAGTTATCTTAGATTCTGAGGGAAGGGCAGTTTGAGACAAGGCACCTGAGTTTTCTGGTTAGAGCAGTGGTCCCAACCTTTTTTGGCACCAGGGACTGGTTTAGTGTAGGACAATTTTCCACGCACTGGGGTGTGGGGCGGTGATGGGAGTGATGGGGAGCGGCTGTAAACACAGACGAAGCTCTGCTCACCCCGGCTCACCTCCTGCTCCCTCCTGCTCCCTCCTGCTCGCCTCCTGCTCACCTCCTGCTGTGCTCCTAACAGGGCGCGTACTGGCGCAGGTCTGCAGCCCGGGGACTGGGGACCGCGTCCTTTGGCAGCTATGGGCTGAGACAGGTTCTCAGCCTCCCTTGCGTTTGGTCAGACCCTGTGTGGAACGTCCCTCCGTTTGGATTTGGCTGCTGTCTCTCACGGTGGACGGGAGCCCTGTGTCGGGGAGGACACGGAGCGCGGTACTCTGCACTGGCTTCCGGGCTGTGCATGCCATCGGCATGACCGCCGCCTGCCGCCGTGGGCCCTGCTCCCCCAGCTGGGGTGGGGTTGCACCAAGTCCTCCACGCCAGGACGCTTCCCTCCTCCCTGTCCACCCCACAGTCTTGGGAAGGAAGTCGCTATGCCCGGCCCGCACTTAAGTGGCAGAGTTTATGTGCCACCTCTTAGAGGGAAGAGTATCTAGGTAATTTGTTTGGGATTTCTCTGCATAGGAGACATGTTTCTTCTCTGCCTCCTGTGGTTGGACTGTCCCTACAAAACTCGCGTTGGGATTTAGTTGACATTATAACAGTACCGAGAGGCGGGGGCTTCGGGAGCCCTCAGGAAGGATCATTGCTGTTCTCTGGGGAAGGGGCCCCTCATCTCAGGAGTGGTCTCCTGATAAGTTCCCCCCACCCCCACCCGGTCTCACTGCTCACTGCCCCCTGGGCTTTTCACCTTGGGATGGTCCTTGCCAGGCGCCCGCCGCTTCCTGGACTTCTCAGGTTTCAGAGCCAAGAGAAACAAATTTATTTTTTTTATGAATTACTTAGTCTGTGGCACTCTGTTATAGCAGCAGAAAACAGACTAAGACCTTCCCTTTATTTATTTATTCAGTCATTCATTTACGGCAGCGCAGACGCGTGGGTATCAGTTCCGCACTTTAGGCTTCGGTGCCGTGCTCCATGGTCTATTTTCCTGCTCGGTTTCGTTCAGCTCCTGTTGCTGGGAGCTTCACCGCATCGGAGCCTGTGTCCTTCTTGTGCATCCCCATAATTGTGTTGTGTCAGCAGTTCCTTTCTTTCTGGAACTGCAAGTTGCTCCAGGCTCATGTAGCGTATTTCCCGCTGAGCCTGGAACGAGTCACTTCTGCAAGGGGAAACAGTGGGAACCAAGATCTGTGTTCTGGGTGAGCTCATTGCTCCTGGGTGGTACCACGAGTGCCTTAGACAGAGCAGGGAGATGAATGTATGTATCCCGACTGATAAATGCACACACATACACACTTATTTCTGTATCTGCCCATCTGTTTCTATATTAAGTTAAACACGAGATCATACTGATGTCTCTAAATCTAACTCAGCACCACATGGTTCATTCTATTTCTCAGTTTCATTTTAGAATATATTTTCTGTCTTCTATCTTGTTATCTGTCTAGTTTTCTCTTATTAGAACACTTACCTATAGCAGCTCACGTTTCGTCTTTATGTTACAAAGCTTTAGAATAAGGTAAGTGCTGTTTGAATTTTATGCAAAATGAGATTGACTCCAAATGAGAGTCTGAAAGGTCTTGTTATGGTTAAAAGCTTTAAGATAAAAAAAAAGTTTTACAGTCTCATGAGAGTCTGTAAGTCTCTAAGCTCTCTCAGAGAACTATGATGTTTGCATTTACGTCTTCAGCTAAGTTCCAGGTACGTGAAGTTGGTCACGGCTGCATTTAGGTGCAGTTAGGTGCTCTCTCTCCTCCTGACCTCCCAGGAGCCTGGGTTCAGGACAGTGAGTGCTTTGCTCTTGGAGGTTCCTTTGTGTTTCCCAGCTTTTCTACTTAAATATGAGATTATCACTTCTCAGTGCTTCTTGAAATTGTTTCTGCAGAACTTGTATACATAAACGAATATTAATCTGCATTTTAAGAATGTATTGTTTAAGTTATGGAAAACATTAAGGCTGCAAAGGTTCGTTGAGCCTTGAGACAGCATCATTCTTCATATGCAATCTGCTCAACTCTATCAAGTGTCTGAATAGTCTCTCGGTAATTGTCAGGTGCGAAATGAACACATAGTAAGAGCTGATATCTGAAGCCAGGAAAAATCTAGAACCCCAGGAACTGGCAGAGAGTGTGATCTAAGGAGAGAGGTGTGGCTTTTTCTAAGCAAGAGCCCAGACTGCCGCAGCAGCTTTTATATGGTTTCGAAGGCTAAAGTTATGGCGGAGTCCCAAGGACTTAAATAAACATTCAGCCTAGACGAGGACTCATTTCTCGAAGCCCTAGGACAAAATGCCATGAGTCAGACTATTGTAGATCAACAAGTATTCAGGTCGGTCATACTTTAATTATTCAGGCCCATTTCTTTGTATACCTGCCAGGCGATATTTTTTTTTAAGATAAAAAAAAAGATCGGAGAGTCTTCACATGAGCACCAAACTCATAGATACACTTCATGGATTTATGCTGAGTTGGGAGAAATTTTTCTTCTTAATTCTTGCTTTAGGAAGCTCTAAATATTTGCTCTTATACCTGTTGAGTAGGCGGGAGGCACCAGAAGGGATGGATAAGGAAAGCATAAGAAATATGTATTTTAAAGATGGTAAACAATTATGGAATCCCACTAAATATGATAGAATACTGGTTATTCTCAAAGACCACAGAAGTGATAGTAAAGGGATCGAATGAAGGCATAAACCTCAGGAAGCAAGACCAATAAAACAGAATAAAAGTTGACTGCAATAACATTTTGGAAGCAGAAAATCTTTAATTTAGCTTTTGGGGGACAAGAATTTCCAGATATCTGAGAGTAATCCGTAATATAAAAAACAGAGATGAAGCCTAACAAAAGAAAAGAAAAACCTCAGAAGCTTGAGAAAATAAAAATTATAGAAAATAAAACTTTATAAAATGAGATTTTAGGACAATAAGAAAAGAATGATGATTTATATGAAAAGTAAGGAGATTCAAAGGAACAATAAGATCCCTTGGATATTAAAATTTCACAGCATGTATGAAAATTACAGCTGAAGGATTAGGAAAATAATCTTGTAAAAATTTCCTGGAAAGTATAACAACAACAAAAAAATAAAAAATAAAAAAAGAGAGAGAAGAGAAAAATGGATAAGACTATTATAGGATCCATCAAGAGGTCCAATGTCTGAATAATAGGAGACCCAGGAAAAAGCAAACAAAAATATTCTCTAAGAAGGGGATGTTATCATTGTATCTGTCTCAGGTGTTAATATTACCTGTGCAATAATGCTAAAGTAAACACTGGGCACTTCCCCTCAAAATTATAGCATTCTTGGGGTGGGGGTGGGTATAGGGGAGGGTTGGTGTATGTGGAACAGGGTAAGAGATGTAAGTCTTCATTCTCCAGAATGGAAAGTCATTGGAAACAACAATATGGGAATATTATTCAGAAATATGGAGGCAACTACCAGAACAATAGCCAAATCACAGAATAAACATATGAAAGTGGCTACTTCTGAGGATGGAACACATGACCGCTAACTACTCTTCTTCTCAAACCTTGCAGAGCCGCTTGATTTTTAAAGCTAACCGAAAGCATAATTTTAACAAAGAAAAAAAAAAACAATTAAAGAAATATATTTTGCGAGCGCTGAAGTTAGGTTTCTATTAATACCTTGAATTTTTTTTTTAATATGGAAGAGTTTTTTTCTTCTTCATCATCTGGGTCAGTCTCTAATTTTCCATCTCTTGTTTTAGCATAAAATTAATATTTCTAGTCTAGTGATAAACGATAACACTGAAATAAAAGAACACAGAAAAGTAATATTATATTTCAATGGTGTGATTTCTCTGAGCTAAAATATTTGCCATTTTGAAGCATAATAAATATGTACAATTAACACTGTTAAGAAAAATGAGTAAGGGGGAATTTGCTAATTTGTGGGAGATAGTCCCATTGAGATGCATGCAAACACCAAAATCCTTAAGTATTATTCTCAATATAAAATAATGCAGCAAGGACCTTCATATTCTTTCCCAAATTTCTCCATGTTAAACATGTTCTATTAATTCTGCTTATTGCAAAGAATTAAATCTAGGTGTCTGTGGGCTGCATTCATTTCTGGAGGCTCTTGGGAGGGGCTCATTTCCAAGCTCCCTGTTGGCTGGACTGATGCCCTGCCATGGCAATACCAGGGATCCTGTTTCCCGGGTGACTGTCACCGGACCGACCTCTGCTCCCGGGAGCCGCTCCCGTCCCTCCGGATGCCCTTCACTTGCTGCCTCCCGGTGCTTCCCTTGGGCCGCACGCTCACTGAGAGGAAAGGCTGGTTGAGTGGCTTACGTTATTTAAATTATTGTTCTGCCTCTTTCTTTTATTAAACAATGGATACTGCGTGAATGCCTGCAAGTTAAACATGCATGTCGTGTGAATCCACCATATACGTACAAACGATGCACAAGTATGAGACTCCCTCATAGCTGCCTACAGGACATCACTGAAGCAAAGTGGCGTTAAATATTCTTTTCTATTTCCCGATTATTGGATGTTCTAATTACAAATAATTAAATAAATGGAAAGGAATCCCTCTACCATGTTCAAACTAATTTAAGGATACAATTTTCCAATCTGTGAATCCAAATCCAAAACTCTTCCACGCCTTTGCATACTTTTCGGCATTTTATTCTCTGAAGTCTCTGTCACCCCACGAGACTGTGACGACACCGCAGCTCATCAGCAAGCCTGGCATTGGGGTGGACATCAGCCACCGCTACACAGATGGCAAACTGCTAGCACGTGAAAGACAGATGAAAATGAATATTGAAAGTGACAGAAATCAAATATTCACCTGGACTGCTATTGCACATCTCTTCTTCTTCTAATTATGCAACTTAGACGTCGCATAAAGACAGTTCTTCTGTGAAAGATGAATTTTCAGAATAATGTTTTAACCTTGGGGGAGAGCCCCTGGCTGACCCACCACTCCGTAGATTCCAGGGCCAGTTAAACACTGTTGTAAGTCGCTTTTATTCACCCATTCAATCTTTTCTAAGTATTCCACTGAAGCAAAGTTAAATACATGTGGTGCATTTGGAAGGATAAAACCAACGCAGGACAGATCAAGTCTGTTTCTGGGAGACACAGGGTGATGGAGGAGCCAGGCTGCCCACGAGAACCACCCGGAGGCTCATCACACATGAGTCAAGCGTCCACAGTGTCCACGCTAGTTCTGACGATCCCACAGCAAGGATTCATTCTCTGAGGACTGCATTTTTAAAGTCCAAGAGCCACGTGTACAATGTAAATGCCCCTAGATGGAGTCTCACCCTGTGCTGACCTCTTTATTAGAAGACAAACCTTGGGGATTTAGGAATTGTGAGTCACTAGCTAAGAAATACTAGATCTCTCTGCAGGCTCCGCGGAGCTCTGGGTGCTGGTGAGAGAAAACAGGGGGCAGGGGGGGGTGTCACAGTGAAACTCCTCCCCTCCCTAACTGTGCCCAGAGCTTGCCCTGCATACGCCGTCCTGAAACAAAACCCTGTTAAATACGAATCACTCAAGTAATCATTCTTCTCTTTCTTTTCCCACTGTGAACGTTCCGTTGTTTCTGGAATGACGACTTCACCTGGGAACTCGTGGAATTCAGGTCACTCTAGTGCCTGCCACTGTCTAATCTGAAAGGGGGTCAGATTATCAATTAAAGCCAAAACTCTAATTCTTGGAGAAAACACTATTTAGTAAATATTACATTGTTCTAGAATTTCTGAATTCCTGAAATTATTTAACCCTTTTTGAAACGGTGAAAAAGCAAAGTCAGGATTTTATCGTAGTTCAGGAAGTGATTTGACCTTAACTACATTTTCACAATTCACCATTGACACTAAAACTGGTGAATCAGACACTGTCACAGCCTAGAAAATCCCAAATTCAATTTTACTTCAAAATACAGGCCTAGAAACCTTTGCCCCGACCCTTCAAATCAGATGTGTGTCCAATTCAGATTTATTTTCCAAATCTTAGACAAGACGCAGGGTGCATGTGCTGAAAGTTAATGACGTCCTTAAAGGCCTGGTCACCTGCTGGTTGGCAGACACTGCTACCGTTGCCCACACGTGGCAGCCATGCTGAGGCTGAGTGGGAGCCACCACGGCTGTCGGCTGTCCACCTGCGGGGGCAGGTTTCTCTGTCTAACAGCTGCAAGTTGGGGCAGTTTTGCCTCCAAATGGGCAACTAAACAAACACACGGAACATTGTTTTTCAGGGTGTTTTGGACTTCTGAATTGCAGACGACAGACTGTAGACCTATATTTTATTACCACTATGTGTGTAAGGGCACTTGAAAAATTAAAGTGATGTATGTATTAATGACCTTCGCCACGCAGTTCTAAAGTAGGGGATGAAATCACGCAGGCACACACGCCCCCCACACACTCGCACACGCTATTAGTGGTCTCATACTGACTGATGTTCAAAGAACCATAATTAAAGCAACCCTAAGACAGGTGAGAGAGTTCACTGACGTAGAATGATCGTAACATGTAAATCCATCTGATGCTCTACTTTAGTTGTATCAGTTTATACAGGAATTAAACCTAGGGTAACTCTTTTAACCACAGCCTTATAAGAAAAAAAATACATTTAAGAAGAATATTCATGATTATCTACTAAAATTAATGAGACTATAACAAAAAAAATAATGTAGTGGTCGGTCTGCCAATAGGGAGGCTCAAATAGAGTGTAGTCACATAAATCATTCGATGCTACAGTTACTTTGGCATGTTCTAGAACCTGATGCTACTGGATAAAACCAGTAAAGACAAAAACAAACAGAAAAAACAAACAAAAACCAACAGGGTTTTTGGACCAGATAGTTTTTTGCTATATCAAAAAAAAAAAAAAAAAAAAATCCCTCAGGAGGAATCAATTAGATTAATTTTTGGGAAAAGGAGGGCAGCAAAACTAACTTTTTATAAGTAAAATGATCAATTTCCACATCAAAATATTTGTTAAGTGTCAGCTGACTTGGTGATCACAGACCAACTTCCCTAGAACAGAAGGAAACCAAAGAAAACGCTTCTACGTAATTGCAGGCAGTAAGTCGCAGGCAGAATGCCTGGGCTGCCATTGCCCTTCCGAACGCGGGGCTCAGAAGCGGATGCAGCCTCCCAGGTTTATGCACCAAGATATATCTTGTGTTCATTATCAGACGAGTTCAATTTGAGACTTGTCATTTCACAGAGGTCTGAGTCATTTATAAACATGAAAATCAAAACTTAAAGCAACCACTGAGCTCCTGTGACTTTAGAGGCTTGGATTAAACTTGGCTTTGGCCCAGTACCGTGGCTTCTACTCAGCTTTTAAACTATTTTTAACTCTGTTATAAAATACAGTGCACTGGGAAGCGATGTTGCAAGCGAGGGTCCGCTTAAAATACTAAAAGAAGTGCTAGACATACCATCTGGAAAATGCAAAGGGCAAAAAGAAAAGGAAGATTTACAAAGGACTGGCAAGCGTGGAGCAGACCTGTAGTTTACAGAGACAGGACAGGTGCCCGGGAAATGTGGTCGGCATGACGAGCATCCTCAGCGACTGAACTTACAGAGAAAGACATTGTGCTAATAACCACACGTGCGAGGGGACGCTAGACAAAAGAGAAATGTCTCCCTCACACACATGCTCACACACACACA
>VBSM01002608.1:174066536-174095292 GCA_008086735.1 Cheirogaleus medius | reverse complement strand
TAACACCCAAGGGCCTTTGTCTGTCCCTGTTCCCTTCTCCCGTTTTACTTTCCCCATAGCAATTTCCACATCTAATGTCCATATGATTTGATGTCTCTCCTGCCCTCCACGTGGTATGTGACAGCTACCAGGCAGGTCCTATTCTCTCTCTCGTCCACGGCTGAATCCCAGCACCCAGGCAAGTGGCTAGCATGTGACACTCCTGTTGACTGACTGAATGAATGAAATTTGAAAATGTGTAATAGAATTGATACATCTTTGTCTGGAAACCCAGTTATTCAGAATAACACATCCCATAGGATCCGACTGGTCAGGATGTTCCTACGCTGTGGCATCTTTACTCTACTTTGGCCACATTTCGGGTTAAATTAGCTTTTGTTGACACACGTTGAAATGTATTTACCATTTTTAACACTGTGCTTATGGGATAATATATTCCTGAATACTAAATCATCAGCTTCCAAACAGACAGGTGGGACATGACGTCTTCTCATTACGGGGTCCCTCACCGCGATCCCAGGCAGCACGTGCAAAGACACGGCGGCGAGCTACCAGCCAGGTGTGTTTGGCCCTAGCTCTTCTCTACCTATGATCAGCTGTATGAACTGGACCAGGTACATGGAACTCCCTAGTTCAGTTTTTCTTCTATAAAAAGAGAGGTTTAGGTTGTGTGATCTCTAACATTTCTTGCAGCATGAAGATTGTTTTTTTTTTTTTTTTTCAAAAGGCAATAAACCATGAACAGAATTAGAAGCTATCTCAGTCACCTCTGGCTTTCGTGGCTTTTTTATTAGGTTATTATATAGAAGCTGGAGTCCACAGGGCACTGGTGAGAAGGGTCCACAAACAAATAGCTCTGCCCACCCTGACTCATCTGTCTTTCAGGGAGGTCTCAGAAGAATAAGCTATGCCAGGGGTTCTTTATGTAATTCAATCGTGGCTGATCAGTAACCTTTATTAGCCAGTGAACTTTCCTTGAACCACAAAACACACATTTTATCAGCTGATTTCCACAGAGATTGAAATCCAAGGTAAAGTGGCAGATGGTGGTCTGGTCTCCTTGTGACTAACATCTCCATTTCCTGGGAGTGTGTTGCCTGTCTGATGCCTTCCCGGGGTTGCCAGCTCTGAGGCCAGAGCTGCTAGACTTCCAGGGGTTCCCGCGCGGCCGGCAAGAAGGAGGGAGCAACTAGGGTTTATCAAACGCTCACCCAACGCTAAGTGCTCTCCCGACGAACACAGGGATTTATGCCTGGTTCGCAGTAACGTTGACCTTTCTTGGTTTTTCTACTAATGTTTCTTCATAGAAAAAAAAAATTAAACTGGCTGAATTTCTAGAAATTTGGAAACATTACCTTATTTTTAAAGGCTAATGATGTAAGTTTTCAAAGCAGAACAATTTCATTCTATGTGTCCAGGAATCATAACTGAATCTTCGTGAAATCTCTTATGTAGAATATGTTTAAAGGAAAAGGAAATTGTTATGGGAACCCCAACATAGACTTCTTGCAGTGAGAGGAGGCTTTATGTCACCCTGCAAGCATTCTGCGACTGAAAAATTGCTGTCAGCTGCTAGGAAAAGTGCAGTCAAACTCTAGCAAGGCTCTTTATATAATGACTATTGAAGGAGGAAGGGTGGTAAGAGGAGATTTGTTCCCATGGAGACAGAAAATTTATCCTTAACGAGTAGTAATTCTCAAGAATTCCGGACTTATCAATTCATTCATTCAACAAACATGTCTTACTTCTCCCACGGGTCATACTGGGTATGTTCTTATGAACTAATGGCAAGCATAGCTCAGGAAGCTGCTCTCACAGAGTTTACAGTGAGAGAGGAAAACACTGGCCAGGAATAACACAAGGCTAAGCACGGTGGGCTTTCTCCCACCCCAAGCCTTTCTCAGGAAGCAGCACCTATCTTTGTTTCTTATCCCCTTCTCTCTTTGTGGACTCTAGGCTTATATTCAGTAGGATATAAAATAGAGAAGTGTTTGGTACGAAAAAAACAATAGAGACTTTTATTTAACAACGTACCAGATCGTGCTACCTAGAGTAGATGAATAAGTGTTTCTAGTCTCAAAGATATTTTAACTAGAAGCAGACTGAGAAGAAGCATTTTCCTTCACTCTCTCCTTTGAAGAAGAATTAATTTGAACTTGCAGGCTCCAGAGATACTCTGGGTGTTGTAGACTTCGTGGTCAAGTTGGCTTGGGTAATAACTTACACAGTTGCACAACCACGTTGTGCCAACCACTCCATTCATGCACGTAATTCCCAGGTGAGGTGCCCTGGGAACCCAGGACTGTGGCAGGAACTTTCTCTCCCATTCCATGTAAGCTCCTCTAGTGAGACACTGGGGAGATAGAACAGATGGTCAACCTAGGTGACTTATTGGGATAAAAGGGAAGATAATTTGTTGGTGGTTCATGAACAAGAGTTTCAGTGGAGGTGGGGTAATCTGTGAGTCATGTGACAGCTTTGATGGGAGGACCCAAGCCAGCAATGAAAGCAGCACTGTCCACAGGGGACAAGCAATGGACGAGCGAAGCAGCCTGTAACGGGCACCGCGGTGGCTGGATGTGGAGTGTCCCCACCGAAACTCAGGCTGGCATGTAACTGCCAATGGGATGCTGCTGGGAGGTGGCACCTTTGAGAGAGGATTAGGTGGCTAAGATAGATTCATGTCTTTCTAGGGAGATTGGGTTAGTTCTCCAGGGGATGAATTAGTTTCCAGAGAGGGGGTTGTTACAAACATAGGCTGTTTCTCATGTTTTGTCCCTTCCTGCACACACCTGGTCTGGCTTCCTTGCCCTGCTGTGCTGCAGCACAAGCCTACTCCAGAGGCTGGGTGGACACCAGTGCTACAATTCTCAGACCTCCTAGCCTCTGGAATCACGAGCCAAAGGCAGCTCTTTTCTTTGTGAGTTTCCCAGTCTCAGGTATTCTGTTATTGCAACACAAAACAGACTAAGACACTTTCTCGGACTGCAAATTTAGGAAATTGGCAGATCTTGTGGAAGGGAGGCAGAGATAGACGTTCCAATGCAGATTAAGCCATCTTGGCGAACACACAGCATAGACAGATTACGGAATGTGCACACCGCGCTGTCTTAGAAGTGCTGAGGAGGACGGACGTCAAGGGTGGCCTTGCACCTGCTCTGGACTGGCTGCGGTCTCTACAACACACCTGTAGAGGGAGCAATGCCATGTTCTTAGACACCATGCTGTGGTTGACTAAGAGACCATAAAATGACTTTCCACTTGGAGAATAGATTTGAAAAAAAATCAGGTTAATGCAGAGGGCAGGTAGAACAGAGAGGCAGGAGAGGGTGAACAGACTCTGGAGGCACCAAGTTTGTGCGGCGGGGCTCTGCTCGCCAGCCTCAGGCCGCTGAGTAGTCTGAGGCTGTTGCGAGGCTCCATGCTATAAATGTCAATTTGGTAAAAAATAAATAAATAAATAAAAGCTCTCACTATAGAAAAATGAGCACAGCCACAAACAAAAAAAGAATGGAGTGGCTATTCCGTGGTGTTGTTTAAGAAAAAGTGCACATCTTCTTGGGTAAAATTAGTCCAAGGGACATGGGTTAATGTGTTGTCCCCCACACTAAGGCAGTGTGAGCTGGAAACAGCAACCTTGATGCAGGGACAGGGCAGGGTGCCTGGAGGAAGCTTCTGGTTGAGCTCAACTGTCCTCCTTTGCAATGGTTCTCACTTGTGTCACTACTGTGGGAGGTGGGACATGCACTGGCAGACTAATTCCCACCGGGGAAACTCCATCCTGTTGCAAGATGCGCAAGTGCTGGGAGTCATGTGTGAGATGGGGTGGCCCCCACCAGGGCTCAGAGCCTCAAGGTTTCCATATCCATCCTCCAGAGCAAATGATGCACCGAAATCTCAGGTCTCCAAGTCTGACTGGGTCAGGCAAAAACTAGTCTCAGAAACCAAGGAAGGTTCTTGGTAAGTGGTGCCAGAATGTGTTTTCTAAGTCACTTATCACTTTTGACCATTTTATGAGGATCTCCTGGTTAATATTTCCTTACAAAAACTGTGGGAGCCATGTCAGCGCAGTTGTAGTAGAACATGACTAGGAAGTGCAGTTTATTGTGAAGACCCAAAATTCCCACAGAGGCTGGTGGATTTGAGAATCTGCTCATACTCCTGGATGCTGAGAGTGTCTCAGTACCAGCTGAGACCATCATTAACATCGCTCAGACACTAGCCAACTATTGTCGTCACTGGTTGACAGTATTTGGTCAAGCTCTCACCTTATGTCCAGTACAAATAGGAATCTGATCAAAGTCCAAGTCATTTGGTCAGAGATCTCAGTTTATAACAATTTTCCTGCTTCCTGGAAGCCAGGATGAATGTCATCAAGGAAGCCACAGACTAAGACTAAAGTGATCTCCCTCCTTAAATGAGAATCAGGCTATTCCAAAAGGAAAATACAATCAAATAAAGTAACAGGATGTGACAATTTCTTTGTGGAGGTTGTTCTGGGAAGATTGTTCTCTCAGAGATTACCGATTATTAAAGTAACTACACATTAAGGCAGACTCAGTGGCTCATGCCTGTAATCCTAACACTCTGGGAGGCCGAGGCAGGAGGATCGCTTGAGGTCATGAGTTTGAGACCAGCCTGAGCAAGAGCGAGACCCCATCGCTACAAAAAATAGAATGAAATTAGCTGGACAACTAAAAATAGAAAAATTTAGCTGGGTATGGTGGCACATCCCTGTAGTCCCAGCTACTTGGGAGGCTGAGGCAGGAGGATCACTTCAGCCCAGGAGTCTGAGGTTGCTGTGAGCTAGGCTGACACCATGGCACTCTAGCCAGGGCAACAGAGCAAGATCCTGTCTCAAAGAAAGAAAAAAAAAAGGTAAAAAAGAACTCCATATTAATGGCAGCATATGTTTTTGGTCAATTTCAGATTCCAAATATATCCCTGATTTTGAGGTTAACTATGAAATCTATGAATAAGACACATGGCAGAATTACAAAGTGCAGAATAAATAGACTTAGATTATTCACAGAACATACCCTAAGTTAATTCTACCATGGTTACCAAATGGATTTTGTAGGACTTCAGTCTTATAAAATACAGCAAGGCTTGCTGAATAGCCCAACATACGATACATTTTGGTAAATGGTCCATAAGCACTTAAAGATAATGAGTATTCTACAATTGCATATGGTTATTTTCTATATCCCTACTAGTCCCTACCAGGCTGCCGTAGCAAAACATCATAAACTGGCTGACTTAAACAACAGATATTTATTTTCACAGCTGTGGGGGGAGGCTGGAAGTCCCAGAGGAAGGTGCCAGTGCATCTGGGGTGTGGGGAGGGCCTGTTTCCTGGCTTGCAGATGGTCCCCTGCTTGGAATGTATGAACATGGGGAAAGAGAGCTCAGGTACCCTTCCTATTTTTATAAGGGCACTAATCCTATCCTGGGGGCACCACCTTCATGACCAAGACTAACCCTAATTACCCATAAATGTTCCATCTCTAAATACCATTGCATTGGGGGTTAGGGCTTCAACATACAAACTGGGGGGGCATGTAAATGTTGAGTCTATACCATTACATTTTTAAAAGTCTGATTGCTTAGTTAGAATTGAACAAAAGTGTTATTAAATATTCCATTATGATTGTGAATTTTTTTAGATCTGCGGTCCAATGTCCATATTAATTTTAGAAAAATTTCAGCCATTACTTCTGAATATATTTCTTTTGTCTTATTCTGATTCCCTCCTTATTCAGATTTGTCAGTTGCACATGTGCAGACCTTCTGATAGTGCCTCATAGCTCCCAGCTCTTCTGTTCTCTTTTGCCACTCATTTCCCTCTGTGCTTGGGTTGGGTGACTTCTATTCACCTATCCTCCAGTTCACTGATTCTCTCCTCAGCCGTGTCCAGCCTCCTGTGGAGCCATTTGCAGGCATTCCTCACCTCTATTACCGTATTTCTGTGTCTAGGATTTTCACTTGATTCTTTCTTACCATTTCCATCGCTCTGCTAAAATTCAACCACCTGATCTTGCATACTCTTTACCTTTTAGACTAGAAACATATCAAGCAGTTATTTTATAGCCCCTGTCTGATAATTTCAACACCTGCATCATATCTGTGTGTGATTCTGATGCTTAGATGTTTATTTTGACTCTTTGCAGTTTGTAGATTTTTTTCTTGCTTTTTTTCATGTTCCATATTTTTTGTTGAATTACAGATATCTTGTATAGAACAGCAGAGCTTGAGGTACATCATTGCTGGTTGTTTTTTTAACCTGGAAATAGGCACGGGCAGGGCTTTCCTTCAGCTTTTAGTATGGGGTTTTGAGTCTGTCGAGCCAGGAGCTGAATTGTTTGGGGAATTTGTTATAACAGTAAATGGTGATACAATGAAATCTTTACACTTTAGGTCGGAAATTAGATATTGTTTCTGCTTATGGCCACTTGCATTTAACATCCCACTTGATATTATAGCCAGGATAGTAAGTCAAGAAAAACAAATAGAAGGTATTTGTATTGGGGGAAAAAATCCAAAATATTATTATTTACAGTTGATATAATTGTGTGCATAGAAAATCTCAAAGTTTCTTTAACTAATTTATAACAAGTAAAACATTAGGTTAGAAGGTTGCTGAAATAAAATTCCATATGTAAAAATCAGTTAAATTTTATTCAGAAAAAAATTAAATTGAAAAGATATATCTTCTGAAATAGTAAAAAATAAGATCTCTAGTTAGAAAAAGTCTAACTAGAGATGTGCAATTCTATGGGTAAAATTGATAGACATTTAAAAAGGCCCACATATATGAAAATATGGTCATGCTCATGGATTGGAAGCCTCTATGTAGTTAAGATTGTAATAGTCCCCAAATATATTTTTATTACTTAACATTATTCTGTGTGTGTGCGTGTGTGTTTAGAAGTTAATGCAACACTTATGTGGAGTTGTCAAAGGTCAGGAAGAAGCAGTATACTCTTGAAGAAGAACCTGGAGGGAAGATTTGTCCCACCTATATCAAGAATG
This sequence comes from Cheirogaleus medius, assembly GCA_008086735.1. Classification (NCBI taxonomy): domain Eukaryota; kingdom Metazoa; phylum Chordata; class Mammalia; order Primates; family Cheirogaleidae; genus Cheirogaleus; species Cheirogaleus medius. The sequence goes on along the minus strand of VBSM01002608.1, from coordinate 174,088,260 downwards.
ATTTTAAAGCTACAATAATCAAGAAAGGGAAAAACTGGTACATGTATAGACAAATACAGCAATGGATCAGACTAGAGAGTTCGGAAAGAAATGTATGTAAATATGGACGTTTGATTCATAACAGATATCACACTTCCATGTCAGTGGAGAAAAAATAGTCTTTCTAAAAATATTTAGAAGACATTTGAAATTGTATAGGAATCAATCTTGATGCCCTATATCCTAAAACAGACACACACACACACACACACACTCTCACACACTCAGTTCAAGATAAACGAAAACCTACTGCATGTGAAAGGAAAACTGAAATTCCACAGATGGGAGAATGCATCCATTACCTCTGGGTAAGTAAACAGACTTTAAATGAGACAGTAAAGCACCAGCCCTGAACACTGGTCACTTCAACTGCATTAAAATCAAGAAACTTCTGCTCATCAAAAGAAACCACTCATTGTATGAAAAGATAAACCACAGGATGAGAGAAGATATTTCCAACAAATACAACAAATGAAGCGTTAACATCTACAAAATCCAAAGAAACCCTGCAAACCAGTAAGAAAAGATAGTCAACCCAACAGAAAGAAATAGGCAAGATAGCTGGATGGGCGCTTCACAGAAGAAGGCGACCTGGTATTAATAGAGACAGCAAAGAGGTGACAGCTGCCTCCGTGTCCTGCCTCCGTTTCTCCCTCTGCATCTCCCCTGCCCCGGCCTCTGGCCTGGCAGCAAAACCGCAGCTTCAGACTCACCCAGACCAGACGCAGGGTCCCGATACGTGAGGGTTTTAAAGACTGGGCTGCGGCAGGAAGTGCAGGGATGCCATAGACCCTTGCAGAAATTCCTCGATGTCTTCATAAATTATCTCTTGGTGAAAAGACCCATTTGGTGGATTGGTCATTTGTCGAATTGGTTTTCAGTTGATTGGCTTTTGGCAAATTGGTTACTCCACAGTGGAAAAATGAATTTCAGAAAATTGCTCTAGATTCAAACCATGGAACTCACTTCCAGGAGTAAGTGGTGTCCTCCCACCCTTGTAAACGTTAACGGGACAGTTCCGTGGTTTCGGGTGTCAATCCCAGCCCCAGTCAGTGCAGTGCGGGAAAGCCGGGGGCTGGGAGACCTCCTGGCAGGAGGAGCTCTGTGCTCCCAGAAGCAGAGAAAAGAACTCAGGGAAAGATCCAACTGAGCAGATATCTGGAGAGCAAGCAGGTGTTAATCAGGAGAGGAAAAGCGGGGAAAATGATCCAAGCCTAAGCAGAGAGTGCCCAGGCATCTGAGCCACTGCAGAGCGGTGGCCGCCAGGGAGAGGCAGCAGGACATTTGCGGGGCGTGCCTTTTACCCTAGAGCAAACAGAAGCCCCCGAATGGCTTTAAACTTTTCATTTTTAACAGATCACTCTGCGTGAAATGTACAGAATGGATTCTGGGGACAAGGCACAAGGAGAGCCATTTAGGAAGCACTTGAAGTCATCAAAATGAAGTCACCAAAGACAAATGGTGACTTTGACTACAGAGGAGGCAGGAGAGACGCTGGAAGGCGGAGATATGGGGGAAATGTTTATTAGAAAAAGTCACTAAGTCCTGGAGATGAAACAGAAGTGGAAGGTGAGGGAAGAGCTGCTGAATACGACTTCTAAAGTCAACAGTGAACATTATCGTTGTGACAGTGAGGACGCCTAACGTTTACTGGGTGTTTTCTCTGTGCAGAGCACCCTGCCTACCGCTTCTCACGCATGCCTGCTGTCTCTGCGTCTTGAACGTGCACCAACAAAGCAGCAGCGAGGTTTACTGTCCCCGATATAGAGATTGTCCCCAATCCGGGAGCCTGAGCTCCATTGCCCACTAGAAACAGAAAGTGAGCCACGTATGTAGTTTAACATTTCCTTTTTTTAAAAAAATGCAAAATATCGGCCGGGCGTGGTGGCTCATGCCTGTAATCCTAGCACTCTGGGAGGCCGAGGCGGGAGTATTGCTCAAGGTCAAGAGTTCGAAACCAGCCTGAGCAAGAGTGAGACCCCGTCTCTACCAAAAATAGAAATAAATTAATTGGCCAACTAAAAATATATAGAAAAAATTAGCCGGGCATGGTGGCGCATGCCTGTAGTCCCAGCAACTAGGGAGGCTGAGGCAGGAGGATTGCTTGAGCCCAGGAGTTTGAGGTTGCTGTGAACGAGACTGACGCCACGGCACTCTAGCCTGGGCAACAGAGTGAGATGCTGTCTCAAAAAAAAAAATGAAAAATAATGCAAAATATTAGTGGGGCGCAAGAGATTTTGTTACATGGATACCTTGTATAGTGAATGCTTAAGTTGGCTTTTAGTATGCCCATCACCAGAATCGTGTTCATTGTACCCAGTAGCTAAGTTTTTACCCCCACCTCCTCCCACCTTTTCCCTTCTTCATTTCCAATGTCCTTCACATCTCTTTGTGCCCATATTTTAGCTCCCGCTTGTTAGTGAGAACATGCAGTGTTTGGTGTTCCATTCGTGAGACACTTCACTTAGGATAATGGTCTCCAGCTCCAGCCAAGCTGCTGCAAAAAGACAGTTTAATTCCTTTTTATGGCTGAGTAGTATTCTATGGTGTAAATATACCATATTTCTTTATCCACTGATGAATTGATGGGAGCTCAGGTTAATGCCACGTCTTTGCAATTGCGAATTGTACTATGATAAACATTTGAACACATGTGCCTTTTTGACAACATGCTGCTTTTCCTTTGGATATGTACCCAGTGGTGGGATTGCTATATTGAGTGGAAAGTCTACATTTATAACTTTGAGGAATCTCCTCATTGTTTTCCCTAGAGGTTGTACTAATTTGTAGTTCCACCAACAGTGTATAAGTGTTCCCTTCAATCTGCATCCCAGCCAGTCTCTGTGGTTTTTGTCTTTCTAAATGTTTCTTCTGACAGGAGTAAGGTGGTACTTCACTGTGGTTTTAATTTGCATTTCCCTGCTGACTAGTGGTGTTGAGCATTTTTTCTCATGTTTGTTGGCCATTTGTCTATCTTCTTTTGAAAAACTTCTGTTCAAGTCTTTTGTCCACTTTTTAATGGGTGTTTTGTTTTTGTTGATTTGTTTGAGATCTTTCTAGACTCTGGATATCAGTCCTTTGTTGGATGTATAGTTGGTGAATATTTTCTCCCAATCTGTAGGTTGTCTATTCACTCTGTTGAATATTTTCTTTGCTGTGCAGAACTTTTTAATTTAATTAAGTCCCATTTATTTATTTTTGTTATTTTGGTATTTGCCTTTGGGGTCTTAGTCATAAATTCTTTGTGTAGGCCGTTATCTAGAATAGTTTTCCCTGGGTTTATCTTCTAGAATAGTTTCATGCCTTATATTTAAGTCTTTTATCCATCTTGAATTGAGTTTTGTATATGGTGAGAGGTAAGGGTTCTGTTTCATTCTTCTGCATGTGACTATCCAGTTTTCCCAGCATCATTTATTGAATAAGGCTTCTTTTCCCCAGTGTATGGTGCTGTCTGCTTTGTCAAAGATCAGTTGGTTGTAGGTAGATGGTTTCATTCTCTGGGCTCAGTATTCTGTCTCATTGGTCTATGTCTCTAGTTTTATACCAGTACCATGCTGTTTGGTTATGATAGCCTGTAGTATAATTTGAAGTCCTTTAATGTTATACCTCCAGATTTATTCTTTTTGCTTAAGATTGCTTTGGCTATTTGGGCTCTTTTTTCATTCCAAATGAAGCATAGAATTATTTTCTCCAGATTTGTGAAATATGACATTGGTATTTTGATGGAGATTGCCTTGAATCTGTAAATCACTTTGGGTAGTGTGGACATTTTAGCAATGTTGATTCTACCAATCTATGAGCATGGGATGTTTTTCCATTTGTTTTCATCATCTATGATTTCTTTCATCAGTGTTTTGTAGTTCTCCTTGTAGAGATCTATTGCCTCCTTGGCTAAATATATTCCTGGATATTTTATTTTCTTTGTAGCCATTGTAGATGGTACAATTGACTTGATTTGAATTTCAGCTTGACTGTTACTAGAATATAGAAATGCTATTGATTTGTGTACATTGATATATCATCTGAGACTTTGCTGAATTTATTAATTTTAGGAGTCTTTTGGTGGAGTCTTTAGGGTTTTCTAGATACAAGATCATGTTATCAGTGAGCAGGGATAGTTCAACCTCCTCTGCCCAAATTTGAATGCCCTTTATCTCTTTCTCTTGCCTGACTACTCTGGCTAGGACTTCCAGTACTATGTTGAATAGAAGTGGTGACAGTGGGCACCCTTGTCTTGTTCTGGTTCTTAGGGGGAATGCTTTCAACTTTTCCCCATTCAGCATGATATTGGCTGTGGGTTTGTCATATATGGCTTTTATAATTTTGAGGTATGCTTCTTCTATGCCTAGTTTGTAGAGGGTTTTTTATCAAGAAAGGATGCTGGATTTTATGGAAACCTTTTTCTGCATCTTTTGAGATGATCATGTGGTCTTTATTTTTGCCTCTGTTTATGTGGTGAATCACATTTATTTATTTGCATATGTTAAACTATCTTTGCATCCCTGGGATGAAACCCGTTTGGTTATGATGAATTAACTTTTTGATGTGTTGTTGAATTTGGTTTGCTAGTACTAATATTTTTTGTGGATTTTTGCATCTGTGCTTATAAGGGATATTGGTTTGTAGTTTTCTTTTTGTGTGTGTCTTTTTCTGGCTTTGGTATGAAGGTGATACTGGCTTCATAGAATGAGTTGGATAAGATTCCCTTCTTGATGTTAGGGAATAATTTCTGTAGGATAGGTACCAGTTTATATTTGTAAGTCTTGTAGAATTCAGTTGTAAATCCATCTGGTCCAGGGCTGCTTTGTTCTTTTTGATAGATTTTTTTTTATTACTGCTTCAATCTCACTGCTCATTATTCATCTGCTCAGGATTTCTATTTATTCCTCATTTGAGATTGGGAGGTTGTGTGTTTCCAGGAATTTATCCATTCCCTCTATGTTTTCTAGTTTGTGTGCATAGAAATTTTGTGGCATATTTGATATTTTGTATTTCTGTGGTATCAGTTGTAATGCCTCCTTTTTCATTTCTGATTGAGTTTATTTGGGTCTTTTCTCTTCTAATTCTGGTTCATATAGCTAGAAGTATATAGATTTTGTTTATCTTTTCAAAGAACCAACTTTTTGTTTCATTGATCCTGTGTATTATTTCTTTGCTTTACATTTCATTTTGTTCTACTTTGAGCTTTGTAATTTATTTTCTTCTGCTAGCTTTAGGTTTGGTTTGTTCTTCCTTTTCTAGTTCCTTGACATGTGACATTAGGTTGCTAATTTGTGATCTTTCTTTCTTTTTGATATAAGCATTTTAGGCTATAAATTTCCTTCTTAATGTTACTTTTGCTGGATAATATAGATTTTGGATGCTTACCAGTTTGAAAAATCTTTTGATTTCCATCTTAATTTTGTCATTGACCTAAGGATCATTGAGCAGCTCATTATTTAATTTCCATAACTTTGTATAGATTTCAGAGTTCTTAGAGTTGATTTCTAGTTTTATTCCACTGTGATCTGAGAAGATACATGGAATGATTTTGATTTTTATAAATTTGCTGAGACTTGTTTTGTGGGCTAACATATGATCTGTCTTGGAAAATATCCCATGTGCTGATGAGAAGAATGTATATTCTGCAGTTCTGGGATAGACTATTCTGTAGCTGTCTGTAAGGTTCATTTGTTATAGAGTCCTGTTTAAGTACAGTGTTTTTTTTTCACTGATATTCTGCCTCAGTGATCTGTCCAGTTCTGTCAGTGGAGTGTTGAAGTCCCAGCAATTATGATGTTTCTGTTTCTCTCTTTGCTTTGGAATAATAGTATTTTATTTATGAATCTGGGACCTCCTGTGTTAGGTGCATATATATTTAGGATTGTTATATCTTCTTGATGAATTGATCCCTTTATTATTATATAATGACCAATTTTTTACCATTGTTAATTTAAAGTCTATTTTATCTGATATGAGAATAGCTACTCCTGCTCACTTTTGGTTTTATTCATGTGTTATTTTTTTTATCCCTTTACCTTGAGTCCAAGTATCCTTGTGAGTTAGATGTGTTTCTTGGAGACAGCAGATTCTTGGGGGGTGTTTTTCAATAATTCATCCAGTCTATATCTTTTAAAAGAAGCATTAAGTCCATTTTTGTTCAATGTTAGTATTAGTAGATAAGATACTATTCTGTTTGTCATGTTGAATGATACCTAGTTGCTTTGTTTTCTCCTCTGTATTACTTTTTTATAAGGGTGGTGAGCTTTAAATTTTGAGTGCTTTTACATTGGTGGGTATTGATTGTTATTTTCCATGTATAAAGCACTTTTAAACATTTCCTGTAGGGCAGGTCTATGGTGTCAAATGCCTTTAGTGTTTGCTTGTCTTGGAAAGACTTTATTTCTTCTTCATTTATGAAACTTAGTTTTGCAGGATACACAGAATTCTTGGCTGGCAGTTATTCTGTTTAAGAAAACTAAAAATGGGGCACCAATCCCTTCTGGCTTGGCAGATCTCTGCTGAGAGGTCTGCTGTTAGTCTGATGGGTTTTCCTTTGTAAGTAACTTATCGTTTTCATCTCACAGCTTGTAGGATTTTCTCCTTCACTTTGACTTTGGTCAGCCTGATGACTGTATGTCTTGGTGATAATGTCTTATTTGCTATGAATCTTCCAGATGGATACAAGATGTCCAATGTTCATCTTGTATCTGAAAATCTAAAACTCCGGTAATATCAGAGTTTTCTTCCTTCTATTATTTTCTAAAATAAATTTTCCATGCTTATTAATTTTTCTTTTTCTCTCTCAGGGATACCTATAATTATTATAGCATTTTGCTTTGCATAATCACATTTTTATCTCAGTGGTTGTTGATTCTTCTTTGTTCTTTTTTCTGCATTTTTTAATTGGCTGGCTTGTTTCAAAATCCTTGTCTTCAAGCTCTGAAATTCCTTTTTCTGCTTGGTCTAGTCTGTTGTTACAGCTTTCTGATGTATTTTGAAATTCCCTACATGACTCTTCCATTTCTTTAAGTTCTATTATCTCTTTTTTAATGTTATTTATCTCTTTAGTGAATTTTTTATTCATTTCCTGAAAATTTTTTTTTTGTTTCTTTGAGATTGTTTTCTACTACCTCCTCAATTCCATTCATATTTCTTGCTATCCTAAATTTGAATTCCATATCTACCATTTCAACAATTTCCTTTCAGTTGGATTTCATTCCCTGACAGCTATTGTGATATTTTGGGGATGTTGAGGCATCCTGTTTTTTCATGTTGCTGCAGTTTTTGTGCAGGTGCCTTCTCGTCTGGCGTACTTCTCTCAGCTCAAAACAGATAGCAGATATGATACACCTGTTCTCTTCTGCTGAGACCTCTGCTGCTCGGTAAAGACGGTGGTGGGTCCCTGGACGGCAAGCTTGTGTCCTACTACAAAAGCTTGACCCAGCAGGAGAGAAGAGGATGCACTGTGAGCCTTTAATGCTGCTCTGCTGAATCTCCTCTGTTCCCCTGTGCTTGTCACTGGGCCACTGTGGCAGTGCCGCCCCTGGTGCCAGGTGCCCACCCCGCTGGCTGGTAGGATGGAGTGTATGGGATGGGGGAGGTCTACTGGGCATGGCACATATGCATGCAGGCCTAGACAGCTGAGGTGCCAGGCATATGGGCTGCGAGGGGTCCAGGCAGGGTGCAGGGCAGGATATAGCAGGTGCTCAGGGATTAGCAGGCCTGAGGCCCACAGGGTGTGAGGCAGAGTGGCCCCCAGTATGGAGTAAGCAGATTATAGCTCATGTATGAGGTGGGGCAAGACCCCTGGACAGAGTGGACAGTGGGCAGGGCACCTGCTTGGGATGGAGCAGGTCTGCTGGGTGCAGCGCCCATGTGCACGGACCTGGGCAGTAGCAGGAGGGGAGCATGGGCAGGGTTGGGTGTGCAGGAGGGTCCTACTTCCCTTGACCTCCTCCTCTGCCCAGGGCTCCTCAGTGGTGGTGGTATCGGGAGTGCACGTCACCTGCCTATGGGGCACACGTGAGCACCAGGATTCCCCACTCCCTCCCCACTAGGCGGGGGCAAGGGGAAGGCTACAGTCACAGATCTGACCCCTGGGCAAAGGTAGCTTTCCAGGGGTGGGATGTCACAAGGACACCAGCCACAGTGCCCAGGGCTTGCATGCCAGCTGTCCCTTCTCCAGAGCAGTGCACCTGCACGGCCTCCAGTCAGACCTCTATGTCCGTCTGGAGGCTCCCACAGCAGAGGGGCCCTCCCGCCTCTCGGTTGCAGTGTCTTCGGGGGAAGTGTGGAGCCCGGATTCTCTCCTCTGTCCTTTCCCATGTGTGGGCACCTTCCCTGAGTATCTCCGGTCCTGCTGAGCAGCTCCTCCTACTCTGCCTTCTGCACTTCACTCCCAGGCTCTCGCTCAGATGCTGGATCCAAAGGCAGGTGTCTCTTGGCCACTGTCCATCCCTGCCGTGAGAGCAGCTCTGTGCAGGTGCTTCTAGTCTGCCGTCTTGGCCTCTTCCCATACTTTAACATTTCCTAGTAGTCACATTAAAAGAAATAAATCTAAAAGAGTGAAATTTATTTTAATAATATATTTTTAACATAATATATCTAAAACATCACCTCGACGTATAATCTTATATAAAATTATTAATGATATATTTACATTATTTTTCCACACTAAATCTTCCAAACTTAGTGAGTATTTTATACCTACAGCACATCACAATTTGGATATTGATTTTTTTTATTGGAAATACTTGATTTGAGATTAGATTTCATGAAATTTGTAGTTGATATAGCTGATTAACATACTCCTATTGCTCTAAACACATTTAAATGTTTTCCAACCACCGCATTTATGTTCAAAGGTGAAAATTAAATTAATTAAAATGAAATACAACTGACTATTCAATTCCTCAGTGAGACCAGCCACATTTAGAACATTCAGCAATTACATGTGGTTAGTATGTAATTGGAGAGCTCAGGCCAAGAGAATTTAACCATTTTTACAAGTGTCTTTTAATCATAAGTTATCATGCTAGAATTTGAGTCCAAGAAACAGTACCCAAGAGCGCACATCACACTGAGTCTCTGATGGATGATGCCATCCTTCTGCCCGGAATTTGTCTCCTTTCTAACTGTCCCTGAATTGGTGGTTCTTTTCCTCTCCCTAAAGACATTTGCACAAGCTCCCATTTGCCTACAATACTCTTCCTCGGCTTACTATTTGAATGTCTTTCCTCTTTTTTTTGAGACAGAGTCTCTGTCACCCTGAGTAGAGTACAGTGGCATCATTGTGACTCACAGCAACCTTGAACTCCTGGGCTCAAGTGATCCTGTTGCCTCAGCCTCCCAAGCAGCTGGGAGTACAGGTACACACAGTGACACCTGGCTAATTATTTCTATTTTTAGTAGAGAGGGGGTTTCACTCTTGCTCAGGCTGGTCTGGAACTGCTGAGCTCAAGTGATCCTCCTGCCTCGGCCTCCCAGAGTGCTAGGATGACAGGCGTGAGCCACCGGGCCCAGCCAAGTGTTTTTTCTTGACACTGCAGCTTCACCAGCACCTGACCACAGTGGTGTCCCTGTCCCTCTGAGCAAAGGTGGACTCCCTGTGCTTGCCAACAGAGTCCATGGAGGTATGGCACCTATCTGATCGTGCAATTACAAGTGCATGTTCTTTTTAAAATGGATTTAGCATTTTCTCTTCCACAGGGTGTATGCTATCTGAGGGCAGAGAGCTAGTACTTAGGACAGTACTTGGCATCTCATAAGCAATTTGTAAATATTTTGAATGAGAATAATGTACCTTTTAGACATCCAAGGAGATACAAAATACAACCAATCTCTGACTCCAGGGAAGTGAAGTTTAGAGGGAACAGCTAGGCTGGCTTTGTATGATTAAGAGTCATTGATGTGTGTGGGAATGAGGCCCCCCAGGACAGCTGCTCAGAGGGAGTCTCAGACAGGTGATGTGCAGACCTTGCAATGAATAAGAGAGAAATTAGAGGTTAAACTTGGTGTAAAAGAGACCCATCATACCTCATTTAGTTACAGGTAGAAACACCTACCTAAAAATATCAATTTGAAGGATGAAAATGTAATCAAACTGAGTGAGGTTCAGAGTCTGCATTTGCCTAAATCCATCTCTGGGATTCAACACAGAGGGTGGTGGTTCCTTGGGTCTGGTGCTGCCAACCAAGGCTGTGTCACCTCTACCTGGACATCCCCGGCCTGAGAGCAACCTTTTCCCAAGGTGAACCAGCAGAGCTGACGTTGCTCAAATTCTGACTCAGGTCTGAAAGGACAGGCATCTTCTGTTGATGCTGTAGGAATCTATCTGGTCTACTGTCCCTTTGAATTCCCCAGATGTGCAAGAAGGGTCTTCTTAACCTCACCTGAGGTTTCCTTTCCTTCTCAGGCACAAGGACAGATCTTGACTCTCCAGGTAAACTGCTTGTTGTGTCACCATCAAGTCAGCCTAGCTTTGATTGTCCTCCCCTTGGGTCCAGAAATCTGGACTTCTCCTCTTGATTAGCCGCCCCCTCCTTTCTTGTATCACATTTCCTACATTTGGGTCCAAGGTCATATTCTCTTTCCTGCATTATCCCCCTGCCTGACATCCCCAAATCCGTCTCTGCACCGGAGTATTATTCGTGAGCCTCTGTATCCGTATCGGTGGCTGGTTCCTGCTCCCTCCTTCTCTCAGATCCATGTTCCCTGGTAACTTCTTGCTCTAGTCTGCAAGGTTGAAAATTATAATCTGCATAAAAAATCCCATAAAGTACCTCTAAAACATGGAAAGATAATAATTTCAACTAAATTCAAAACATGTTTATACTATGGAAGGGCTGGGCAAGAGCACACAGGGCAGGGTTTGCTCCCCTCCCTGCAGATGCCTCCAGGACCTCGGACAGCGCCCACAGCCGCCCGGAGCCAGCGGCTCTTGGACTTCGCTACGGCAATGAGAATTTCAGATTCATCACTATGTACAGTGGCCATATGTCCCAGATTGTCTCGGACAGACCTGGTATCGAATATTCTGTCCCATTTTCAGAGCATGTTTCAGACCATATGTCCACATTTATGTTTAAGAAAATACAGTATTCATTTCTTTAACGAGAAAGTAGGCCCAAGTCTTGAAGCACCACTCCTGAATCTAAATTGTCCCTTCCTGCCCACGCTAAAGATCAAATGCAAATGCTCAGCCTTCCCTCAGGGCCAACCCGGACGGCAGCGCCCCCGGGGACCGGGACCGGGTTGTGCAGAGGCCAAACGCGGGCAGTGAGCCAGCCAGGGTTGGAATCAGCGGCCGTGCCCCGCCACCCCGGAGCCGGACCAGCATAACTCCAATCACCGTCTCCATCTTCTGATCATGATTTTCATGATTCATATAACCAGCTCTGAAATTTTGCTCAATTTGTAGCAAAGTAGACAGATTCACTCTCTTTTTAAGCAGAATGATCAGAGTATCTACTACAAATTGGTATATTTTCTCAATCTTATCCTGCTTTTTGAAGCGGTTTCTACACATGTGTGTGCACAGTTGCACAGTGACACAAATAAAGAATGGGAAATGACTAACTGGGCTTCGCCCGGTTTATGGCATACTGTATTTTATGCTGTTCTCCATAAGGAGCTACTTCCTTACAGGAAGGAACCATTCTTTAGAAATGCTATAAATGACATAGCATAGCGGTATATGCTATCGTTCCATAAATTTTCCTCTGAATTCTGAAGGTCAAAATTTAATACCGTGAGATAGTTATGTCACTTAACAATGGTCCCAAAATACCACTGGGACACGTTGACCACCTAGAAAATATGTACTCGTATAAAAACAAAAATACCATGCCATTATTAGATTATTATTCAATTATTTCAAAACAAGATTTATAACCTAGTTCAAATGATGTGTTATAATTTGATAAATTTATATCTGTATTTATCGAACAGTTTCTTATTAAGGTTGAAAATCTGATAATCTAATTATAATATCTAATTACAGAATGAAATAAATCACTAAAACCATTTTAATGAGCCTTAAATGCTAATTAACATTCAGGCAGGAAGCTGGGATTTTGACATTCCAGTCATGAAGAGAGAGTGCAGGAGCACCTAAGCACACCGGGCGCTCTGTCACTGTGAGCGTGAAATTCCCCACACCTCCCACGTTGTTCGAGTGGGGGCTGTATCCTCCGAAGCTTTTGTTAATCACGGTCTAGATCCATCACGGAAACGCTATAGATGCCACGCGCCATGCGGAAATTCTTAGAGAGATAATTTTGCTCCAACCGGTTAAGGAGGGAAAGCTAAGGAAGGGCTATGGAAAAGCAGTGACTTTGTTTCAGAAAGGGGAAGGAATAAGGTTCACGGTGAGGTAGGCGATCTGGTAACAGGTACATCAGTGTGATTAAAACCCTCCAGGGGCGTGCGCTCCCTGACGCCCTCTCTGATGGGCAGGGGGAGCCAGTGCAGAGGCCGAGGGCCAGACGTGGACCAGACTGCCGGGTGCGAATCCCACTCCGCCTCCCAGCACAGACTCGAGGACACCGGCTCGCCTGTCCTTGTCCTCCCAGCCTCTGTGTGAAGCAGGGTGATGGGATCACGCCAGGTTTGTAGAAGACGCAGGTGGGTCGATATCTGTAAGTCACTTAGACTGGCGCCGGGCACTTGCTCCGCATTTGTCAGACATTTAGCTCCTGCCGTTCTCCTAGCGTGTGGGGGCCACACCCCGCCCATCCACGGAGGCACAAGGACGGTGTTGTCCTCTGCTGTGCCGAAGACTCACGTGGGAGGAACCCAGGCACCCGGCCCAACGACGGTTGCTAAGGAAGAGCGGGAACCGGCAGTGGGAAAAACACCAAACAACAAAAAAGAATGACCTCCTTGTGTATGAGTGAGTGATGGGACTTGGAAGGAGAGAGGCTGAGGGACCCGCACGCTTAATGAAAGCAGAAAACCCGGAGCGGCGTCGGCGCTGTGTTTCTCCAGGCGACGGATACTAACGCTGTCAAAGGCATCATTACTGTGACATTGATCTGTAAGGGAAGAGTTGGTGAATATTTCCTGAGCTTGTCAAGAACTCACGAAAAGTAGCTTCTTTCTGAATGTATCAAAGCCCGGATTTAGGTCATGCCTGGCAGCAACCGCGAAACGACTCCTTCTCCACCGTCTCCGTGCTCGTTGGCAGTCTCCACGGCTGACCTCCAAACGGCAGATTGCAAGGGGAGTGTCAGTGTACCACTGCCACCTGCTCCGAGTCGGGGTGTCACAGCCACATGGCTGATCCAGATGACACCTTCCGATCCTATGGAAAAAGTCTAGTGCTGAGACAAGACAATCCTCTCGAAGAATATAACATTACTCTTACCTGGATGTGGTTTGTCTACAAAGTACAGTTTAAGTAAGTGAATAGTAAAGAGTTTCCGGGAGCTGTGTTTTGTTCTCAGAATCCCAACCAGAGAAACAAATGCCATAGCAGGTCGGCAGGTGCATGACCCGAAGCTGACCTTTGCACTTGTGTGGTCTTGGACACCTACCTCTCTTTATGCTGCTAAACTTAATTTTTTTAAAAGAGACAAGATGGGCCATCGACGTTTTTCTGATCCTCCTGTTCTCCTTGCTTCCTCTCTGAATGTCCTAGAAACCTGGTATCAAACAGAATGAGAATATGTCATGGAAGTTACACTCCTGAGGTCACGGAGGTTGAGTGGCGCTAACCCTGTGGGGAGCCAACCTCGCTTCCCTTCTGCCCCCTCTGAGGGATTTGCTATTTGCTCTTTCCTGGTTTCCTCTTTCCCTTCTAGATCTCACGCTCCCTGGGTGTCCCTTCCCCTCTGCATCCCCTCACCACCCCCTTGACAATCAATTACCCGTATTTTTTCTGAGTTCTTGTATTTTCCCACAGTTCATATACATCGTGGGCAACTTCATTTACCCATAGCTTCAACCACCACTTACACGACTGCAAATCTCAAATATTTTTTTTTTCGTCCAAGATTTCTATATTAAAATTTTAGACCCATATCTTAGCTGCCTAAAATAAAAATAGAACCTCACCTGGATGTATACCATACGCATTAAGTGCTCTAAGTTAGCAGTTACTTTCCGTCCCCAATCTCCTATATGTAGAGGGAAACATCACTATCTAAATTGTCACTAAAGTCAGTCCAGGGTGGGCAACCTGCAGCCTTGGGGCCACCTGTGGGCTTCTGGGTCCTTGAGTGTGGCCTTTTGCCTGACTCCAAATTTTGCAGAACTGAATTGTGCTGTGGAGTTTGGATTTCTGTTGAAGGGCTGTGTTTGGGGACCCGGAGGCCACATGTGGCCTCGAGGCTGATGGGTCCCCACCCCACCCGAATACTGCTGGGGCCTTACCGTGTCCCACCCCGACTACCGTGAAACTCTACCAGGTGAGCTCCTGTCCCCAGTCTGTCTCTGTCCCAGTGCATCCTCCACTGAGGCTCAAGGTGACCTTTTAACATGCCTATTTGATCGTGTAACTTCAAATCCCTCAGCCTTTCCCAACTGCCTCCTCGAAGAGAGCAAACTCCGCACGGAGGATGCTCCGTGACCCGGTGTGTGTGATTCTCGACCTTCCTACCCCCATCCCAGTGTGTGGCCCACGCCGGCGAGGCTAGGTGACACGGGCTTCCCTAACCAGCCATGTTCTCCCAGCGCCCCCCCTCCTCGCACTCTGTGTGCGCACGGCTTTGCTCTCCCTGGATCCTCCCCCGCTCCCCCGACCCTGTGTGCCTGTATGGTGACATCGGCCGGCGCAGTACCCGTCTGCAGTTTTCCCGTTGCTCCCCCCGCTCGGCAGCACACGCCAGTTCATCCCCGCACAGGCCGGACTCCTGGTGCCCAATGAGTGCTTACTGAATACAGAATGCAGATAGAATGCAGTTTAGAATAAGACGCATTGCATTCATTCAGAACAGACTTATCGCGCATTTAACATGTGTCAGACGCCGTTCAAGGCACACAGACGTACCGGCGATGGAAACAGAGATGCCCGTCCTGGCGAAGGTCACCAGTGTGGTGTGGGGAGGGGGTGATAAACACAGTGTTAATAAATAAGTTGTCATTCTTCCTGTTTGGAGGTGACAACTGTCATGGAGGGAGATGAGCCAGGCGGGACAGAAGGGGACTAAGTGCAGAGAGGGGGGGCTGCGAATGTCACCAGAGGGGTCGGGTTGGGACTCATGCAGACGGAGATGTCAGCAGAGGCTGGGAAGGGGAGGGCGTGGGGTGGGGGGGGCTGCAGCAAGGGAAAGGGCCGTGCAAGACCGAGGGCGTGTGACTCAGGGGACCCATGGGGACAGCTGCCTGTGAGATACTGGCGGAAACCATGCGGAGCTCCACAATCACATCACATCCGTGTGTCTGACATGGCATGCACCGGTCAGGTACTTAGAGTCTGGACTTTGGAAGAAAAACAATAACAACAATGCATTCAGTAAACAGAGACGGACAAACATTAATTTATAAGTGGTCCAAAAATCATAAATTAAAAAGAGCAATCGGTTTTGAACTGGAAACAGACAACCTAAAATGTACATAATACCCAGTGCTGGCAAACTATTTAGAGAGCTACATTATGGCATAGCTATCAGATTAAATGCTTTTAAACAATTATAAATCGTGCTGCAAAAGAATAAGCGATGCTCTAAGAATGTGGCACTGTGTAATGCTAAGTGACTAAAGAAGATTGCTCAATAATATATACAAGTTCCAATTTTAAGTTTAAATCGCACAAATATGCGTTACAATACTTGGAAACATGAACACAGTGCAGTGGGTAGACATTAGTCTCTATGTTCTTTGTTGTACTTTTCCATACTTTACAAATTTTCTAAAACGAACGCATAAAATTTTAATATCAAAGAAAACAATGCTATCGAAAAAGAACAGAGGAAGCTCTGTAAAAGAATTCAACATATATTTTTAAAGACTTAAGGGCCAGGTGTGGTGGCTCATGCCTGTAATCCCAGCACTCTGGGAGGCTGAGGTGGGAGGATCACTTGAGTTCAAGGAGTTCAAGACCAGCCTGAACAACAGCAAGACTCCGTCTCTACTAAAAAGAGAAAAATTAGCTGGGCATGGTGGCACATGCCTGTAGTCCCAGCTATTCGGGAAGCTGAGGAAGAAGGATCCCTTGAGCCGGGGAGTTTGAGGTTGCTGTGAGCTATGATGCCACCACAGCACTCTAGCTAGAGAAGCCTGGCATATTATTGGCCAAGCAAAACATTTTTCAGTAATTCTTGCTGGTAAAATTGAAGTTATTTGAAATAAAACTAACAAACAAATAAAATGTCGGTCGTTCCATCACACCATTCACTAAAACACATTCCAGTTGTTAAATCACACATAAAAATATTTAAATAAAAATAACATTTAAAACACTAAATTGCCTTTTGGTTAATAATGACAGATTGACCACCTGTATTTATATATTCTTCTTTCTGTAATAGTGGGAAAATGTAAAAAGTTCTCTAAATCTGTAGCAACAAAAATGATGAAAAATGTGGATGCAGAAACCATAATTCATTTATCAGGGAGGATGAAGCTTCAAATAAAATATCTGCATAGGGTGATATCAAAGCAAAGCAAGCATGAGGCCGGGCGCGGTGGCTCGATCCTGTAATCCTAGCATTCTGGGAGGCCTAGGCGGGCGGATTCTTTGATCTCAGGAGTTCGAGACCAGCCTGAGCAAGAGCGAGACCCCATCTCTACTAAAAATAAAAAAAAAATTAGCTGGCCAACTTAAAATATATGGAAAAAATTAGCTGGGCATGGTGGTGCATGCCTGTAGTCCCAGCTACTTGGGAGGCTGAGGCAGGAGGATCACTTGAGCCCAGGAGTTTGAGGTTGCTGTGAGCTAGGCTGATGCCACGGCACTCTAGCTCGGGCAACAGAGTGAGACTCTGTCTAAAAAAAAAAAAAAAAATAAGCGAAGCAAGCAAATCATCTGAAGTTCTCAGGAATTGTTGACATCAGCAACAGTCAGGGGAGGAGGTGATGTGTAAAGATGACACAGGTGCATCACGTGGACATCTGCATATGGGGAAGTCACGTTCCTCTAAACATTTCCTTACTGTGTGTGTTCAGGATAACACTGATCAGCTTCCTGGGAATCCCCATGTGCACTTCCAGAAAATGAAATGTAGGTTTATTTTATAGTATAAAGAAGTAAAATTGGTGGGGGGGGCTCTGAGGAAAGGGTGGTCTTTTAAATATCATTTTAAAGGCAGCCTGTAGGACAATGAGCTATTCAGGTCCTAAAAAATGTATGCCCTCAGGCGTATTACCCAAGCAAGAGATTAGAGGATGACTCTTTTTCTCCAAAGAGAAACCAAACAGCCCTAATTTCACCCACGTGCATTCAGGGTCCTAAATAAACTGCCTCCTCCCGGATCAATCAGCAATGATGCTGGACAGTCAGCAAGTCCCACCCACGCTGTCTGCACTTACAGTCAGCTCGTTACTGCGCTGTTCACTAAACAGTTTCAACACAAAAGGGAAAAAGTGCAATTAGACAAATAAAATGATTGGGTACTTAGGAAGTAGATATAGACATGAGATTAATCAGAAGATAAGAAAAAAATATTAAAATTAGGAATCTGAAAAGTCAAATCAAATATCTATTCTATATCTATGTCTATCAGTAGTGAAAGTACAAAAGGATTTAATAAATACTCCCATAGAGACAGAGATAGAAACATTCGACTCTACATAAGAGATCAAGAATTAGAAAGACATTGGCCTTTTTAAGGAAGGTAATTTATGCTAGATAACAGCAACATCTTACCCTCAAATTTTGAAGAAAACAATTTCCATGTAGAATTTTATACCTAGCAATGCTTTCAAATGACTGTAGAAATAGAATAATAAGAGAATTTTCATAAATTCAAGGATTCGGAAAATGTAACCATCGTGTCTTCTTCTTTAGGAAGACCGTGGAGAACAAGTTCCGTGGAAAGTGGGGGCGAGTCGAGACTTGTAGGACACAGCACGCGGGAAACCCTAACTCTCACGCAGGAGAGCTGTGAACGGGGTGAACGAGGTTCCCGCATGACAGCCGTGCGGCAGGTCTAGGAAAACACGGCACACGCCGGAAAGGAATACAGGCTCTGGAAGCGGGTATTTAAGAAATGGAGTGCTTATTTGCTGTAACAGGTCATTTGGGGTAAGGCGGTTATGAGTACTGTATACCCGCTGAATCAGTAGGGGGAAGATCACAAAAAAATATATAGAGGAAGTGATGTAAGCATAGGTCTCTACTGCTGTTGCCGTGAACAATATTTATATAATAATGTTATGAGTTGGATTGTGTTGTCTCAAAAAATGTGTTGAAATCCCAACCCTGAAAATACATCAGAATGTGACTGCGGTTGGCAAAGGGGTTCTTCGGAGATGAGCTTATGTTAAGTTGAGGTCGTGAGGGTGCGTGGTATCTCACGGAATGAACAGACAGAGAGACACACCGAGGACCTCCTGCGATGGCGAAGGCAGTGATTGGAGTCGTGCACCTGTAAGCTGAGAAACGCCAGAGGTTGCCCGCAGTTCGCCGGCACCTAGGAAGATGCCAAGAAGGTGTCCCCTAGAGATTTTAGAAAGAGCATGCCCTGCTGACCCCTTGATTGCGGACCTCTAGCCTCCAGAATTAGGAGTTAATACATTCCTGTTGTTTTAAGCAGCCTAGTTTGTGGTTCGTTGTCATAGCAGAACTAGAAAACCGAATACATAATGCAATCGGTATTTTTAAATTTAAATAAAAGTTAAGATATAACCATGTTGGTAGAGAGACTTGGGGATATAAAACTGCTACATCCTTATCAATTGTAAAATACATTTTGTACATTGAGACTAAATTTGATAACTTGAGCCGTGTAATCATATTAAATCAATATTTATTAAGTACCTTTATAATATCTACTATTAATATATATAGAGAGAGACAAATATCAGAATGACAGTAAGTTCAATTTCATGCTTAACATGAAATTGTCAACATACTGGGTAGTATTCTAAAGGTTTTATACATATTAATCCATTTATTTATCTAATAATTCTATGAGGTATTTTTATTAACATCATTTCCATTTTCACATGGGAAACAGAGAGAAAGGTTGAAAAACTAAGTAATTCCACGTACAAGTGAGAACGTGGTATGTGTCCTTCTGTGCCCGGCTTATTTAACATAATGTCTTCTAGGCTCATCCATGTTGCCACGAATGACAGGATCCCGTTCTTTTTGATGACCGGATGATATTCCGTTGTGTGCATAGACTGCATTTTCGTCATCTGTTCATCCACGATGGACACTGGGTTTGTTCCGCGTCTCGGCCGCTGTGACCAGTGCTGCAGTGACCACGGGAGGCGGCCGTGTCTTCAGCACGCTGGTTCCATCGCCTTCGAGCACACGCCCAGGGTGGGGCTGCTGGGTCACAGGGCACGTGGCGGAACTCGCACTCAACTCAAGCTCTCCAGGCCCAGAGTCCGCGATGGCGACCAGGACAGGAGAGCCACTGAGACAGCCGTGAGGACACATGACAACACCTTGGGAGGGAGTTGCCTCCGAGACAGTCTGTAGAATATGGGTCAGTCGGAAACTCCCATATGTCAACGATTGCACGGGTCCTCCAAGAGACTGTTGGCATGATCTGTTAAATTCATATATGTATATGTGTGTGTGTATTCACGTGTGTGTGTGTGTATAAAGTGGTTCTGCGTTGGCACCACAAATGAGAAAAGTAGAATTAATACATGTATCTGTGGAATACCACGTAATGAAAAACTATACAGCAAATAAAATAAATAAACTACCATCACGTTGGTGTAGTTCGAAAACGCTTTGAAAAACTAGCAGTGTCGACCTTAAACCGCACTCACATGCTCAGCGATTCCACTTCCTGACAGACCTGGGGACACACGGCCGTGAAAAGGGAGGGTAGGAATGCTCATAGAACTACACGTTTTAAGCCACAGCTGAATTGTACTAAATTCCCTTCTAGGGTAGAATAAAACAGATACGTCGATTGCAGCACATCCATGTTACAGAGTATCGTGCAGGGGAGACACACAGCAGCAGGGACGAACTCGCAGACAACACGCTTAGCATATGAGGCCAGGCAAAAAGGATAGATGCTGTATGATTATATACGTGTGCACACACACATTCACACACATGCACACATTCGCACACATTCACACATATGCACATGCACACACATATTCCCACATACACACATTCACACACATGCACACATTCACACACATATTCCCACATACACACACATACATATTCACACACACAAAAACACACACACACACACATACACACAAACACACACACACACATATATGGAAATGTCATCTGATTTCAGAGCAGTGGTTGCCTTGCAGGAGAAGGAAGCCATAGAAGAAAGGCGGATGAGATGGGGGATTCGGGTGAACCGATCATGTTCTATTTCTTGACCTTGGTGGTAGCTCAGTGGTGTAACCACTTGCATATTATTCCTTGGACTGTGCACTTATGATCTGTGTACTTTTTACACACATATGTTAAACTGCAGCTTGATAATAGAATGGTTAACAAACACCACTCTCTGTTGTCTGAAAATGTAGAGTTTTATGCAATATGGAGACACAGGTTCATTCGTAAACAACAAAACCTCTGGAAAGGAACCTCCGCGGTAAGGATGGAGACTGCCTTTGAAGATGAGATGAGAATTGCAATCTGCCTCTGCCACTTCACCTCTGCATTGCCTCGGTCAGCAATAAATCTCGTCCGTGTGCTCCTAGTAAATTGGGGCGGGTGACATCTCGCGGGGATTTGCGTGGGCTAACCGAGCGACGAGACGTGGGACGTGTCCAGCCAGAGGCGGATGCTCACGGGAGCCACCTCCCGTCTCCCGGCGCCCTGCACGCCTGGCCATTGCCCCCCAAAGCTGCGCCCTCTCCCTGTGCAATCTCTGCACACCATTCATTGACTTGTGATATTCTTTATTTGATTTGGTTTTCAAAATTTTTCTTAAATTTTTCACTTGCTTTTTCCAACCGAATTAGTAGTAACGCTTCTGGAAGCTAGAAATGTCTCTACTCCCATGACTGCAAGTTTCCTTCTCTGTAAAATTAAATTAATAATAGCATTCTTTCTATATTGTACTTCTTAAGTGTGATACGTCCCAGAAGCAGAGAATTATTAGTGTACTTTCTTCACACTTTCTACTATCCCGGACAACTGCCCATACTCAGCCCCATCTGGTCCGGCCGGCCTGGTCCTCCGTCCCATCCCTGCAGCCTGCTCCTCTAACTTTTCTTCTCTGCCACTCCTCCTTTCTGTCCCGCCCGGTGTCCTCCAGTGCGGCCCACTGACCCCTGCCGCTTATGCTGAGTGTTCACAAACAGTGAGCAGCTGGCACCATTGTTTTTTATTAAATCTTAGACCTGAATCTTTCTGGCTCATTCCACCTTGTTCTCTGCTTCCATTTCTAATTTCCTGGACCCATTATCTTTTTCTTTATATTCGACTTTCTTCCTCTTGCCCCTTGTTTTGGAAATCCAAATATTCTGCTCCTCTGGTATGCACAAGGTTTCTCCTTGCACAAGGTTTCTCCTTGCCTTGATTGCACTTGACTCTCCACGTGACGAGGGAAAACCACCTCTCAGCGCCAACCTTCTAAGAAGGTTAGTTCTGATGAAC
>VBSM01002608.1:174019103-174066436 GCA_008086735.1 Cheirogaleus medius | reverse complement strand
CGAACTCCTGACCTTGAGCGATCCTCCCGCCCCGGCCTCCCAGAGTGCTAGGATGACAGGCGTGAGCCACTGTGCCCGGGCTCCACATTACTTTTGATGAAGGTGACGATGACAAACACCCTGCACTACACAGAGGGGCGCCTCACAGGAAGAATCACCTGGCTCCAAATGTCAAGGGTGCTAACTTTTAGAAATCCAGACCAGAGAATTGCGGGAGCAGGGGAGGAGAGAGCAAGGAGAGGGTGAGGCGCTAGGAAAAATGAAAACAGGCGATGGGGCAGGTCCGTATGGGCTTTGGCTGCTCCCGGGAAGAGGGGGTTGCAGTGGCTGCCACCTGAGATGCAGCAGGACAGATGGCTCCGACAAGGGTCTGGTCCGGAAGGATCTTTCACACCATTCGACGTTGCTTTTCTGCCAATTCGCCGCTAAGACACATTACCTTTCAAGTTTCTGGAAGTCAAATTTGAGTTTCTTTTGGCTGTGACACCACGCTGAGACAGATCTAAGAGACGATCAGGAAGGCCCCATCTGTGGGGTCACCTATACTGCTCCCCCTCTTCACTCCCTCTGAGCCTGTCTCAGCCCTTGAGCGGGGGATGGAGACCAGCACAAGCCCCAGGGACCTGACCGGCGTTTCCGAGGGACACCCGCCAGCCCCTCTGCAGAAGATCCAGGCCTTCCGCTCACGGGCTTCTTGGATCCTACAGTGACACTCCAGTACCTTCACCTCTTTTAGTGGCCTCCAGATTTAAGAGGTTTCTGCCCTGTGCGCTTGAACTCATTTACCCATTTCGTGAGACTGTTTATGTTGATCCTAATGGTTGCAGCTAAGCTGTTTGCAATCTTGTCAGAAGAAAGCAGGCTCCATTCCGGCAGCTGAAATTTCATGTTTAATGCAGGCATAATACGGAAAACAACTGCTGCAATCAGACAAGGCCCCAGGGGGACGCGGGCAAAGAGGAGTTTCGATGGCAGCCGCACACGCCGACCGAGATGCTAACCCCGGCATGAAATTACCCTTACGACGAAGCTCCCGTTTGTTATGGTTCCTGCACGATTCTCCCCAAGGGTTATGTTGTCCTTATTTCTAAGGGTCAGAAAAAGTGTAAATCAAAGTTAAACTTCCAGGTAAGAAGGGAATACCTTTAAAATAACACATCGGTATTTATTGTTTGGGGACGAAAGAGAGACGCACGTAAGTGGAGAACTGGAACAGCCTCTGTTGTCCGTCCCCCCGACCTCCTCTCCCTCCTTCTCTTGTGCTGGGGAGCCCTGTAAGGTGCGTGTCCACCTGCTGCGCTGCCCCCCAGCCCCGGCCGGTGGGGGGTTTAGACTTGAGCACCTGACCTAATCCTGGCCAGTCACGTCTTAAAGGAAGCTGATGGATGTTGCCAAAACTGAGCAGGAAGCTAGCAGCCTGCAAAAGGCCACATGGAAGGGTAGGAGACCAGCTTCTCAAAGATATGTTGAAACACTGATGTAACCATCCCACTTCTGGATTTGTGAGAGTGACGTTTAAGTTGCTCTGAGTTACCATGTTTATTTACCTGCTTTAAGAAACATTGTACTGACCGGGCGCGGTGGCTCACGCCTGTAATCCTAGCACTCTGGAAGGCCGAGGCGGGAGGATTGCTTGAGCTCAGGAGTTCGAGACCAGCCTGAGCAAGAGCGAGACCCCGTCTCTACTAAAAATAGAAAAAAATTTGCTGGACTACTAAAAATATATATATATAAAAAATTAGCCGGGCATGGTGACACATGCCTTTAGTCCCAGCTACTCGGGAGGCTGAGGCAGGAAGATTGTTTGAGCCCAGGAGGTTGAGGTTGCTGTGAGCTAGGCTGATGCCACGGCACTCTAGCCCAGGCAAGAGAGTGAGACTCTGTCTAAAAACAAACAAACAAACAAAAAAACATTGCACTAATAAAATAATTTTGTACTTGCCACATAAGGTACACCATCATCTTTTCCAAAAGAAGTACTAGGTTTAGCAGCTGTATATTAGTGAGTCACAAAAAATGGTAACTCATCACTGTTTGTACATGAGAAGGAACATTCCATTTGGTTCCAGCTCCGCCACTCACTGTCTGTGTGTCCTTGGAACTGAGCTGTGATGCTATTAAGTTTAGGAGGTGTTGGTGTTACTCTATACACTTAACATGAGAATTATTATTTGTTACTTTGACACTTAATTTCAAAGTGTCCTGAATAGAGTTCATATAGTGTTAGTTTCTATCCTCAGAACAAGTGCATAGAATTGTCATCATCAATAAAATTATCTCATTGTCAATCTTAGTCTTCATTGCCCCTAATATTCTATATAAATTCTATACTTATTTTTACATATAACATGGTATTTATAGGTCACCAGGCATTTAGAGGTCTCCTTTAAACTTCATCATGACCTTTAATAAATGATTCAGAACCAAATTATATACTCTATTATGTGTGCCAACGTGACTCTTAGATCACAAGAGTTGGCAAAATAAGCCAATTATAATCAGTCATTGGATTTAACATATATTTACTTCATGTCTACTACTCTTTAATTACTATTGACATCTTGTATTTGTATAGTGTTTTGGAAATTATAAAGTAATTTTATATTCACTTTTTAAATTTTAATCAGATTAACATATACCCCACATGGTGCCAGATGCTGAGGGAATTTAAAAAAAAAACCACAAAACTGGCTTGGCTGGCTGAAATAATGCCAAACAAAAGTTTTATGGAGAAGTTTTATTTATTTATTAAATATAAGTAAAGCTAGGACATATTCCAACCTCTCTTCACAGGCTAGCTTGACATTAATATGACAAAATTTAAAAAAAAAAATTTGATATGTGGTTCCATGACACTATTTCTTTTCCCCGCAACTTTGCTGAGGCATAATTGACAAATAAATAGTGCATGTATTTAAGGTGTACAGTGCTGTTTTGATATACGTATACATTGAGAAATGATTACTACAACCAACCTAGTTAACATATCCATCACCTCATGCACTCACCATTTTATTTGTGGTGAGGAACCTTTAATATCTGCTCTCCTAGCAAACTTCGAGTGTGTATTGCAGTATTATTAACTGCGGTCACAACGCTGTACATTGGCACTTCTTGAAAGCCCCAAAGTAATAGGTACATGAGATGTCATTAAAGAGGATTTTTTTAAAAAAAAAATATAAGCACACATTTTATTTTGTGAATTATATATCTATGTATCTTAATGAGTGTCATTCCTACGTAATTTTCAAATCTTAAAATATTAGTTTTCCATTGGGAACCTGCAATTAAACCTAAAAAAACTCCAAAAGAATTCTCTGTAATGCTACACAGTAGATTCTTCTTACTACGATATGGAGAATTATATAATTATTTTCTCACCTAGCTTCGTCATTTTTACCTATGGAGAGCTAGGCAGAAGGCATGATCGATACTTTTAGCAGATTGGGCATTTTTCTAAACAATCTGACGTCTTTTTGTAAAAGGAGAGCAGTTGAGCAAATGGTCTTTCTTTGAGGTATGCTGAATCCTCGTGAGGTTATGACAGCAAACAGTGCACTTATTCTGATTCGGGACTTGTAGTTTTAGTAGCTCAGTATGACACCTAAACTCAAAGTACTCATCACAAGTGTGGTGATCAAGAGCTCGAACTTTGCAGTGGAGCAAAATCTCAGGCTTCTTCCTGCCTCTACTGTTTTCCGTCTGTGTGAGCTTGGAAACTTGCTGAGCTTCCACAAGTCTTATTTTCTCTCATGTATTAAATGAAAACAAATACTACTTATACCGTAGATGTAAAAATCATCAACAAAATAATAGCAAACTCAATCTAGAAACATATGAAAAAGGTTATACACAATGACCAAGTGGGATTTATCCCAGGAATGCGAGATTAGTTTAATATGTGAAAACATATACTCTTGTATATATAAACTTCTAAGAAACCCGCTAAAAAGTATAATATTAGAATTAAGGAAAACTTTTACCAACATTAATGAACAAAATCAATTGTAGTTTTATACGCTCATAAAGAAAAATTTAAAAATTTAAAAAGCTATTTCATTTATTAAAGCATCAAAATTAAGAAGATAATTAGAAATAAATTCAGTGAAATAAATGTAAAACTTTAAATACTATAAAACAACATTGAAAGAAATTAAAGAAGACCTAAATAAATGAAAATATACCACCTGATCTTGAATCAGAAGATTTAATATTATGAAGATGGTGATATTCCCACAAGTGGCCTACAGATTCAACACAATACCTCTCAAAACCCCAGCTGCTGTGTTTGCAGAAGTTGACACGGTGTGCCTAAAATTCACATGGAAATTCAAGGGATCCGGAACAGTTAAAATGATCTTATAACAGAATAACAAAGCCAAAGGATTCCTATTTCCCAATTTCAAAACTTACCGGGGTACCGTAATCAGAAAGTGTGCACTGGCAGAGAGAACCGGCAAAAAGACAGACACACGGATCAGTAGGGCATAGTTGGGAACCCAGAATAAATGCTCACATTCATTGTCAACTGATTTTGACAGCAGTGCCAAAACAAATAAATGGGGAATGACACTGGGATAACTGCATATCAACCTCAAATTATATAGAAAATGGAAACTAAAAGTGTAACCAAGACCTAACTATAAGAGCTAAAACTGTAAAAATCCTCAAAGGTGTGTGACCCTGAGTTAGGCAATGGTTTCTTAGATGTGATAGCAGAAGCACAAAAGCAAAAGTCCTAGTAGCTAGGACTACAGGTGCCACAACCACCAAGCCTGGCTAATTTTTTAAATTTTTTGTAGAAATGAGGTCTTTGCTCAGGCTGGTCTTGAACCCCTAGCCTCAAATGATCCACCCACCTTGGCCTCCTAAAGCCCTGGGATTACAGGCATAAACCAGCACACCTGGCCCCCATAGCATTTTTTTACAGAGGTAGAAAAATAGTCTAAAATTCATGTGAAACTTCAAAGGACTCCAAATAGCTAAAGCAATCTTGAGAAAAAAGAATCAAGCTGTAAGCATCATACTTCCTGATTTCAAAATAAATTACATTACTGTAGTGATTATTATAGACATGATACTCGCATGCTTTTTTCTTTGATGTTATAATCAATAAAATGTTACTTATATATTTTCTGCCTTTTATGACTTATTGAGGTTTATTTCTTGCCCTATGGTCTAATATATAGTCGGATCTTGAAAATGTGCTCAAATAATTCTTCAGCTTAATCTGTTGCCTATGATTTTGTTCTCCAATAGCATTTATTCCAAATTCATCTATAAAGTGTCTTATCTTGATAATCGTGTTTCTAATTTTTCCAAGAGCTCCTTTTATTTCATCATACCTTATCATCATGTTATGAATGCAATGGGTTTTTCTGTCCCCATGAGGATATTTTTTTACCCTGGAATTTCAAGGCTAAGTTTCTCTATCTGTTGACTTTGTTCGCCTTCCTGTGTGTTGCTAATTTCACAAAATACTTGACAATTCTCATTGTGTGCTGAGACTACATTGGGGGTGCCCTGCGGCACTGTCTGTAGAGTTCCTTTCTTTACCATCACTGGGTTTTGGCGATCAGAGAGGAGGAACAGAACCCACCGCCGTGAGGAGGGACGGGCTTGCCCCCAGCAGGTCTGCCGGGTGCGGGCTGTCAACATCTTTGTATTTCCGGGGATTTGGGGTAAGCCAGGAAGCAGGGAATGTGCTCTGCGTCCATCCTGATTTAGTCCCACTTTTATCCTTTTGCATCTCACAAGATCAATAATTTCAAGAACCCTGAGGAACTTAGACAAAGGTCTTGCGTTTACACTTACCAAAAAAAACTTAAATTACCTGAGTAGCACACAAAATGTGCCAAAAAAGTCAGCATCCAAGGGTAAAATGTACTTTATTTAATTCAAAAACTTACATGTCAAAGTCAGCCTCTTACTATTAAAAAAAATCAATATTTTAGTATTTCATAACATAAAAGAATATCCAGGTATGATACAGATTCCCTTATATTTCCTGTATTAATAAACAAGACTACATACTCTTTAAAACTTTATTCCAAGCTTAAATATGTCTAGACATATTTAAAAATTTAAAATTTTAAAATTTAAAATTTAAAATTTAAAAATTCAAAAATTTAAAAATTTCCTAGAATTTGTTTCCATGAAAATCAAATTGCTTTTAATTGAACCACTTCCTGTATCTTAAACTCAAACATAAAACATTGTGAGCAGAATCTCTGCATCTCCAGGCCCCAAAGTGAGCATGACGGGGGGGCGGGGGGGGCGTGCACACTGGGGGAAACGGATTTAAATCCCGGAGTGGGTCGGTCTCTGCATGCACCGCTGAGTCCTAGGATTGTTAGTATGCCCACCTGTTAGACACGTAAAACAAAACTGGAAGACTTGTTCTGCAAGAGTGCTAACACCAGTAATTAGCCTAGAGTCCAGAATCAGAACGTCGGATGGAATTTAGACAACATTTTATCTCTCAGATTCATGCATGCAAAATTCTTCTCTATGTAGCTTCCAGACTTTGTGTCCACATCTGCTTGACCATGGCCTCTAAGGGGAAGGCAGAGCATGACATCTTTAGACTATTGCTCACATAAAAAGACCAAATCTTACGTAGACTCCGAAACCTCAGTCTGGGGTAGCACTATTAGGCTACGAACAGCACTTAAATGCTTGGATTCAAGCACCGCTGCTGAGTAGGGCTTTGGCCAAGCGTCTCTTTCTCAGTTGATGCTGACATGGCCAAAGATTGACTTTGGGCGATTAAATGTTAGCCCTCTCGGTTTCGCACATGCTACCTGCTGGAATCCCATCTTCACCGTAGCCAGTCCAGGTTGGAAGCACGTGGTACCAATGGTGGCTCTTACCATGTGTGATGTGATTTAATTCTTCAACACTATCTAGTTAAATTATCTTCATCAGTGTATAAAATGCCACGTTATTAGTTACTAATATTGTACAATATGTGGAAAGAACGCACCTGCCAAGAAGTTTCATTTTTCGGGAAGATGCGTGCAAGGTTAGAAATGTGATGGCGGGAGGGAGAGAGTGAAATCCAAGTGCCGAACACGGCTCAGGGTGAGGTCCTCACGTGCTCCGGGAAACAGAGACACAAGTACTGGCTGCTCACGGGCGGGGGGTGAAGGAGGAAGGTGGGGAGGTTCAGTGAACAGAGGACTTTCGTTAGACTCTGGGGCTGCCACAACAAAGAACTGTGAGCTGGGTGACTCAGGACAACAGGAGTCAGTTTCCAAATAGCCCTCAAGTGCTGGGGTTAGGGGTCTCACATGTCTTTTTGGGGAGGGGACGGGCACAATCCCACCCCTAATGATGCTGATGACTTGCTGTGAGGGCCAGGGACCACTCTGTGTCCTCCCTCCTTGCTCTCCTAAGTCACTATTTCCTTTTAAATAAAAAAAAGAATTTATTTTAAATGATTCCCAAGTTCACTTGTAAATCTGAAATGTCAGTTTTCTATTATGAATTTTTATGTGCCAACGTTAAATCCAACAAATATTTATTGAGAGCCTACAATTTGTAATTCCTTGCAGAATTGGATAAAGAGCTTCAGGTCAGCGGGTTTATCTAAATAGCAGAATAATCATGTTCTTAACCTTAGAAAAGGCATAAAGGAGAGAGAAAAAAATAACCGTTAGTACATAAGCATCCGAGAGAAATGAGAACATTGCATATCATCTGACCAATAAGAAAATTAATTATGATATGGAACACTTAAGCATTTATCGGTTCTCAATAAACATTTGCAATTATTTTTTGAATCAGCTAGGGAATTTGTTTGTTTTAATGAAAGATGAATTGGGAAAAGAAAAAAAAAGTAGTTATAACCAAGAAATGTAAGAATCCCTCAAAGAAAACAGTAGCACTGACCTTTTTAAGGAAAGGGAAAGAGAAAAACATAGGCATCTCCAACAAGCCCCTGCAACCATGGAAAATCCTGCAACGAGCTAACACACTACTGAACAGAATGCAATTTAAGGTCTCATCAGTTATGTTTTAAATATGAACATTGGAGTGTAAAGATTTCAAATCACCGCAGGCTATTGTTGCACAGAGAGTTGAAAGGAGATAATTATCAGAAAGTGCTATTGTGTGAAGGAAAGGAGAGCTCTGGAGACATCAGGGTGGAGCCCGGCTTGCCACTCCGGTCTCCTCTGCCTGCCCCACGCAGTGCCAGCACGATGACAATGACCGATCACTGTCCGCTCCCTGCAGCTCTTCCCTGCCTGCGCCCGGGAGGCGGCAGCGTGGGCCGGCTTGATTGAGAGGTGGGGAGGCGGCGGGTCCCGGAGCTTAGCTGCCTGAGGTCCCCTGGTCACGGCCAGCTCTGCAGCCCACCGGGGGCTCCCAGCAGCCACCGCTTTGTTGTCTGCATTCCTGCCGTCAGAGCAAGTCACTGTGCCGGTGCAGGTGTCGGGCCAGCCCGCACCGTCACTTGTCACCAGGGCCCTAGCGCTGCAGACCCTCAGCAGTGTGCTGTGTGACTCAAGTCCCTCTCCGGTCACCTTGCTTAGGGCCTCCCTGCTGCAGCCAAGGAAAAGGAAGCTGTCAAACCGAGAACAACATGACAGCTCTCCTGCAGCATGCTGACTGCCTTTCCAAACGCTTTAGACCAGGCGTTAGCCGGCCTCGAACCAAACCCGAAGGGCTCGTCTGCCGTTTGTGACACTGTCCACAGCAGGGTCTCACAGGCTGAAGGACAACCTTGCTTCAGCAGTCAGCGCGGCCCCTGCCCCACTTTTGACGTCCGGGGGTGGTTTTGGCAGCCAGGTGCATGCTGGCGTCTTTGGGGCTGATGCTCCATCCCAGGGCCTGAGGCGGGAGAGGGTCACACGGTGACCGTCCTTGTTAGATACTCTGTCCTACAAAGATTTCCTGGCCTCGGCAGTGCACGGAGCACCTTGCACCCTGCAGCTGGCCTTCGGAGCCAAATGCCTGCTCCTGCCGGCCACCCCCAGGCTGCTCAGGGCATTGCGGGGGGATTCCTAAAATTCCAGCCAGATTCCAGACCGAGAGCCCTTTTCAGGTCCAGCACTGCACCAGCAAGCATTACTCCATGCCGGTTTCTGTGCCAGGCACTGTCCGAGGGGTTAGAAGCAGGTCGCGACTGAGGGGCGGGGTTTGCAGAGAGCTGAGGGGTCCTTAACTCTTGGTAGAGGCCATGGAAGTGGAGTCCGGGCTGAAGGCTAAATAAAGGCTGACTCCGGGCAGGGAGGAGAGGAGAGCATGGTCAGGAGAGAACGCGGGAGGGAGGGCCTCGTGGGCGCTCGCGGTGGGGCGGTGGGGTTGCAGGGGCGTTGGGGGTTGGGGGTCAGCGTGGAGGGAGCTGCTCAAAAAGGACAAGGGAACCAGAGTAAAATCTCTCCTACGTTTGGTCTCGCGGTGGACAAGGGTCGAGGCCGGGCAGTTGTTGTAGAAGACTGTCGCCCAGGTGTGGGGTACAGAGGGGCCGTCACCCACGAACCACACGACACAAATGTGGTGTCCGTGTTGCTCACTTTCAAGTATTTCCTCATTTTAATTACAACTTATTTTTTGATTTACTTTGACATGTGTTTTAAAATTTAAAAAAATATGGAAAGACTTTTTTTTTTTTTTTTTTTTACCTGTTTTTTGGTGACTGATTTCTAATTTTGTTAAATTTTGGTCCAGGTATGTGGCCAATAATATTAATTTCTTGTTTATTTCCTGAAACTTCCTTTGCGGTGAAATGTTTTTTAGATGAGAGTTCCATGCCTGCTCAGACAGGATGTGTGTTCTTTCCTTTGTTGAGTAGACACACACACGTGGGGTCAGGGTCAGACCAAGCTTATTAATTTTTCATGAAATGTTTTTTTTTCCAGTTGACCAGATCTATTACTTCCTGAGAATATTGCGATAAAAATACCTAACTAAGGTTCTAGATTTTTTTTCCACGCATCTATATATTTTCCAATTTAACACGTTGACTGCCACACTAGAAAAACAGTTTTTCCCTGGGGCCACTGTGTTTTATTAAAACAAAACTATCCTTTATAATTTGTTGTTTTTATTGTTTTCTGTGTGTGTGTGTTATATGCAACGCAATCCATGTTCTTAGAATTAAGTTGCCAATACTAACTGAAACAATGAGAACATCGACAAGTAAGATTTTTACAAACCAGCTGCAGGGTTTTGCTCCAGGAGGTCCCGGGCTCAAAACCAACCTGAGTTAAATACAACTCACACGGCAGTCAGAGTGTTAAACATTTTTTTTGAGATTATACTTTTAGGAACATATAAGTTTAAGCTTTTTATAAATTTTTACAGCTATCTTCATACCTAACAGAGCTGATGTTTTGTCTTTATTTCTTCTTTTTTCCTAATACTGATATCACTGCACCTGCTTTCCTTGTTGGCCTTTGCTTTGAACAACCCTTCCCTTCTCTTCACTTTCAACACTCGGTTAGGTTTTAGGTGCGTCTCTCAAAAATGCATATGGCAAATGTCATTTTAAAAATTTATTCTGGGGCTCTCTGATTAACAGAAAACTTTAAAATATTTACACTTATATTGGTAATTAGTATTTTTGACTTGTTTTTACCATTTTTTTCTTTTTTCCTTGGTTTCTGTTACACAGATAAAGATTCTTTTATTTTTGTTACTTTTTAAAATTTCACTGGTTTATTAACCATTCTATTTCTACCTATCCTTTTTAGTTATTTCCATTAAATATTAATTACATACTTAACAGTGTCAAAACTAAATATAATAAATATTTCTATCTTCTTATAAAGAAACAAAATACATTTGAATTATTTAACCCTAAACCTGTTTACATACGCACTCCATGTTTTCACTTATTTGTGCCTTCCAAGAGTATTTTTAAACCTTCAAATATCTGTTTTCTGTTTTAGAATCATTCATTATTTAGCAAAAGAATGAACTAGCCACTTATTTTACACCATACTCAAAAAATCATCTAAAAAATGGATTAAAGACTTAAGCATAAGATCAGAACCACAACGCTCCTAGGAGAAAACGTGTAGGAAAAACTCCTTGCTCTTGGCCTTGGCCATGATGGTTCGAATATCAGACCAAAAACTCAGACAACAAAGTGAAATCAAACTAAAAAGCTTCCACACAACAGAGGAAACAGTCAACAAAATGAAAGGCAGCCTATGGATTGGGAGAAATATTTGCAAGTCATATATCTGGTAAGAGATTAATAACAAAAATATTCAAGAAACTCATAAAACTCAATAGCAACAACAAAAACAGAAAAACAAATAAACTGATTAAAAATGGGCAAAGCACCTGAACGGAAATTTCCCAAAATAAGACATGAAAATGGCCTACGGGTGTATGAGAAGATGCTCAAAATCAATAATCATCAGAGAAATGAAATCCAAAATTACAATGAGATATGCCTCCCACCTTTCAGGGTGGCCATTATACAAAAGACAGAGGATGACAAGCGTGACTGATGGCGTGGAGAGCAGGGAGACCTCGTATACCACACGCTGCTGGTGGCAACCTCAGCTGGCACAGTCGGCATCAAAACAGCACGGCGCTTCCCCAAAAATTAAAAAATAGAGCTGCTGTGTGACCCAGGCACCCCGCTACTGAGTGTACATCCAGAGGGAGGGAAGTCAGGATCCTGAGGAGAGATCTGCACCCCTGTTTCCTGCAACTTTACTCACGCGGGCAAAGATGTGAAAACAACCTGGTGTGCATCGAAGAGTAAATGGAGAAAGAAAAAAGTGGCACACACACGCACACACACGCACATGCACACACACGCATACATGTGCATGCACACACACGAACACACGCACACGCACGCACATGCACACACACGCATACATGTGCATGCACATGCACGAACACACGCACACAATGGGATAGTATTCAGCCTTAAAAAGAAGGAGATACTGTTCTGCCATTTGTGGAAACAGGGATGAACCTGGAAGATACGCTGCTAAATGTAATAAATCAAGAAAGAAAAATCCTGCGTTATCTCACTTATATGTGGAATCTAAAAGGAAAAAAATACCTAGAAACACAGAGTGGAACCGTGGTCAGCAGGGAAGGGAGGGCGAAGAAACCAGGAGATGCAGGTCAAAGGATACAAACACACGGTTACACAGGAGGGATAAGTCCACAGGTATAACGCACAGTAGGACTGCAGTTAACAACACCGTGTTGCATTAATACAGCGTGAATTTGCCGAGAGAGTAAATGTTAGGTGCCCTTACCACAAAAAAGGTAACCACTGAACGTGATGGATATGTTAACCTGCCTACCCAGCGTAAGCATGTCTTGGTACATGTGGATATCTGCATCAAAACAACTTTTACACCTCAAATTTATGCAATAAAAAATCACCCACTGTCAGTCATTTGCTCATCACTGCTCCTTCCTCACGTGTTCAAAACCTCCTTCATTTCAAAGTACATCCTCAAGAAGTTACTTCTATCAATATTTACATGAATGAGTCTTTAATGCATTTTTACTTCTGAAAGACAAAAATTTAAAGCGAATAGTTATTTTCTCTTGGTATTTTGAAATTATTTTTCCATTGTATTCAGTAATCTAAATTTTTGCTGATGAGGTTAATAACAGACTTTTGCATGACCTCACTAAACGATATCTGTTTATCCTCAAAGTGCACGACTGAGCAATATTAAAAAGAATACACGGGAAATTTCTTACAAGGATGAAATAGTTCAGTCCTAGACACGGCGTGATGGACAGAGGTGCTGCCCTGGCCCTGTCACCGTGAGTGTGCTCAGCAGACGCCCTCCTTGGCCGGCTCCTCCCCGGTCCCTGCGTTGCACAGAGCCACCTGGGCCAAGGTGAGCCCCATGGGGAGGAGGCAGGAGACTAGGGAGCGGATCCCGTAACTAGCTGAGGAGGTGACATGGGAATAGAAAGCTTTTTCAGCCCAGTGTAGGCCGACTCCGCATCTTCCCCTGGGGCGGGCTGAGGCAGTCCGAAGCGTATCCCAGCTGGACTCTGGCCTCTGAAGACCCTTGTCCGTCCCCTCCCTTCCGCTGGTGTTGCCCCAAGATCCCCCAGTAAAACACGTGTGTGCCAAACTCCACCCCACAGACGGCTCCTGGGGCAGAGACCTGCAAACTCTGGCTCCAGAAATGATCACAAACAAACAACAAAAGTGAAAGATGTGGCGGGGGCTGGGATGTCCATGTGTGGCTGGTAGAAAGGACGCCCCCAACTGCAGGGAGATCAAAGACACCTCCCAGGGACAAGGGTGCAGCCTAGTGGCAAGTTGGGATGAGCTTCCTCTGGAAGGGTCCAGGAGCCAGAGGAAAGTTCCAGGCATTTGACAAATACGAGAAAATAGTAACACCCAGGTGCACGGAATTGGGAGCCTTTGTTTTGAGCTCAGTGAACACTTCAGGTAAAGAGAGGCGGAGATCCACCTGTAGGGAACCGGGGGCCAGGTGTGAAACACAGGAGGAAGGTACAGCGAGGCTCTTGTGTCCCACGGGAGAAGGGGAGAGAAAGCGGAGATGGAGACTGTTTGTTTTCCGAGGATGCTGTAACACGTTACCGCCTACTTAGTGGCTTAAACAACACAAATTATTATCTTGCAGACCTGGAGGTCCAAACTACGAAATGAATCCCACTGGGTTAAAATCAGTGTTCTCCTGACGGCTCTGGAAGATGATCCATCTCCACCCCGCGTCCAGCCACGAGAGAACACACGTCTCAGGTCCAGCGACACCCGATGTCCCTGGCCAATCCTCCACCGTCATCCACCTCTGACCCTCCTCTTCTGCCTCTCTCTTCCAATTTTAAGGACTGTCGAAACTACTTTGGGACCACTGAAAAATTCCAAGGTAATCTCTCAACTTTAAGGTCAGGGATTAGCAAGCTTAATTCCACCTACAGCCCTAACTTCGGCTTGCTGGGCAACCTCACACACTCATGGGCTCTGGATTAGAACGCGGACACCCCTGCGGGTTGAGGGTGTTATTCTGCTACCACACAGGTGTCACGCCTCATCTGCAGGTGGCCATGTTCCAGAGAAGGTCAAGCCCCAACCGAGGTGGGTCTGCGGTGCCAAGGTGACCATTCCAGCTGGGAAAGAAGAGACCCTGACACAGAAGACGGGGACATTCGGGTTGATGTGTCTCAAAATCTTGAATTTCCATGTTCCCGCAAAGATTTAGTCTTGCAGAATTGTCCCACCCCTCCCTGTTGGGAGCAAGCTCTCCTTCTTGCTTAAAGTGCAGAGGCTGTCTCCGATAAGGCCCCTCGGGTCTGTTTCAGGATCTCCTCCTGCCTCTCCTGGCCATGAGATTGTAATTAAGGTTGCCCCACGTCAGGGACAGACT
Organism: Cheirogaleus medius; assembly: GCA_008086735.1. Lineage (NCBI taxonomy): Eukaryota > Metazoa > Chordata > Mammalia > Primates > Cheirogaleidae > Cheirogaleus > Cheirogaleus medius. The sequence continues at coordinate 174,052,091 of VBSM01002608.1, read as the reverse complement.
GGGTCTGACAAGCAATGACAGGGCTCGGCCAGTGTGCACGGTGCATGCAGTGTGCACGGTGCATCCAGAGCTGGGTGTGGGGACAGGACTTGAGGATGCTGGATCCAGGGGCCTGCGTGAAAGCTCATATAAAGCAGTTGGTTGAGTTGGAAGCAGTTTGGAGATATGTGATCCCATACCCTGGCAATGCCTTAGAGAACAGGGTCAAATTGCCGCCAGGATGCTTCCTGAGTACTGGAAAACCCAGTGCCCTGTGCGGAGTGTGCAGGAAGGCCAGGATCGTGGGGAAGGCGGGGAAGGAGGATGGAGAGGCCTGGGGAAGTGGGCAGGTTGGGATGTGGGCACTGGGTGAGGCCAGACCACCCACCAGGAGGTTATGGCCAACAGGAAGTTCTGGAAGCATCTCTGTTTCCTAAAACAGAATGACACGCATGGGAAGAGAGGCACCAGCCTCACAGGGACTCCCAGTGATTGCTGTCCTGTATGGGCCAGGGCGGATGGCGGGACACCCCTGTGATTGGGTTCACTCTAACTGTGGGGTGACAAGGCTGCAGAGACAGAGGCCAGGAAAGCACTTCAAGGTCAGGTGCCAAGTGGACGCAGTGACCATCCTGCCTGGTGAGGTGGGGAGGCGGCCACCAGGGCCCGCCCTTGCGCACTGCGAAGCTGGTTTACGGGCACAGCACACTGGGCAGAACACGCAGGCAGCCGGTCAGGGTGCTGCTCACACCACCGGGGAGTGTGAGGGTGGCTGATCCGGAAGTGGAGAATAAGAGCCTCCTTGTGCGGTTGCAGACATGGGCCAGTCTCTGGACACAAGACCTCCTGACTGAAGAAGAGACCACATTCCCAGGAGGAAGGACCTTGAAGCCCCACAGCAGGGACATCTGGCAGAGATATCCCCAGCCCTTCCACACAAAAGCATTTGTAATCTCCCTGGGTCACTGTTCATGAGGGAAAGGGGACACCCCAGCATTTCCAGAGTTGCTGGACACAGGGTCAGTGTTGACAACAACACCTGGAGACCTGCAGAGTCACTTTCTCTCCTCTGTTAGAGCTGGGATACGTGGGGCCAGGTAATGAGTAGAATCTTGGCCAAAGTCCTGCTTGTAATAGTTCCACTGAGTCTGCAGAATCTCCACGTTGCCATTCTCCAAGACCCTAATATGCATTTGGAAAGACTTAGGGCGGTTGGCACAAACCCCACATTGGGCCTTTGGCATGCGGGGTCAGGGATATCACAGCAGAAAAGCCACATGGCCGGCTCCGAACTGTGCTCCAATCCCATCCCAGACAGGATGGTAAATACAAACCCGCATCACGCCAGGATGGCAGGAATTAGTGTAGCTCAAGGCTAATGCACGCCAGGGTGGCGATGCCACTGCGTCTCCACTCCATTCACCATGCTGGTCCTGTGTGGAAACATCAGATTGATCCTGGAAGATAGTAGCTGTCTCTTGCAAGTTAATGAGGTATGACTCCATGGCTGCGCTGTGCCAGGGCCAGAGTGGGGCGCCATGACTACAGGCACATCGTAAGAGCCCATCCATCTGGCGAATGTGTTCCCGTCTCTATCAGGAAAGTAGACCAGTGTCTTAGATCATTTTATGTTACTGTAACAGAAAACCTGAGGCCAGTTCATTTACAATGAACACAGATGTATTGGCCCACAGTTCTGGAGGCTGGGAAGTCCAAGGTCATGCTGCCAGCATCTTGTTAGGGCCTTTCTCACTTCATCAGCACACAACAGAGGATGGAAAGCAAGAGAAATAGAAAGGAGGGATAACTCACCTTTTATAACTGTGACAATCCCACCCGGGTGGGAAGAGCCCCCATGGTCTAATCACCTCTTAAAAATCTCACCTCCCATTCCATAACAATAGCAATTAAATTTCCATGTGAGTTTTGGAGGGGACAAATCATAGCAATCAGAAAGTTTGGAGTCATCGGAAGCTGACAATGACATACACTTACAGCTTTCTCTCCTGGCTATGTTATCTCTTCCACCTTCTGTCATGACATGGCCTCAGTAGATCCGGACCTCATGTCTATGGTCAACTCTGTCTGACAGCATGGACCAGCAAGGAAAGACTGGATTTATGGGTGTCTTGGTAATCCATATACATGCCAGAGAGTGGCAGATAAGCCCTACATGAATTCAGGAGCATGCCACCCCAGTAAGACTTTCCAGAGTCTAGTGGTCAGGGCACCTTATCCAAATAAAGGACAAGGTATGGCACTCATCCTTCTACCACGACAGAGTACTGTACTTGGCAGACTGCTTTGCATTTTGGAACAGCATGTCTCATACTTGAGAATATTGCTTCAGCCCACACACCAGGCAAGATGAAAGGATTACAACTTGTCAGGGGCCCCAAATGAGGAATGGTACTGTGGCAGGTCTAGGACATGGTACAATCAAGACTGGGCCACATGACCCAACAGGCCAAATGGTACTAGAAATATTAGCAGTGGGAACAGACAGTATGTGCATGTAACAACCAATGTCATGGTCAAGTTATAAAAAGCAATATCTGGCATGCAACTGGTAGAGAGAACCCTGACCATGGAGCCTAGAATGATCATGCATCTGGAACTCACAATGACCTGCTATTATCCAAAGCCCAACACAAACCAGAGCTTGAGGGAGGCAGGTGACAGAGCCGCAGGGAGGGGGTGGGGGCCAGGAAGGTGGGCAGGGGCACAGAACATACCAAGAAAGGCACTGGAGAGGCATCTATGCACTCCATTTCTTTGGGTAACAAGAAGCCATGATGTTGAGGAATAATATCAAGGTGGCATACGAAATTTCAATATGGGGAAATCTAGAAAGCACCTCTGGGGGGCCCAAAGAGATATGCACATTGTCATCCAGGAAGAATCAGCATCATGAACCCTTCAGTTTTACACATGTTAATTTAAAAGCTTAATACAATCCCATAAAGTCCCAGTAGAATTTATTTGTAGTTATACAGGCTCATTTTAAAGTATATGTAGAAAAATAAATAAGTCACAATGTAAAAATAAATAAGTCAAAATGAACATTTTGCAAAAGAAAAGAGGGGAAAGATATTGTCATACTTAATGTAAAATTAACTGTAAAACAACAATAATTCAAATAGTATTGTAGTAGCTCATGATTAACAATTGTGATCAATGAAAAAGACAAGAAAGTCCAAAAATGAATCTAAAGTTATTAATGTTGTTAGTATCACAACAAAGGTGAACAGAGTTATATAACATGATTAACTCAATAACTGAATTAATGGAAAAAAACATTACTTATTGTCTATTGAGTGTATTTGACATGTATGGACTGATGCAATCATCAAAACAGCCCTAAAGTATGAGTATCATTATCACTCCTACTGCATAGCAATCCAAGACACTGAGGAGCTCAGCAATTGCCAGAGTTATCAAGCTAGTTATTGGCAGAGCTGTAATACAAACCAAGCAATCAATTTCTAAAATATGTGCCTTACCTCTTTCCTGATTTGGATATCCTTTATTTATTTCTCTTGCCTGATTGCTCTGGCTAGGACTTCCAGCTCTATGTTGAATAGAAGTGGTGACAGTGGGCACCCTTGTCTTGTTCCAGTTCTTAGGGGGAATGCTTTCAACTTTCCCCCATTCAGCATGATGTTGGCTGTGGGTTTGCCACATGTGGCTTTTATAATTCTTAGATATGTTCCTTCTATGCCTAGTTTGTTGAAAGTTTTTATCATGAACAGGTGCTCGATTTTGTCGAATGCTTTTTCTGCATCTAGTGAGATGATCATATGGTCTTTGCTTTTGCTTCTGTTTATGTGGTGAATCACATGTATTGATTTACATATGTTGAACTACTGTTGCATCCCTGGGATAAAGCCCACTTGGTCATGGTGGATTCTCTTTGTGATGTGCTATTAGATTCAGTTTGCTAGTATTTTATTGAGGATTTTTGCATCTATGTTCATAAGGAATGTTGGTCTGTAGTTCCTTTTTTGTTATTGTTGTTGTGTCCTTTCCTGGCTTTGGTATCAAGGTGAGACTGGCTTCATACAATGACTTGGAGAGGATTCCCTCCTTCTCAGTGTTATGGATTAATTTCTTTAGTATGAGTACTATCCTTTCTTTGTAGGTCTGATAGAATTTGGCTGTGAATCCATTTGGTCCAGGGTTTTATTTAGTTGGAAGATTTTTTTATTACTGTTTCTATCTTATTGCTTGTTATTGGCCTATTAAGGGGTTCTATTTCTTTCTGATTGAGTTTTGGAGGGTTGTCTGTTTCCAGGAATTTGTCCGTATAATCAGTATTTTCTAGTTTATGTGTGTGGAGATTTTCATAATATTCATGAATGATATTTTATATTTTGGTGCTATCTGTTGTATAATCTCCTTTTTCATTTTTGATTGAGTTTATCTGGGTCCTTTCTCTTCTATTCCTGGTTAATCTAGCAAGAGGTCTAGCAATTTGGTTTATCTTTTCAAAGAATCAACTTTTTGTTTTGTTTATCTTTTGTTTTTTGTTGTTGTTCTTGTTTTCTATTTTGCTTAGTTCTTCTCTGACTTCAGTTAGTTCTCTTCTACTGCTGGCTTTGGGTTTGGTTTGCTCTTCCTTTTCTAGTTTCTTGAGATGTGTCAGTAGGTTGTTACTTTGTGATTTTTCTGTCTTTTCGAGGTAGACATTTAAGGCTATGAATTTTTCCCTTAGAACTGCTTTTGCTGCATCCCTTAGATTTTGATAGCTTATGTCCTTTTTGTCATTCAGGTCAAGGAATTATTTGATTTCCATCTTAATTTAATTATTGACCTAATAATTGTTCAGCAGCGGGTTGTTTAATTTCTATGACTACATGTAGATTTGAGTGTTTCTCTTGGTACTGATTTCTAGTTTTATTCCACTGTAGTCTGAGAAGATACCTGGTATGATTTCTATTTTTTTTAAATTTGCTGAGACAAGTTTTGTGGCCTAAGATATGATCAATCTTGGGGAATATCCCATGTACTGAAAAGAATGTATATTGAGTAGCTTCTGCGTAGAATGTTCTGTAAATGTCTATTAGGTCCATTTGTTCTAGAGTCCTATTTAAGTCCAGGTCAAACTATTGCTTTTTGCTGATGATATGATATTGTATCTAGAAAAAAACCACAAAGACTACATCAAGAGACTCCTGTAATTGATAAATAAATTCAGCAAAGTCTCAGGTTACAAAATCAATGTACACAAATCAGTAGCATTTCTATACACCAATAACAGTCAAGCTGAGAGTCAAATCAAAGACTCAATACCATTCACAACAGCTACACAGAAAGTAAAATACCTAGGAATATACTTAACCAAGGAGGTGAAAGATCTCTACAAGGAGAACTATGAAGCACTGAGAAAAGATTTTGCAAAGGATACAAGTAAATGGAAAAACATATCAGGCTCATGGATCAGTAGAATCAACATTGTTAAAATGTCCATACTACCTAAAGTGATTTACAGATTCAATGCAATCCGCATCAGAATACCAACATCATATTTTGAGATCTAGAAAAAATAATTGTATGCTTTGTTTGGAATCAGAAAAGAGCCTAAATAGGCAAAGCAAGACTAAGCTAAAAGAAAAAAGCTGGAGGCATCACAGTGACAGACTTCAAACTACACTACATGGTCATAGTAACCAAAACAGCATGGTACTGGCACAAAAATAGAGACATAGACCAATGGAACAGAACAGAGAACCCAGATATAAAACCATCCACATACAGCCAACTGATCTTTGACAAAGCAGACAATAATATAGTGAGGGAAAGAAGCCCTAATAAAGGGCTAATATCTAGAATCTAGAAAAAATTGCAGCAATTGCTGCCTTTGCAGCAATTTGTATGGAACTGTAGACCATTATGCTAAGTGAAGTAGCTCAAGAATGGAAAAACAAACACCACATGTACTCTCTAATAAATTTGAACTGAGAGGCATACATGTGCACAGAGGGAAGTAAAAGTCATTGGAATTCAAGCAGGGGAAGAGGAGGGTGGGGAGGAGGGGCAAAAACCTATTTATTGGGTACAATGAACACCATTCGGGTGATGGACACACTTATAACCCTCACTCAAGCATTATAAAAGCGATCCATGTAACAGAAACATTTATAATCCCTTAATATTTTGAAATTAAAAGAAAAAAACCCCCAAATATGTGGCTTAACACTCTTAGTCTTGAGATAAAGCAGATTCTTTTCTCAAAACTTCATATCAAAGTAAATTTTATATGGAACAATTATATAAGCTTAACAAATCACAAAAGTACTAGAGGAAAACATGTCAAATTTTCATTTATTACTGTTATCATTGTTAATAATGATCTTTGAGGTGGGGGGGGGAAGCTTTTTTAAGTTTGATACCAGAAAAAAAACATAGCTGGAGCTCAAATCACAGACGATGGTTCATTCCCTTAACATGTAATGGGCATGTGCAAAACAAATATGTGTGAACACACCATGGACACACTAACGAATCACTAAGAATACGGGCATGGCTACACAAAGATGGTTGATAAAGACAGATCTGCAGGGGGCTCTCAAAAATGTGGACAAACCCGGGCGTGGTGGTACCCACCTGCAGTCCAGGCTGCCTGGGGGCCAAGTGGGGAGGATCACTTGAGCCCAGGAATTCGAGACCAGCCTGGGCAACCTAGGGAAAACCCATCTCTAAGAAACAAAAAGTGAAGAGAAACCAATCCCAATCCCACCCATCCATAACACAAGAACTGTAAATGCAATCTACTGCCAGTTATCACTGCTGCCCATGAAACAGACAGACACCAAGCACTTGCAGAGCCCACTGTGAGAGGTGACGTGGACCAGCGCCCATCCCGGAGACAGTGACTTAGCAACATGCACCCAAATTGAAATGCACATGCTCTTCACCATGCCCTGTCTCATCCCACCTACGGTGCACCTTTATCACAGCAGCCAGAATGATCGTGCCAACGCATGAATCGAGCAGGTCACTGCTGTGACTCAAAGCTCCCTGATGGTCTCCTGTTTCTCTGAGAGCAAAAAGCAAAGTTCTCACGTGGCTCAGCATGACCCGATCTCTCTGGAGCTTCACCACAACCTTTTCCAGACTTCTCGGACTCTCTCCTTCAATTTGTAAGCATGTCTTTACAAGTCAAAGCATGCGTACAAAATGCAGTAAAAATGCAGAGATCGTAAAGTTACATCTGTGTGAATGACACGAATAATCGCAGAGGAACACTCCATGGAACCGCCATCCACGTCACGAAATAAATGCCGCAACATCCCTTTGCGTCCGGGCCAGTCACTGCAAAAGGAAACCGCAGCGCTGCCTTATAATCTGTACGTTCACAGTGCCTGTTTCTGAACTCTGTGTAGATAGAACAGGATGCGTTCCTTTGAGTCAGGCTTCTGTTGCTCGGCGTCATGTTTGTGAGATCCGTCCGTGTTATGTGGAGCTGTAGTCCTCACAGTCTCGTGCTTTGCTCTGTCCCGTCAGGTCGTATCATACTACATCATGGAATGTCATATAATGGCATGTCATATATCATGTCATGTCACATCACGTCACATCATGTCATATCATTTCATGCGTACAAATACACAGCAAGACACTTTCCCATGCTAGTGTTGACAGACACTTGGATTGTTTCCAGTTTGGGGTTATGAACAGGGACCTATGGACACTCTTGTGCATGCCTTTTGGTGTAGCAATGTCAGACACACCTGGGAGTAAAATTGTGGATTTTGGTATACACATGTGAACAATATAAGTGCACAATGCTAAACAATTTTCTGCAGTGGATATTCTCCCACTAGCACTGTATGAGCATGTCACTGGCTCCAAAATTCTTTCCCCAAAATAAATATATTGTCTAAAAATGGAAGTATTCTCAACCTTCAAGAAAAAATCATATTCCCTGTCTTACAATGTTTTATGATTAAAAAGAGCACTAAGAATAGCTAAACACAAAAGCTTCTTAATAATTCTAATTTAACTAGGAAATTTGATAAACCTAAACACCAAGGGATTTTTCACTAATTACAGTAGTACCGTACACTTATCCGCTTAAGAAGAGAAGTGCTCAGCAGATTCTGCCCTCTGCAGACCCCTTCACTGTTTTATTGTCTGAGGTTTCGAGGCCTATTGGTGCAACAGGCTCATTATTTTCAGGGAAAATTTCCACCCCTGGCCTTCTAAACTGGGGTAAGTATGTACCTTTCCACGCGATTCAGGTTCCATCTTTCACATCTCTGGTTAGATCTTGCACTGGTGAATGGTTTCAGCACAGACCATTTAAAATACTTCCGGCTGCTGCTTTCCCAGAACCATCCGTAGCCTCTTACTGAAATAGCATTTAGCCTTAATTTTTTTTTCTTCTCAAACTGTAATCTGTTCCTGTTTCTCCTTAAAATCATAACTTTCAAACAAGAGAAAATGAACCTGGAGCTACACGGTGAGCAACCACCTCAGGACTGAGTTCACCGTCTGCAACATCAGACCCCGAGTGGCAGGTGGTGTTCTGGGGGCGCGGCTCTGAGGCAGTCTGTTAAGCCGATGGGTGTTTAAGTGAAGCTTTCTCAAGGTTTCTTAGTGTGGACTCAGGAGGAGGAGGAAGGCCTGTTACCATAGTCATCCCAGGAACCCAGAAGCATCTGCCCTGGATTTGCATTCTTCACAAATGATGGGGGCAGAGAGAAGGAGGAAGTAAACGGCTGTTTTTATTAATATTGTCCTGAATTCTGACAACTCCACAGATGTGGTATGGACCGATCTATTTTGAAGGAAGCTGGAGTATCTGCTAATGGATAACCCAGCTCAGCAGTTCAACATTCAGCCTCATTCCTGTGACACTCTTTGACTTCAGTGCTTAATATGCCATTTTTTACACCAAGAATTTTAGTTAGTGGTTAAAACAAAATGATGGTATCACAGCACAGAGTGCCGCCCTCCAAACTGGAGAGACAGACAGGAGGACGCCGAGAGTCACAGCCGACGGGGCAGAACCTCGGTGAGAACCAGAACGGGGTAGGACCACCCGAACTCTAATGGACAGGTTAGGGTTAGGGTTTCTACAGGGTCGGTGTGGACAAGCCAGGGAGGGCCTCACACTTTATGGAGTTTTATCTCCAGAAGCTCTGACAGATCTTCACAGTAACAGAGAAAATTCCCCTGGGCTTTCAGAGAGAAAGAGGGAGAGTGACCACCCTGAACTGCATCTGAGTATCTCGTCCTGCTTGACGAGGTCTGTCCTCCGGAGAAGCCGCCTTCCCGGGGCCCAGCCCATCGGCACTTCATCAGGACGCACTGACCTGGGCAAGGGGATATCCAACCCCAGCCCCCACCAGCCATCTCGTCCCTCCTAAGGGCAGGGGACTGGAATCCCATGTGAAAGTCCAGGGCCACAGACTCACTAAGAGACTAAGACACTTCCCCTCCCCCACACCGTGCCTCCACACATCTAAACGCAGATTCAAAGCCGTTCCTATGACCCAGTGCACCACGTTCAGCTTTCAACAGGAAACTACAAGGCAGACGAAAAGGCAAGAAATGCAGTTAGAAGTGATAGAGAAAATGTCAAAATGAGATTCAGATACAGCAAGAATGTTGGACTTATCACACCAGAAATGTAAAATAACTATGGTTAAATATGCTAGGTGCTCTAATGGAAAATGTAGACAACTTGCAAGAACACAGCTAGTGTGAGCAGAACAATCTAAGAAAGAACAAAAAAGAAATGCTCAAAATAAAAAAAAAAAACACTGTAATAGAAATGAAGAATGGCCTTGGTGGGCTCAGTAGTAGACTGAACTTGTCTGAGGAAGGGATCTCTGAGTTGGAGAACATGTCAATAGAATCACAAACCTTATCAGAATTGCAGCGGGCTTCTTTGTAGAAATTGACAAGCTGATTCCAAAATTCATATAGAATTCGATGGGACCTGAAATAGCAAAAACAATTTTGAAAAAGAAGAACAAAGTGGAACTCACCCTTCGTGGTTTGAAAATTTACTACAAAGTAACAGTTCTCAAGACAGTGTGATACTGTACAAAGACAGCGATATAGATCAGTGGGTAGAACTGAGTCCAGAAATAAACCCGCATCCATGGTCATCTGTCTTCATCTGTGCCAAGACCATTTGCTTGGGAGAGAATAGTCTTTTCAGCAAACGTGCTTGGTCCACTGGATAGCAAGAGAATGGAACTGGAATCTTACCTTACACTATATACAAAAACTAACTCAGAATGAACCACAGACCTAAATTTCATAACTATAAAAGCCTTAGAAGAAAACATAGGGATAAATGTCCATAACTTTGGATTTGGCAAAGAATTCTTACATATAACATCAAAATCATGAGTAACAAAAGAAAATACAAATACACAGGACTTTATCAAAAATAAAGTGTGTGCTCCAGAGCACACCATGAAGAAAGAGAAAAGTCAACTCGTATAATGAGAGAAAACTCTTGCTGGTCATTTGTCAAATAAGGGACTTGTACAAGGGCTGCACAGAGAGCTCCTACAACTCAATAGGCAGAAGACAACCCAGCTAAAATGGGACAAAAGACCAGAATATACATTTCTACAAAGAAGTTATACGAATAGCCAATATGCACATGTGAAGATGCTGGACGGTTAGTCATGAAACCCAATCAAACCAAACCATAGTGGGATACGACTCCCATCCAACAGGATGGCAAGAATGAAGAGCCAGATAATCACGAGTTTAGTCATTACATGGAAAATCAACCTCCCACACTGTTGCTGGGAAGGTATGGTGGTACAGCCGCCTTAGAGAACAGTCTGGAAGTTCCTCACATGACTAATCATAGAGTCACCACACGACTCAGCCAGTCTAATCCTAGACATACACCTAAGAGAAATGCAAACACATGTCTAAAAGTAAACTTGAACACCAATGTTTATGGCAGCATTATTCATAACAGCCGAAATGGGGACACAACCCAAAAGTTCATCATTTGACAAGTAAATAAGGAAATACGGTATATACATGTAATGGAATATTATTTGGCCATGAAAAGGCATGGATGCTGTTACATGCTTCAACATGGATGAACTTGAAAACATTATGCTAAGTGAAAGAAGCCAGTTACAAAAAGACCATATATCATATAAGTTCATTCATTTGAATTGTTCAGACAGGAAATCTACCTAGACAGGAAGTATGTTCACGCTTGCTTAGGGCTGAGGGCAGGATGGAGGCTGCAGGAAAGGCAGCTATAGCTAAAGTGCATGGGGTTTCTTTCTGAGGTGGTGAAAATATCCTAAAATTGACTATGTGCTATGAACATATTAAAAAATCTAACAACTCTTTAAATGAGTGAATTGCATGTTGTGATATGTGAATTCTACCTCATCTTCCATGCTGATTAACAAAAGGAATGCTCTGCACACAGACTTGTCCACGGAGACACCCATGCGTAGAGATGGTCACACACAGTCCCCATCACAGGAGACAGGCAGGTTACAGACCTTCCCACAGAGTCAGATTTTACCTATTTGAAATTAAGTGAGGAGGAGTTTTCTTCTTGATTGTTGACATCTCAGGTTGATTGAAAATAGATAAAATCTGAATAGCCTGATAAATGTGTTTTGAACAAATTAAATCAAAGACATTTTTGAAAAGTTTGTTGTTGTTCTTATCCTTTTCATTTAAATAGATAGCCTAGATTGGAGACTACTCATTTGATTTTTAAAACTCTATTAATTGAATCTACTTGAAACAGGCAACCATCTCTAGAGTTTGTTGAAACGATTCCACATTTCCCTAAATGAACCTACTCAAAGCTAATCACCTCAGTGCAAGTCTGGCGGAGGTGATGGTTGATAATGAACTTGAAGACTAAAATTCCTTAAAATATGAAATGTACCTGTGCTGTTAAAAACTGCTAGATGATTAACATTACTTATGCTGCCAGCAAGCCTTGTTCTGAGAGTCAAGAGCACCTTGTCCGGTCGACTGACACAGTGCAGAGGAGGCAGTCCCGGTAATCCACTTGGAACATTCCCGCTATTCTGTGCCCAGTGGAAAGGGAAGCTGGACGATCTCAATTCATTGTCAGGTGTGATTTGACTGCACCCCGGGTTGGTAACTTGGTGTGCATGCTTGCGCACAGCAGACGTTTGCTGAGCCCTGATGTATTGGGGTCATTTTCCAGGAGCTGAGTATACAGCCGAGCCCAGACTGCTCTCAAGGAGTTACGTGGAGGAGAGGGGCTGCGGGAAACGGACAGGGTAGCAACCACTGAAAATGATCTGAGCTGTTGTCTCATTCTGTGAAAACAGAAAAATAAGGGGAGGGTTCGGAGAGTGTCTTGGGGAAGATGTCGATTTGAGATTAGGAGATCAGAGAGGCGGTGACGAGACAGGGCGAGAAGAGAATTGTCACGCATTCACTCCGCGTGTTTTCCAGAGCAGATTCCCGGCTATTACCGCATCTAATCACAACAAAAATCGATGATTTACATCATATCCTGTGCGTGCTTGCTGTTGTCTGTGTCACAAGGTGGCTTTCCTTGCCCTGACGTGTCACCAGGAAGTCTCACCAACAGCATCAAATAACAAGGAGTATTTTCCATACCGCTGACTGCAGTCGGCCTGAAAACTACCTGAGTCCATAGTGGCTTCAGGTTCCTCTCCAAATGAATCAACAAAAAATGCAAAAAAGCAACATTTTATAAAGAGTATTATTTGGAACACTAGATCCAAGAAATATTGATAAGTAAAATAAATCAAATAAATTTGTGAAAGCCTGGCTTAAACAAAATTGAACTTTTTTTCTTTTTTGATTGTTTTGTTTTGTTTTGTTCAAATACATTTGTAAAAGCCTAGTGTAAACAAAGTTGAAATGCTTTTGTTTTGTTTTGTTTTCCCCTGCTGGGCATTTTAGAAACTATATCAATTGTTTGGAAATTCACCTGCAAGGCATATGGTATCAGCGCTTTCAAGTTTTCTTGGTGATGCAAACATTGGTTTCTGCCCCAGGCACATGACACATTTTGGAAAACAGTGGTGTAGATTTTCCTTGATTCATTTCATTTCCTCCTTTTCTAAAATACATGGTGTTAAGACACCATGAGGCAGCTTGGTGTTGAAAATTAGCACAAACCAGAAAGAAGACCTTCCGAGCTGTTCTCTTGTTCTGTAAAATGGATGAAGAGCCATCGCCGGGCCTGGGCATGAGGTTGATGCTGGAATCAAACAGAAATTTTGAGCGTTATTATTACTGTGACCTACAAAACCCACAGACAGGAGCAACCTGCGGGATAAAGTCGCTCGGTAGGTCTGCAGGAGGAATTTAGCAAAGTCGTCTGCACACTGGTCGCTCAGACTAATTCAACGTGTGGTCAACCAACGCCCAGGAGGCAGCTGCGCTAAGTAGAGAAAACCGCTGTCCGTTCGGAGGTGGTATTTTATCGAAAGAAGCAGATAATAAGGAAATAGGCAGGAAAATCATTGGATTTTGAATATCGTAGGTGTCATGAAGGAATGAAAACAGAGAAAAGGATCCAAGTGATGGAGGATAGGAAGCATTTCACATAGGGCTGCCCGGGGAACATTCTTTGGGGAAACATCTGATAGCGTCTTAGCCGACGTCCGACTAAGAGGCTGGAGCCCACGGCTGCGCAGGTAAATAACTGTGCAAACCTCCGTGAGGCGCGAGGGGCGACTGTGATGGCCTGGAGAAAGACAGGGCTGCAGGCGATGAAAACGTAAGGAATGCCTAACATGTAGCAGGTTGAGGTCAAAACACAGCAGAGTAACATCATCCAAATCTAAACTGAGGAATTAAAAATATATGTTTTCATTACGGTTTCATTGAGATATTACCACTAACCAATCCCTAACCAATGGGCCTTGCTGAAGCAGAAACTGATGAGAATCCAAAACCATTTCCCTTAAACTCACAGGATCTGAGTCAGTGGATGGCAAAGGTGAGCAGGACCCAGCTCTCTGCCAAAACAGCTATTCGCTGCTAACAGCAACAAAAATGACATAGGATGAATTTATGGAAACAACGGTACAAGAATATATATTTATAATTCGTGACGACTTTGTCCCTTTTAAAGATTACATGCACATGTGTGTATTTCCAATCCTGCCAAACACAAATTCAGATAGTGACGCAGAAGAAACTCGTTTTCAAATCAAACAATTTAAAATATATTTAAAAATGCAATTATGACACCAAAAGCACAATCCATGAAAGAAAAGAAAAAGACAAGTTGGATTTCATTAAAATTAAAAACTTCTGCTCTACAAAAGACACTGTTAAGAACACAAAAAGGCAAGCCACAGACTGGGAGAAAATCTTTGCAAAACACAGATATGATAGCGTGCTGGTAACCAAATCATGCAAAAGACCGTTAGAGCTCAGCACAAAGACCCAGTCACCTAATCAGAAAGTGGCCAAAAATGTGTGGGCAGACGCCTCGCCAAAGAAGACGTAAAACCCAGAGCACAGACAGCGTCGCGCACTGGCAAGCATGTGGAGCAACAGGAGCCGGTCCGCACGGGCGGGCATGCAAACTGGTACAGCCGTTTCGGAAGACAGTTTGGCGTTTTCTTATAAAATTAAATATACCCTCACCATATGATCCAGCCATCGTGTTCCTTGGTATTTACCCAAATGAACTGAAAACGTATCCACACAAAAGCCTGCACACGGATGTTTACGGCAGCCTATCCGTGATGGCAGAACCGGAGGCAGCCGAGATGCCCCTCGGCAGGTGAATGGATAAACTCTGGTTCATCCAGACAGTGGAATATTATTCGATGCTAAACAGAAATGAGCTATCAAGCCATGAAAAGACATAGAGGAACATTAAATGCATATTACTAAGTGAAAGAAACCAATCTGAAAAGGCTACATATGGTATGATTCCAACTATAGAACATTCTGGAAAAGACAAAACTATGGAGACAGTAAAAAGATCAGTGGTTGCCAGGGGGTGGGGGTGGGGAACGGCTGAATGGGCAGACAACAGGGATTTTTAGGTCAATGAAATTATTCTGTATTGTATCATAATGGTAGGCCATGACATCCATCAAAACCCATAGAACTCCACAATGCAAAGAGTGAATCCTAATGTGAACTATGGATTTCAGTTAATAATAATGTTTCAATATTAGCTCCTCAATTGCAACAATGTACCACACTAGTTCAACATGTTGATAATAGTGGCAACTATGTGTGTGGTTGTGCAGGGGAGGGTGGGGTGGGGGAGAGGGAATATTTGGGAACTTAGTATCTACCATTTGGTTTTTCTGTAAACCTAAAACTGCTCTAAGAAAATAAAGTATATCAATTAAAAATGCAATTACAATATAAAAAATACCTTATTAATTTGTTTTAAACATCATAATGTTAGAATGAGAGCTCATATACTGCAAAATATTACAGCCTTTTAATTCTGTGATATTCTTTCTCATAATACAAAAAGCAACAAATATAGAACATATTTATTCTCAAAAGGTTACTCTAGTGACTTTATCACACATCTACCATATGTATGGCTCTGATTTGCTAACTTTTACACATTTCACAGTTTATTCACTTGGTGAATTTTGTTGTTGTTAATGTTGTGGAGAGTCAACAAACTACGGTTTCTAAATAAAGCCCTCATCATCTTTTGTAGTCTGAGATGTGAAGTCTAAAAGGATTCCTCTACCTTCCTCCGAAATAAGTCACGGGATAGTCTTTCTGTAAACCTCGGCCACGCCTTCCCTGCCAGGCCGATCGCACTTCTGTTCCCAGGTTGTTCCGTATTTCCTGTGCCCAACCGCAGCCTCACTCCGCTCTCCTTCCCCTGTAGTGTTGATATTCCCATTCCCTGTCGGGAAACTCTCCACCTCCTCAAACTAACTCGAACACAAACCTCCCTCCCTGCCTTTAATTGAAACCTGACTCTCCTCCTGCCCTGTGACAGGGGCCGTTGCCTCTCCCCCCATCCCCCCGGGGGCAGTGACCCCAGGCGAAGCCCGGCTACCTGGTCTCCTGGCACCTGTATGTCCACGATCAGCTTCCATCCCTCAGCGAGCACAGGAGCATTCCTTGTCACTGCACACGGGGACACCAGTGACTTCCAATTGGCTTGAGGGTAGGGAGCATGTCTTCCTCATACCCTCGATCATCCGTGTGACCTTCCCTCTCTGCACCAGCCTCACTGCTCGATCATCTGAGTCCCAGTCCTTGCCCTGGGGCCACTGGTCTCTTTCCGTCCAACTTATGTGCACAACACAGCTCCCTCCAGGACCCGCCCCGACCTCCCTGAGAGCGACTCCCCGCTCTGCGCCAGCTTCTGCGGCGTAACGTTTCTCTCCTCTGGGGCTCTTTTTATATTTGCGATTCCACAATAATTTGTGCAGTTATTTGACTCAGGAGTCTCACACTGCTGTAAGGCAACCCCCTCCCTCCTCGTCACGACACCCAAGCACTCAGAACACCACCTGGCACTTAGTGACTGGTGTCTCCTGTAGCCCCTCGTCATCGTGCTGGTGCCGCCTTGGTTCACGGCCCCCAACTCTCACAGCCATGCCAGATGCTGACTGTCTCCCCGCGGCCAGCCTTGGCACCCTCTGTCCCTGCTCCACACCATGACCAGAGTGTCCTGCGCAAGCTCAGGTCTGGACACTAACATTCGTCCTGGTTTCCCACCACTCCTGAGACACATGTTAGCACAGTCCAGGATGCTGCTCGTGGTTGCGTTCTGCTCATCTGCAGCTATGTGGGGACGGAGGTAAATACAGACAGATATAGGATCTCATACAAGTCACACCCAAGCCACACTGGATTACTTACAGGTCACCAAAACAGACCAAGTCAAATGATGGGAGATCAACCCCATGGAAACCGGCTGGGATCTTACAGATATTTCTGTCCAGGTTCTGGCATTCAGGGCCACGTCAGAATATCCCCCGAGTGGGGAACACGCATTACTCATCCTGTGCTTCTTGCCACAATAAAAGACAAACTTTTCAGGGTCTCCTTGGATTTGGAGACAAAATAGCCACATCTGGCTGTGCTGCCTGATCAATTTCCCGAGTAACCGGTGAGAATATCCATTCTGAGTTGGACCCGGATCCAGACGTAGCAGATCCGAACGGCAGTGCCAGCTGCCCCGTGGCCGGGCCCTGTGCAGCCCGGGGCACCTCGTGGGCTGCAGTCAGCTGCTAGAGGGAAGGACGCGGGTGGTGTCCTTTCTGTCCACTGCGCCTCTGACAAACTGCCCACGGAAATCACAGTTCAGACCCCCAGAGTGTGAGGAAAACCATGCCCCCTTCCCCAAATAATCATCATCCTCCTGAGAAACAGATCCTGGCCTCCTCCTGGGCTGTGATGGATACAGGACACCTGAGCACGGACCCCAGCTGACATGCAACTGAAAAATACATACTGTGAGAGTGCGTGTATATATGTATACATACGGGTGCACATATGTGTGCAGAAGCACCAGCAAGCTGCCTTCGTACGTTGCTCAGACAGAATCTACTCCTACTGTGTTGCTGCCCTACCCTGCAGCCAGGGCCATGCAGAGCATCACCTGGAACACGTAGATTGGGTAAGAAAAAGCAGACAGGCCTGGTTTGCAGATGATGCCGCGTGCCGCGCTGACGCCGGGCAGAGGTGAGCTTCTGCATCTTCAGATTAGCCCGGAAGTGTCCCCGAAGGAACGGGGGGAGAGAAAACCCTACCAAGACAGACACTGAAACTGTTCCACTGGCATCTGCATTTTCAGGAAGGAGACATGGCCAGAAGTGCTCTGCACATGGTTTCGTAGCCGACAGTCACCTGTCCAGCCTGGTGGTCAGGGCCCAGAAAGAAAGAGTCGATAAGTTCTCCAGGGGATTTATCCAAATTGGAAACCTGCAGCCCCACTTCCACCGTCTCCAGCTCCTGGTCCGGGCCCGGGCGCGGGGTGTTGGGTAAAGATTAGGGAGGTGGAGGGGATGAGGTCTTTTTCTCTAGATGTGGAGCGCCCACCAGGACTGCAGACAGTGGGCGCAGTGGGGTGTGGCCCTGCGTGCCTTCTGCAGAAGTGACATGGTGTCTACACAGCGGCCGCTGTGATCTCAGAGACGATGGTCAACACGGGCTCTAGGGCTTCAAGCCGGGGTCGTAGCAGCTCCCCAGCCTCTGGGCACAGAGACTCTCCCTTCGATCCTACAGATGTGCCCGCCCCCCTCTCGTTTCTCGCTTCCCACTACCATCCATTTCCCTTTCCTTCACTGACGTGCGACTGATTCTTCCTGCCAACGCACTCCTCTTTTCCTGGCGATTACATTAAAATAGTCCCGAGGCTGTATCCCAGGGCTCTACTAGATGGTGGCTTCTGGAAGGCAGGGGCGCTTCTCCTCTCTGAACCTGCTCATTGCGCTCCATTGCCTGTGGAGAGCAGCTCAGGTGCCTGGCGGGCAGCGGTGCTCACGGGTGCCGCGGGAGTGACCTCATTTCCTGCCGTGAACACTATCAGGCCTGCCCAGCGGTGGGTCTTGTCTCCACATCTGCGGTTCTGACCTCTCTCCTGAATCCCACATCATGTACTTTCTGCTTCCCCGGTGTCTCAAAGGAGCTTCAACTCGCTGTAGCCTGGATCACACCTGTTCTCACCCGCCTTCAGGACACACACGCTTAGTAGCACTGCCACCTGCCAGCGTCTCCCGTTAGGGTCCTGGCATTACTTCCAAGCTCGCCCTGGAGGAGAGCGCCACGGCAGCCCCAGTCCCTCCCCCCGCCACCCAGCCCCTGCCTGCAGCTCGAGACCTCGCTCCCGACTCCCGGGGCTCGGGCTTTGCTCTCGACTGAAGCCCCTGGTCCTGCTGCTCCGAGTCCCCACGTGGACCTTCCTCCATGGCTTGTAGAACTGTGTCTGCTAATCTGCTAGTCAGAGCTTCGTGTCCTGCTTCTGTGGTGCCCCCGAGTCCTCTGAGCAGTGAACCCTTCCCTTCAGGGGGAGAAGTTTCAGAAGTGTCCTCTTAACCTGTGGTTCTCTGCAGACGGGGCGAACGGTCACCAGACTGTCCCTGCTACACCCCCAGGGCTACTGTGATAGTTCCTTGCTAGAACTTCCCGTCTGGATTACAGAAAACGATCATTACCTGGTCTTTTGCCTACCTCCCCTCCCCTTTCAATGGCTTTCCCATATTGCTGTTAGAATTATTCTTTATTTTCCTGAGAAAAAATAATATGGTTATTTAATCCATTAGCTTTTCCATTGACTGAAATAAAACGGTGGCTTTACCACGACACACGAACTGTGATCTGGCTGGAGCCACCTGTTCCAGCTTCAGGTCCCCATGGATACGGGCCTCTGCCCTGCCCCCATCATGCCAAGCCGAGCTCCATCCTCAGAATACCACGCTCCCTCATGCTTCCTGCCCTGCGGGAGGGGACCCCCTGGCTGGAGAGCATGCCTCCCCCTCTCTGCCCGGAACTGCATTTATCTTTACTTTGGGCGGCTTGGGCATCACCATCTCTACAAGGCCATTGCTACCTCTACTCGGAGAGCAGATCCCTCCCTCTTCTGCATGTGGCCGGCTGACCACACCACAAAGTTCTCAAACATCAGAGCTGTGTCTTCTTTTGCCTAGTATTCCTTTCTATTTGCCTCGGAGCCACATCTAGTGAGTTCTAATCACCCATCCAATCAATTTACACTGACGACCCCTTTGTTATTATTTTTATTGTCCTCGTTAAACGCCATCCTGGATGGTGACGCAGGAATATGAAGGAGCAGGATCTGGAACCAGAAAACTGGAGTTAGCATCCTGCCTTTGTCATCCACAGAGCATAGATGTTGCACGTAATAGAAAATCCATCTTAGATTTCTTTTATTGTCCTGCATAATTGGAAATGTAAAAGTAGAGGGGGCTCGGGGCTGCTCGGCTGACGTCAGTAACGTCACCAGGAGTTCGGGCTCTGGCTGCTCCATCTCCCACGGTCGGCTCATCCGGAGGCTGGTGGCCCCAGAAGGAGGACTTGGCCAAGGACAACGAGGCTCCGAGCTCCCTCAGTTACGTCAGCAGACAGAGGACAGCTTCTACTCCAGTTCCCAAGCGAGACCTGCCATCACCTGAGCTGGGCTGCTTAAATGGCGTCCCCACTCCTGACTGTGGCTTGAGGACAGCAGGAGCCCGGGTCAGGCTGGCCTGGGCTGAGCAGGTGCTGGGGGGACGGTCCTGGAGCATCCTGGCACCCGGCACTCCAGGGCAGGCTAGGATCCCCCAACAAAGATCCGGGCGTTTTTATTTTTGAGTTAGGTTTTCTTTCAGCTGCATGTCAAAGGAACCGGATCACAGAAACACAACTAACGTCCCTGCTTTCGTCTTACATAAGAAGGAGTCCACAGGGAGGGGTCCGGCCCTGGTGAGGTGACACTGCAGTGCCACCACCTCCGCATGCTGCTTCCATTCTCAGGACACGATGCCTCTGTCCCTCACACGTCACCGTCAGGGTCCAGGCAGAAGGGAGGGAGTGACCGAGAATGGCAGTGAGACATGTAGCCCCCACATGTATGACCCAGGCATGTGGGGAGCTGCTGGATCTCAGTGGCCAGAGCCAGGTCGGGGGTCGCCCAGCTGAAAGGAAGGCTGGGGATGGACACATGGGTTTTTTTTTTTTTCCTCTTTTCTTTCTTTCTTTCTTTTTTTTTTAATTCAACACCCCTTGGATGCCACGGGCCACGTGTGATAAGCCATGATTCTTTCTCGCTGTGGGGAAACTACTTTCATTTCTAGAACGTTTGCTTAGGGCAATTTCAAAATAAATTTGGTATTTTCCCCACAGAAAACGAATCAAAAAGTAATACCTATTACTCCCTTATTTCCATTTTGAAAAGGCAAAACCAGAAATTCCTGATGCAAACTATAACAGGGAAATAAATTAAAGAATTTCAATTTGATTAGACACATTTATATGCAAACACTGTGCAAGTTACGGGGGGTGGATAATAGGAATAAGACGGGGTCTCTGCTCCCGGGACCCCACAGTCTAGTGGGGGAGAGTCGGCAGCCAGGTCGCACGACCCCTACGTTTTGCATGAAGTCCTCTCAGATCTCAATCCCATTTCACTGAGGAAAATCCAATGTTATCTCAGTATTTCTGCAAATTCCACCAAGGGGAGGAGGGGGTGGAAGGGACATTCTCCCGCTCACTTCTGGTTCGTTTCCTGCCCCAGCTGCCTCCTGCCCACTGCTCAGTAGACACAGCACAGGGGACACGGGTCCTTCTGCTCAGCTTTCGAATACAACTATAAGCCAACATTACCAATGTTACGACAGATACGTGCAAATTGCCGTGGTCACCCCCAAGGAGAATGGGACCCTAGAGCCTGGGTCTATGGAATGCAAAATTCTGACACAACTTTCATGAATTGCTTTGTCATCATTCAAAACAGAGCCAAAGCTGCCTGTAATATCCTCATGAAACCAGTATATTAACCCATTAACACTTTCTGATCAATGAGGCGGGTCTAGGAACAAAAGCTACCCCATACAAAGCTGTATCCCAAAGATTTGAGTTTGTATTGTTAAGTGTTGGTCTTATCTTTAACATCTTCCATTTTCTTGCATTAAACATCTGTCGAAGGACGAAAATTTGAAACCAGGGCCCCACAAGAAGCTAAATGGCATAGAGTTTTTGGGTCTCCCTGTACTGAATGCCTCACATACTCGTAGGTGGATCCACGCAAGGTAACAATGATGAAAGGTGGTTCTGCGCAGAGAGAACGTAACTGTGCCCAGGTGACCCGTGTCCTGCTTGCTTTGTCTGAAGAAGGTTGTCGACTCCCCCAGGGCTAGGACAGAGCCTTCGATAGTTCATCACCAATAATCACAACTATATGTATTTAGTATATTTCTTTTGTACTTCTAGAAACACTTTCATGTATACTGTCTTCTTTCATTCAAGAGACGGGTGTGGGAGGTGGAAAGGCACCTTCAGGCTCTTTGACAGGCGAGGAGACAGAGACAGGGACCTGCTGGCATCTGCCCAGCGAGAAGGGGCAGAGAGCAGCGGTCTCGGGCCAGCTGGGGCCTCCCTCCTACCCAGCTCCTGCAGCCGCCCGGGCCGGCGAGCTCAGTGGATTCATGAAGCACATGGCCTTGGCTTGATGGAGCTGCCTATAAATCCCAAGCCCAGCAATTTATAGCAGAGAGCCCTCGTTTGTCTGAATGAGGGAAAGAGACAGCCAGGAACTGGGAACAGTGGCTGACAATCTCTTTCAAAAAGGCGAGCTTAGTGATTCTTGGGAAACAAGAGCAGGAAGGCAGGCAGAGCCTACGCAGCACATACAAGATACCAAGGCAATCCGCCCTGCACGTGCCAGTCCCGTGCCAAGGATCACGGACGCGGGCTGTGACAGCTGCCCTCGGCCCCAGCCGGCCGCGGCCACGGGGCTCCCCCGCCGGCCAGTGGCTGCAGCTCAGCACCTGGAGCCCACGGCGGCCTCGGTCGGCCCCTCTCCTCTGTCAATGACAGGATCTATTGACGCGATGCGCAGACAGCCGGGGGAGGAGATGCTGAAGCTGCAGTTCGAAGACCATTTCCATAACTTTTGAGAGAACTGGCAGGTCGGAAATGAGTCGATAGTTCAGATAGATTGTCAGGTAATAAGGAGAGTCGTTAGAACAGGGGAATAACTTGCAGCTGCTTCAAATTGAGCAGGAATCCAGCCAGATGTCAAGGTGGGAGCTGTGCTGCCGGCGGTAACAGAGCCCTGTCTCCTACACGCCCCTGAAAGAGCCGCATGGGCCAGGAGTTCAAACAATAGGTTGACAGTTGCAGCTCCCAAATGGCCTTCATCTCACGCGTGGGGGTGGTCATAATGCAGTCGAGAAAGACAGATTGATCTCGTGTTCAAAGACTCAGAGAACTGAAAAAAAAAAATACCGGTGACTGGGGCCTCAATTACTTGCACGAAATGAACTGGAAAAATTTGGCAAGTCAAGAAATTAAGGGACACAAAAGCTGCTTCCAGATCTACTGTGCTATTAAGGGATCACAATGAGCGCACTTACGGCCATCAGCGCTCGGTTCGGTGGAACCGCACAATGCTCAGGGCTCAAGGTCCTTCCCTTTGGGGCCACAGAGGTTCTCGAGTGTCCAGAGAGGGTGGAAGGACGAGGTCTCCCGCCGTGGGTCCAGGATTCAGCTGTGTCCCCACATCCTAACGCACCTGCCGTTCATCTGCACACAGGAAGCTTCGGGTGAGATCTCTCCGCAGCGACACGTGATTTGCATGCACGCACACGCGTCACGCTGGAAATGCCACACTTCGGACGCCTCGGCAAGCAAGGAGCGGGAGTCATGTGACACTTGTGCTGCCTGGGTCCCATAAATGGCCCCGACACCCGCACATCACATGCATGTATGTCTTGGAGGGTGATTGGCTTCTGTGAGAACAAACCACAGTCACTCTGAACACACATCACAAAGGCAGACACCTCGTGTGATTTCATGCCTCCATACTCTTTGTCTCTGTGTTCCTGCCCCCCCGCCCCCGCCCCGGCGAAGCTTCGCCTTCCCTCTCACTCGTCCATTAAGGCCCTGACCAGACGCCACGTCCCGCGAGAGCCCGTTGCTCCCCATCAGCTCACTCCACTATCGAGTTATAGCTCCATTCTGCACTCGGTGCCCGCACTGATAACGGCCAGCTGCCTATGTGGGCTCCCCGCTAATGGGTTATGAGCGCTGACCATGACTTCTTTATCCTGCATCCCCAGCACCTAGCACCATGCTTGCACACCACCAGAAACCAATGAACAGCCTCCGCCCTGCAGGGAGTCAGCGGTGTGGAGAGGGTGAGGCCTCCCTCGGTAGGAGCGGCCGTGGATGGGAGGGGGCTCAGCCCAGGGCAGGACTCCGGGGATCCCCAATGTGCAGGGAGAGCCGCGAGTACACGAGGTGCACTTGAGTGATACCAGACTGCTGACGCCCTCACTGCAGCGCCAGCGTGGGGTCCAAACGCTGAGCTCTGAGCAAGCGCATGGGTTGCAAGAACGGGCTCAAAGGCAAACGGAGTTCGCTCGACCCAGACTGTAGGTGTCCAGGTATTTGACGAGACACCTTCTTTAAATGGGTTTCTCTCTGGGCAGAGAGCTCGTTCCTGACTCTCAACATAATTTCTCTGTTGATCACTCTGCAAGATAATTTGCTAGGTTTCCCTGGAAGTTCTCAACACTCATCCGTATCCTGCTGTGATGTTCAGTTATGTCGTTCGGGGTAAATCTGTCTCAGCAACCGATGCCTGGCTCCTCCACTCCCTCTGAAGCCACCTCCCAAGCACCTGCGTGTTTTCCGCATCTCTTCTGGGGCTCCTCGTCACCCACCCCTGGACCCCAGTCCTGCGAGCCCCGCCCAACCTGGCTCTCTCTGCTCCGCCCCCAATTCAATCTGCCGCCAAGACCTGCTAATTGTTTCAAAAGAAAAGGCACCTTCGTCTCTCTCTTATCTATTCCCCTTTTCCCATTTCTGCCACTTTTTCCTCTGTTCCCCCCTGGATCGGAACCCGAGTCACGTCTCTGCCTCCTGCTCTCATGCTGATCCTCAGTCCCAGGACTTCAGAGTCCCCTCCTGGACAGTGGCTTTCCTGTCCCACACCCGCGCTTCCTCTGGGACGGTCTCAGCGCTGGCCCGCTGCTGTGCAGCCTGGCTGTGTTCCCACACCTCCCGTCCCCTGCCCTCCCACCCGCACTCCAGGGCCGCGTCTTCTTGGGTCAAGCTGGTGCTCTCTGTGTTCTCCGGGCAAATCCTACCTGCACTCAGCTCAGGCTCCAATTTCTTAAGGAAAAGTTTCCTGACCATTCTGGAAACCCACAGTGGGTTTCCGCTCCCTCCGATAAGCTGAGGCTCAGAGCCAAATAAGGACGCGTTTATGAAGCGCCCGGCTTGCGTGGCGAACCACGTGTGGCACTTAACCACGCATGGTTGTCTGAGGATGTTCTCCTTTTGGATTCTGGGAAAAAAGACCTTAACATGTTTCTTCAGTGGAACCTCCACACTCAGTTTAGAGCCAGGGCTAGGGAACGCGTCCGCAGGCATGTGGACCGAATGCACACGCATGTGCGTGCCCTGGAGTGCCGAGTTCAGCAGCCGGCGGGACGCGAAACGGGCCCAGGCTTCACCACTGAAGCAGACCACAGGGGAGGCCTCGGCCTGTTTCCAGATGGGATCAGAGCAGGGTCCAGTCTGGGCTGGGCATCCTCAGGGTGTTTATTCCCATTTCTGAGGAAAAAAAAAAAAAAAAAACCACAACACTTGTACGATCCGAAACCCCAGCACGTGCGGATCCGGAGCATATCCTTACATGGGTCTCATCCCCCCGGGGAGCTCTGGCTGCTCCTGTCCTGCTGAGGAATATGTCATCCCACCTCGGCAAGACCCCAAGCTTCCCTGCCACCTCCGTCACCTTCCTGGTCGTTTCTCTCCCCAGATGGGAAATGCTCACAGCGTGGATGGACGTCGGGACATTTCTCCACATCATCAGGATCCCGGAGGCTGGACATTTAAAGCTGTCAGGCTGGCTTGGTGCCCAGTGGAGGCTGGCGCAGGGCTTGGGAGCAGCTCTGCAGTGGGGGCCTGTCGAAGTTCCCCAGGGCTCATCATGGACACCCACCGCAGGCAAAGTGTGCCCAGTCCAAACGCGGCGGGGGGAAGTCACATGTTCTCTTCAAGGCAGATACACATCCTGTGCGTGTGTGTTCCTCACTGATGATCATAATATCCCAGCCAGATGACAGCGTCATTGTGAAAGGTGACCGTCCTCCGAACATCACACGAGCGGCCGGGCATCCTGACCCTCGCCGGGCAGGCGGACACTGGGGAGCGTCCAGGTGGAACTTGGCCGGTGCAGCGTTTGCCTGTCTCAAATGAAAAACAACTTTACAAATGTTCGATACACTTGTAGAACCAGCATCCTTGGCATCCTTACGTACGTTATGGTGTATAGGAGTCCAGATCAAAATAACCGAGTGTGTTTGTTAAAAGCAGAGCCGACAAGCACGCGGTAAGTTCTGAGGCTGTCTCTGTCTCCCTCACCATGTCTACTCGCGCCGCCACGAGTCACCCTGCGGATTCCAGTCCACAGAGCTTGGTGGGGCTCATTCTTCCCGCCCTGGGGCTGGGCGTGTGACCCCGGCCCACAGTGAGTGGTGACAAGTTGTTCAGGGACTGGCAGGCAATGCAAATTCGTCCAGCGAGACTTACTCTACGGGTTTTTTTCCTGGGATTATTGGGAAAGAGAAGCTCTCCCTCCTTTGAATGGGGCCGTCGTTTGTAAGAATGACGGGAGCCTGAATCTGCTACAGGTCACACAAGGATTAAGAAAAACGTGTGTTCTGATGACCTGGTTTGTATCTTGCTGCAATTGCAGTCGGTTCTACGGCTGGAGTTTTCCGTCACGTGAGCTAATGCCATGTCTCTTTTCTCCCCAGTGCTACTGAGTTACGAATGACATGAAACAAAATTCACCCATGTATGTATGTAGTTTGAGGGGATTTGGTCAATGTATGTGATCACACAAACCCCCTTACAGTCAAGTTTTAGGACACTCTGTCTCCCCTAGAAAACCCCTCGTAGCTTTGGCTCCAGTCTCCCCCCTACCCGGGGCTCCAGCCAACCACAGAGTGGCTTTCTGTGGCCATCATCTAGACATTTCCAAAATTTAATATAAACGGAATCGTGCAGTTTAAATCTTTCGTGCCTGACGTCTTTCCTGCAGCATGATGTTTTAAAGATTCATTCACGTACTTGTATATATGAGTAATTGATTATTTCTAACTACTAAATGATATTCCGCGTGTGACGTGCTGCATTTTTTTTTACTTACGTGTTCACCCATGACACGTGTCTGAGTTGTTTCTAGGTTTCCGTGACTATGAACAGGGCTGCCATACATGTGTGTATCTTTGTGTGGAAACATGTTTTCATTGCTATTAGATAAACATCTAGCAGTAGACTGTCTGGGTTCCATGGTAAGTGTGTACTGAACTCAGAAGACACTGCCAAACTGTTTCCCAAAGCAGCTCTGCCGTCGACGCATGGAGTTCCAGGGAGCGCCCACACTGGGAATTCAGGCTTTTGAGGTTTAGCCATTCTGATATGTGTGTACTTACTGGTATAAACGTTACCGTCCTGTCTGGTGATATTGCGCTAATTGGCCATTTTGCACACCTCTTTTTGTGAAATCCCTCTTCAAATCTTATGCCCACCCAACCCCTTTTGCAATTGTTCATCTTCTTGTTATTGAATTTTAGGATTTATTTACATATTGTGCGTTCAAGTCCTTCGCCAGATTTATGTATTGCAAATATTTTCCCTTAAACCATGGCTTGCTTTGTTATCTTTCCTTTCCTTTCCTTTCCTCTCCTTTCCTTTCCTATAATCAGGCTTTATAGTTTACATATTTCAAATAATTTGTCTACTTCTTCTAAATCACCACATTTCCTGACATAATGTTTCATATACGTTCTTTATTATCCTTTTAATAAAGACCTCTATCGATGTCTGACAAGGTTCAAAATGACTTTCTCTTTTTATCTAGTCTGAAAATCTTTGGCTTTTAATAGTCAAAAGGTCAACAGATGTTTTCTTTAAAGGGCCGGGTGGTAAATGGCTCAGCTTCACAGACACCTGCAATCTCTGTTACTCCACCTTCCTCCTCCTGCCTTTTCTTACATCCATCATCACCACCATCATCATCCTTGTCTCCATCTTCATCTTCCTTTAACAGTCTCTGGGTACATAAACACCATTCTTAGCCCCTGGACCAGATGAAAACAAAGTGCAGCCCATATTTTCCCCTCAGGCTGAAGCTGGACGCCTCTGGTTTAAGGCTGGTCCACTGGGGTTGAAGGTAACTACTGACTTGGTTGGATACAGGTTGAACTTTCTGCTCTTTGCTGGGTATTGGTTTCATTTCTTTTTTGTTCTTTTGCATTAAGTGTTTTCCTTTTGCATTAAATAAATGTATTTGGTGTGCCCTTTTAATTTCTGTGTTGAATGTTTAGCTATTTTTCTTGGTGTGCCTATTGTTGTTCTAGGTAACATAACACAACATTTGTCTTTAATGTCAAGTTGATGCCAACACACATCGACGTATGTACAGACTACACCAGCTCATCATACCCTTTCCTCCCACCCCCTCGTTCTTTCATTGCCGTACATGCTATAGCGATACATATCACAAATTTTAAAATATATTTTTTATATATTTTGCTTTAATAAGTCCCGTGTCTTTCGATAAAAATCAAGAGAATAAGAGAAATTTAACATATAATGAACCTATATTTTATTTTAAAATTAAAAATCCTCTATATTTACCACCTATTTACCATTGCTTGTGTTCTGAGGTTTCACCCAAAGCCTTCAGTGGAAAGACATCACTTCCGTACTTTTTCTAGTATAGGTTTAGTAAGAAGGAATTCTACCAGTGATCAATTATCAAAAATGCCTTTATTCTGCCTTCATTTGTAAAGGTTAGCTTCATCAGATATAGCAGGTATTTTGTTTTTCCTTTCAGAAACTTGAACATTTTATTCCAACTTCTCTGGACTCCACTTTTTGGATCAGAAGTCAACATAATAAATTACATTGCTCTTTTTCACACATGAATTGTCTTTTTCTGTATCACTGCTTCGAAGCTTTGCTTTTTCTTTGGGTCTTTAGTGGCTTGCATATAGTGTGTGTAGGTGTGTTTCTTTTTGTATGTGACTGACTTGGGGCCTTTTGAGCGTCATGAATTTTTAAATTAATGCTTTTATCTAATTTGGGAAATTTTCAGGCATTATTACTCTAAATATTTTTATATAATTTGTAGTTTCTTTCTACATATCTGGAACTCCAATTACATATATGTTGGATGTTTGATGATGTTCAACAGGTCTCTTAATTTTCATTTTTATTCAATCTTTTATTCTGTGCTTTTCAAATTGGATATTTTTAATTGATATATCTTTTTTAAGATTGATTCTTTCTTCTACCAACTTAGTGCTGCTGATGAATTCACTCAGTGAATTTTTATTTCACATGTTGCTCTTTCCAGCTCTAGAATTTCCGTCTGGCTCTTTTTTATATTTTTCATTTCTCCATCGAGATTTCCTATCTGTTCACTCATTAAGATTATATTTTCATTGGATTATTTGAGCATATTTTTAAAAAGTGTTTGGACATATTTATAATAGCTTCTTTTAAGTTTTGACTACTCATCCAGAATCAAAACTCACTCCTAGATACTATCCCAGCCACACTGTCCTCCTTGTATTCATGACTAATCATTTTTGGTTGAGAATGAGACAATGTTCCTGTTTAGGGCAATTCTCAGCCAGCAATCTAGTCAGAGGTTCTGCTCAGGTTTCTCAGGCGAGTTAGGCTTCTGTCACTGGGCAAGTTGTCTCCGGTTCAGGGGTGTGTTTTAAAAATTAGCAAGTTTGCAAACCTCCCTGGGCTTTCTCTGGGCTCGCTGGAGTCTTCCATACAAACGTGCAGTTTAACCGTCAGCCAAGGACACACGGAGACTTTGTTCCCTAGTCGTTCTCCAGCTACCAGAACCTCCCCTTTACCTTCCCGGCCCTTCTGCCCCCCAAACCAAATACACCATCCTTGGCTATTTAAATTGTCTTTTGGTTTTGATTTTTTTTTTTTCCTGAAAAACCTAGGGGGATGAGAATACCTCCAGGAAAGAAAATCACAACGTCAGTCTTACTCAAAGCAGTAATGCAGATTTGTGGGCGGTTGCAGACGCCTAACAAGCAGCATGCAAAGGACACGTGACCTCCTGATGCTTTTGGAAAGGCTCAACCTGGCACCGCAGTTTACGCGGCATGTGCTCGCAAAGGCGCCTGCGTCTGCAAACATTCCCAAGCCACGGTGAGGACACCTCTGTCCTCGCTCCCTGCAGGTGTGGGAGGTGCATTACAGTGGACTGTTTCCTTCAAGACATTTTCAATTTTCTCTCTTTGGAAAAAAACATTTTAAATAAATTAATTGATACAATAAAATGGAAACATTAAATAAAAACATTAGGCACATTTATAAAATACTAATAACATAATTTTTTCTTAATGTCACGTTAAACTGAATTATAACATTTAGAGCAGTGTGCAGACACACAAGTGAGGCAAGGTAAACCCAGCTTTCTTTATAGCCTTTCTTATCTCTTTGTTCCTGTTTTTTTGTTTTCTGAGTTTTTATTTGATAATAGAAATATATGCATCAGAGTCACCCAAGGTGGTGGTTAAAGTTCAGGTCCATAGGTCCCGGTCTCAGTTGTCCTGTATAATAATATCTCCAAGTAAAACTTAGGAGACCTGCATTTTAAAACAAGTTTCTAGGGCAATTCTTCTTTATCTTGAAAATTTCCAGTGAAGGCATTGAACGTTATAGTCACTGTTTAAGAATTATACTTTCAGGCATTTACTGTCCTTATTCTTTGACCTAATAATTGCATATACTCTTATCGTAAGGAAATGATTAAAATAGATTGAACCAGTGCAATCCCTGAAGGTGTGCACTATGCCATTACTTGCCGACAAGGTTTTAGAGACGCCTTGGATATCCAGCAATAACAGAATGACTGTCAGTACATGGTAAAGTAACTGCTATAGTATAGACATTAGCATTACACTCAGGAAAAGAAAAATAACTATAGCACTGTAAAATAATAAAACAACATAAAATTCTAGGTGCATCATCATTAAATTAATGTGAAAACATTTATATAGTTCAAGATTAGAAGGAAGCATAGAAAGAAACAAAATCAACTATGTCAAGGTGATGACATTAGAGATCATTAACAAAATTCTTCTTTAATGTTTTCATAGTGTAATAATACTTCAAAATCAGAAATTTAAGAAAACCTAGTAATGGGGCCAGGCACAGTGGCTCACGCCTGTAATCCTAGCACTCTGGGAGGCCAAGGTGGGTAGATCGTTTGAGCTCAGGATTTCGAGACCAGCCTGAGCAAGAGGCAGACTCCATCTCTACTAAAAATAGAAAGAAATTAGCTGGACAACTAAAAATATATAGAAAAAATTAGCCGGGCATGGTGGTGCATGCCTGTAGTCCCAGCTACTCGGGAGGCTGAGGCAGAAGGATCGCTTGAGCCCAGGAGTTTGAGGTTGCTGTGAGCTAGGCTGACGCCATGGCACTCTAGCCCGGAAAACAGAGCGAGACTCTGTCTTAAAAAAAAAAATCCTAGTAAGGGTTAAATTAGATAATATGGATATTTTAAATTATATTCAGCTCAAGTATTTTTTTCTATAGAGCTCACTACATTTCACTGTATCTCTGAACTTCTGTACAGTTCACTAAATGTAATATACATTCAGCATTTGCAAAATGAAAAACAATCTGGGAATTACATTCTGAGGAGGGAACGGTGCGTGCAGGGTCAGAGTATGGGAAGCACAGGTATGCCCGGGTGGTGGAGAACACATTGGAGCCCTGTGGGTTTGAAGTCATGGGATGGATTGGATCTAGGAGTTAAGGGTCTAGTGTCTGCCAAATTAAGGGGTTTGGTTTTTTTCTTTGAAGCCACAGGGTAAAGATGTTTTCCTGAGCAGGTAAATGTTTGCACTTGTTTTAAGCAGAGTGGGCTGGGCCATTGAGAAGCAGAGGTCTTGACACGGAACAGGAGGGGGTTGACGAGGTGTCATGGGTCTTGCCTGACAGCAAATCCACACCACGCGACATGCGGACATGAGCAGGAATTCCTTAAATGCACCGCACAATGCTCGGAACTCCATCGTCTAAACAGTCACTTTGCCAAGCAAGTTGCTGTCTCTGTGCCAATGTGGACTTCCTTTAGGATTAGAAGTTTCTTGGAAGAAATACCATTTGGGAAGTACGATTTTGGTTATAAAAAGCAATGAGAAAACAAACTTCAGCTTTGGTCATGAAGTGGTCCTACTTAGTACACGTAAACAGAATTGATTATTTCCAGAATATTCAGAATTAGACTTGGCATGTGTCCTGAATTTATGGGTATAATTTTAAAATGTCCTGAATTAAAACCTGCACGCATGTCGTGTAATTTGCCCACCTCCGGAGTACCTGTTTGTTCACAGTGTGGAGCCCTGAAAGGGATGCACTGCAAACCGCTGATACCAAACGCAACCGCTGATACCAAATGCATACTGCCGATACCAAATGCATACTGCCGATACCAAATGCATAGGCTGATACCAAATGCATACTGCTGATACCAAATGCATACCGCTGATACCAAATGCATACGCTGATACCAAATGCATACCGCTGATACCAAGTGCATACCGCTGATACCAAATGCATACGCTGATACCAAATGCATATCACTGATACCAAGAGCATACTGCTGATACCAAGTGCATACCACTGATACCAAATGCATATCGCTGATACCAAATGTATACCGCTGATACAAAATGCATACGCTGATACCAAATGCAAACTGCTGATACCAAGTGCAAACCGCTGATACCAAATGCATACCACTGATACCAAGTGCATACTGCTCATACCAAGTGCATACCACTGATACCAAATGCATATGCTGATACCAAATGCATACCGCTGATACCAAATGCATACGCTGATACCAAATGCAAACTGCTGATACCAAGTGCAAACCGCTGATACCAAGTGCATACCGCTGATATAAAATGCATACCACTGATGCCAAATGCAAACTGCTGATATCAAATGCATACCACTGATGCCAACTGCAAACTGCTGATATCAAATGCATACCACTGATGCCAACTGCAAACTGCTGATATCAAATGCATACCACTGATGCCAAATGCAAACTGCTGATACCAAATACAAACCACTGATACCAAGTGCATACCACTGATGATAAATGCATACCACTGATACCAAGTGCATACTGCTGATACCAAGTGCATACTACTGATACCAAATGCAAACTGCTGATACCAAATGCATACCGCTGATACCAAGTGCATACCGCTGATATAAAATGCATACCACTGATGCCAA
>VBSM01002608.1:173996322-174019003 GCA_008086735.1 Cheirogaleus medius | reverse complement strand
CCAACTGCAAACTGCTGATATCAAATGCATACCACTGATGCCAAATGCAAACTGTTGATACCAAATGCAAACCACTGATACCAAGTGCATACCACTGATGATAAATGCATACCACTGATACCAAGTGCATACTGCTGATACCAAGTTCATACTACTGATACCAAATGCAAACTGCTGATACCAAATGCATACCACTGATACCAAGTGCATACCACTGATGCCAAATGCATACCACTGATGCCAAATGCAAACTGCTGATATCAAATGCAAACCACTGATACCAAATGCAAACTGCTGATACCAAATGCATACCGCTGATATCAAATGCATACCACTGATGCCAAATGCAAACTGCTGATACCAAATGCAAATCGCTGATACCAAGTGCATACCACTGATACCAAATGCAAACTGCTGATACCAAATGCAAACCGCTGATACCAAGTGCATACCACTGATACCAAATGCAAACTGCTGATATCAAATGCAAACCGCCGATACCAAGTGCATACCGCTGATATCAAATGCATACCACTGATACCAAATGCAAACTGCAGATACCAAATGCAAACCGCTGATACCAAGTGCATACCACTGATGCCAAATGCAAACTGCTGATATCAAATGCAAATCGCTGATACCAAATGCAAACCACTGATACCAAATGCAAACCGCTGATACCAAATGCATACCGCCGATATCAAATGCATACCACTGATGCCAAATGCAAACTGCTGATATCAAATGCAAATCACTGATATCAAATACAAACTGCTGATACCAAATGCATACCGCTGATACGAAATGCATACCGCTGATGCCAAATGCAAACTGCTGATATCAAACGCAAGCCGCTGATATCAAACGCAAACCGCTGATACCAAATGTAAACCACTGACACCAAATGCAAACCGCTGACACCAAATGCATACCGCTGATACCAAACGCAAACCACTGATACCAAGTGCATACCGCTGATGCCAAATGCATACCGCTGATACCAAATGCATACCGCTGATACTAAATGCATACCACTGATACCAAATGTATACGCTGATACCAAATGCATATGCTGATACCAAATGCATACCACCGATACCAAATGCGTACCACTGATACCAAACGCCCAAAATATCAGAGCATAAGCACATCTTCATTCCCTCCTGTGCTCCAACAGGAGGAAACCTGAACTCTAGTCTCAGGTGATCTATAACTGCCTCCTGAGCACTTACTGTGTGCAAATAGCTGGGCTAGCTGCTATGGGATATGCAAAGAAGACACTGGCTCTTGGAACCACACGGTCCTAAATACAGGCAAAGCTACACATCAATCTACTTACTTGTGGACACTATAAAATCCTATAAGTGATGGACAGGGAAATGGGCACCCTTTACACAGGTAAAGTCCATATGAATGGAGCAGTTCAAACAAATATTAGATGGGACTGAGTGGGCTTCAGAGAGATTGAACTTGACTTAATACAAACTGGGGAGCACATTTTTGTGGTTTTGTACTTTTTTATGTCTAAATTTTCCTCCTCCTGCTGCGGTGTTTTCTTCTCCCACAGCCGGAACTGTGCTTTCTTTCCCAGGCGCTGCCTGGCTCAGACCTGACTGCGGCTTCCTCTCCCCCTCCCCAGTGCAGTGTGAGCCCCCCAGACCCGCTGTGCCCGGCCCCACACAGCCCAGCAAGTCCTGCACTGTGTCCCAAGTCCCCTCCTGGGGGCTGGACTTGTGTTCCTGTGCAGCACAATTTAACATATTGCTCTGCACAATGTACGCCACTGAGCAACATAAAACATAAACAGTAATAGTCAGTATCCTCAGAGCGATGAAACAGCTCCCCGCCCGTAACCTGCCACCAGCAGGGGCTTCGACGGTGGCTTGTCACCTCAATATCCAGGGCAGTGCTCAACCTGCCTGTCTTTCCCATTATGTGAAGTCATTTAAGGAGACTTATTTCTTTTTAATGGCAAAATGAGACAACTGAATATTTATCCTTTTAATCATCTTTTAAAAGCAAAATTACTCTTTAGTCCCAATTATGGTTATTAACCAATTAGTTCCTCCACATCTCACTTACATAATTTATTGCAGAACGCACTCAAGGACAATCCTCAAACCCAAGTACTGCTTCAAGTTCACGTAATCACTCCAGCGTCAGAACCGCAGCATTCCAGGAGCGAGAGGCTATCTGTGGCGTCGCTGCCATGCTCCACGGCTCCTCAGGGTACCTTCTGCAGCCAGTGGAACACGCGGCGGAGTCTGGTGCAAGACGATGCAACAATTCAGGAACAGAAAACGTAACAGCAAACTAGACTGTGAAAAGTACCAAGTTTAAGCACCAGAAAAAGTCTATAGCATGGAAATGTGTATAAAATGGTTCTGGGTGGGACGGGGGTGAGTGTGTGCGTGTGGGTGGGGGGTGTCAGGAAGGGGTGCACAGAGATCAGCAACTATAAAGAATCACGGACAAAAAGGAAAAAGGGGTTTGAACGGCATGGTTGCTTACTGTTTCAGCAGTCAAATTATAGATTAGGAGAACAGATTACATCTGTACGGTTGCCACCGTTTTTTGACACCTGATCATACTAAGATATTCACAGATAATAAGGCGATTGTAAGCCAACGTGATCTAACCATTTTAAAATGTAGGGGAGAAGAATTTATATTTTCTTAAATGTCTTGGAATCACTGTTTATATATTTTAAAAAAAAGGAGAGGGATTGAGTCAAGAAGATTGTGGAGAAAGGTTTTCACATCTGGCTGTCCCTCATCACAGCTTTGCCAGTAGGACACTCACCTGCCACCTGGAGCAGAGGCAGCCACGGTGGAGCCTCCTCGGCTGCAGGTGGGGAGGCAGATCCCAACCCTCACCAGTCTCTGGGCAGTTGCCTGAGGAGTGGGGGACCCAGCGCCTCCTCCTTGTGAGGCTGAAGGAAGGGACGTGTGGACATAGCAGGTTTGATGTTTTGCATGCCAAGAAAGCAGACTCACACCGATTGTGGGAAAGTCTTACCTAGAAAACATTCAGATTTCCTCACGCTTCCCTCTAATTCCACTTTTCCAAAATGATATTGATGAACTTCCTCTTTAATTGGTATTCACACAATTGTCCTAAAAAGATCCAAGTGTAATCAAGTTTACATAAACATAGCCCAATATGCATTTCACTCTGAGAGATGATCTTGATAAAGTATTTCACTTGAAAACACCTCTTATCATGGAACATGGTGGGACAAAATTTATTGAGATATTGAAAGTAGACTAGAAAAATGTTTGTGAATGCATAAATTTTATCTTGAAGACTCTCTAGGAATCAGATGAATATTGGCTAGCTAAACTGACTAATATGAGCAAAGTCCTTCTGCAAAGTCCAGAATTCTGAACTCGTAAGACACAAAAAACGGTTTTAGAAATCAAAGTTTGGAAGAATCATTTGATTCTTGGTTACATTGTTTTATATAAAGAGATATAGCTGGGAGATTTTCACTGAAATATATAATAACATCCATATGTAAAAATGCAGAGAAATTTTTAAGAGACAGGGTCTGGCTCTGTCTCCCAGGCTGGAGTGCAGGGGTGTGATCACAGCTCACTGCAGCCTCGAACTCCTGGCCTCAAGCAGTCCTCCTCCCTCAGCCTCCCAATGCGCTGGGATTACAGGCATGAGCCACCATGCCCAGGCCATAAGTATTATAAAAATATAAAACTATAAGTGCATAGCATATAGTGCAATGAATGTTCACAAACAGAACACTCCTGGCTTTACCAGAACCCTAATCAAAAA
The DNA here is from genome assembly GCA_008086735.1 of Cheirogaleus medius. Lineage (NCBI taxonomy): Eukaryota > Metazoa > Chordata > Mammalia > Primates > Cheirogaleidae > Cheirogaleus > Cheirogaleus medius. Next base: position 174,015,214 of record VBSM01002608.1, on the reverse strand, counting down.
GGAGATTATAACCAGCATCTATGTCCCTTCAGATTCTACCCTATGCCAGAGCTAACCACTGTCCCGAACCACAACATCACAGATCGATTTAACTGGTTTCTGGAATTTATATAATAAAATTATGTAGGGCTGGGGACAGTGGCTCAGGCCTGTAATGTCAGCACTTTGGGAGACTGAGGCAAGAGGCTCGCTTGGGGCCAGGGGTTCAAGACAAGCCTGAGGAACACGGTGAGACTCTGTCTCTACAAAAACATAGGAAAAAATCAGCGGGACGTGGTGACACGTGCCTGTAGTCCCAGCCACGCCGGAGCCCGAGGTGACAGGATTTCGTGAGCACGGAGTTCGAGGCTGCAGTGAGCTCCGATTGCAGCAGTGCCTGTCTCTAAATGTCAACGAATAAATTAAGTCATGTAGTGTGTGCTCTTTCCTGTCTTGCATTTTGCTCTCGAGCTCTATGCACATTGTTGCAAGACGCTGTGGTTCAGTGGTCCTGAGCTTTTGAGAGTTTCGCCGTGCGGCTGCCACAGTTTATGGATCTGCTGTGGTGGGGCTGGGCATTTCGGTGGTGTCCAGTTTTAGCTATTACGAATGGTGTCGCTAACAATATTTAGTGCACCTACCTGTTTTCCAAAGTTGTACCAATTTAAAAGCCCACCAGAAATGAAAGAGAGTTCTGCTTATTCCATATCTTCAACATAACTTGCATTCAAAGTCTTTTCCATTTTAGCTATTCTGATGGCTATGCAGTAGTATCTTATATGTTCTTAATAACAAAGGATGTTTTGAGCATCTTTTAATATATTTATTGACCATTTCGATACACTTTTGTGAAGTCTCTATTTAAATTGCTTGCCTATTTTCCTGTTATTTCTTTTTGTTTTCTTATGGATTTGTTGAAGTTCCTTATATATTCTGGGAGCGAATCTCTTGTTGGGGGAACGTATTACAAAAATCTCACTCTAGAGTGGTCCTCAAACTTTTTAAACAGGGGGCCAGTTCACTGTCCCTCAGGCCGTTGGAGGGCCGGACTATAGTTTTAAAAAAAAACTATGAACAAATTCCTGTGCACACTGCACATATCTTATTTTGAAGTAAAAAAACAAAACGGTCGAAAACACCCGGCGGGCCGGATAAATGTCCTCGGCGGCCGCATGTGGCCCGCGGGCCGTAGTTTGAAGATGCCTGCTCTAGATTTGTCCTTTTCACACTCTTAATGGCGTCTTCTGATAAACACGAGTACTCGATCTTATTATAGTCAAATGTATCAATATATTGTTCACAGTTTTTGTCCTGTTTAAGAAATCTTTGCTTTCTCCGCATCACAAAGGTGATCTATCATTTATTCTAAAAGGTTTATAGTTTATTTCTTGCATTTAGATCTGCAGTGCATCTAGAATTTATTTTTGTGAAGTGGTAAAGTAAGGGCTAATATTAATTTCTTGGTATATAAATCCAGTTGGCTTAGTTTAATTTATCAAAAAGACTATCGTTTGCCCACTGTACTGCAGTACCTCACCTTTCATAAATCAGGTAACGTGTGTGTGGGAATGACTCTATGCCTATTTTGTTCCAGGAGTCTGTCGTCAGTTATCACTGCTTTGTCATAGATCCTGGTACCCGGCAGCTTCAGTGATCCGGTTACATTCCTGTTCTTTGAGATTGCCTGGATTGTTTGCATGGCCACAGCATATTTTAGGAAAAGTTTTTCAATATTCCCCAAAAAAGCTTCTGGAATTTTAATTATAATGGCATTATATCCACAGATTATTGTGAGAAAAAAAATAAATGAATGTAATATTGATTTTTTTAAGCCATAAGCATGGTTAAATATCTTCATAGATACCAAAATTTAGGCATTTAAATTCTTTTCTTATTGTTTAATTTTTAAATGGAAAAATAAAATTGTATATATTTCAGATGTACAATAGGATGTTTGAAATACGCGTACATTATAGAATGGCTAAACAAGCTATTATCGTACACATTGATACACTACCTCACATATTTATTATTTTTGTGGTAGGGACACAATCCACTGTCAGCAATTTTCAAGTACAGAAAACATCGTTACTAACCGTAGTCACCAAGTTGTACAATAGATCTCTCGAACCTACGCCTCAGTCCAACAGAAACTTGGTACCCCGGGACCAGGGTCTCCCGGTCCCCAACTCCCGCCAGGCCCTGCTGACCCCTGTTCTGCTCTCTGCTCAGCGAGTTCGGCTTCCTCAGCTCCCGATATGCTAAATAAGTGAGGTTGTGCAGTATTTGTCTTTCTGTGCCTGGCTTATTTCACTTAGCGTAATGTTCCCCAGGTTTATATATATTTTTGTCACAAGTAGGATTATTTTATCCTTTAAGGCTAAGTCATGGCTATTTACCATGTTTTCCTTATCCCTTCGTTCAACCATGGACACTGAGGTTGACCCCATACCTCGAGGATTGTGAATGTCGCTGCAATGAATGCAGGAGCGTAGATACCTCTTTCCTTCGACTTACCGGTTTCATTGCCTTTGGGTGTATTCCCAGTAGTGGGGTTGCTTTCAGCAGTGTTGCTTAGTTTTCAGAGCAGAGGTCTTGCATACTTTTATTTGATTTATCTTTTATATGTTTTATGTGTGTTCTTGCTATTACAAATTTTTTTTGTACTTTTTGTTTTTGGTATATAGGAGTTTGATTGATTTGCCCATGTATGATTTCATGTCTAGTAACCTCATTAACTCCACTTTGTAATTCTAATAGCTCGCAGAAAATTCTGGAATCTCTAAACGCTTAATCATGTCATCTGCAGAGCAATGTAGTTTTAACCATAAATCCATCAACTTGACTCTAAGTGAAGAATGTTCCAAAATGTAAGATATGAAGGCTTCACTCTTTTTCCCACCTTCATTTCCTCTTAGAAACCCCTTCTTCATGTTGGAAACGGAGAAAGTGCACCAACACGCGAGGAGAGCAAAACCGTAGTCACACGCGAACTAGAAAAGCATACTAGAAACTAGGAAAAGAAGAAGATTATTTATTATGTGAAAACAAGTCTTTGGCTTTTCTATTGATAACCTTTATGAACATGGTGAATTAGAAGTGTCATAGGATTTTATAGGTGAAGTAAATGATACTTGATACGACTGAGAATTGTATGTCATCAATTTGTGCATTCGATATGCATAAAAATGATTAAAGGATTTATTTGCATGTAAAAACCATCCTGTTTCCCATATATGAACAAAGCCACTAATAAATTATTTTTCTTCTTCTTATTATTATTAATTAAATTGTATTTTGGGTCCTCTCATGGTCATACAGGATGAAGAAAAACACATGAAATTAAAGTATATACTACATTTCAGTTTTCTCAGAAAATGGTTTACTATAACTTCTATTTGGAGTCTGGGAGTATGTTATGGGATTGCAGCCACGGTAAACACGACATGTCGAATTCGAATAAAAACTACCACTTCCAAGTATCTACTAAACCTCCGGCTCCTGTCATAAAATGAGAATATCTGAGTAAGCTGGCACGTCTAGGCTATTTTTACTAATAACGTGTATTGCAGTCACTCTGCTACTTACGTCCTAGGCAACAAGACGCCCCCGGGCAGAAAGCGCCGGGACGTCCAGCCCCTCCTGCCACTCAGGCCTGGGGTTCCCTCCCGCCGGGTGGAACGGCTGGAACGGCCCAGTCCTGCAGCTCTCTGCGTGATCCCACGGCACCTCTCCAGGGACGCTGGGGTTAGAAGAGAGGAGAAAGACAGCGAGTAAGGTAAAGGGCGTCAGAGTCAGGAAACTACTCGGGGACCAGACTTGCCTACAAGCAGGCAAGGGGGACAGTGGTGTCCTCGGAAGCCCGAGGAGCGAGCGTGTCTCCGTCTCTCTCTCCTGCTGTTTCCCCAGCCCAGGGCTCTGCTTGAGTGTGCCCTGGTGACACAGCCGGCCACGCGGGGCAAGCGGCAGAAACAGAGAGGACGCGAACGTGGACGGACACAGACAAAAGAAATGAGAGTAGTCAGATGTGTCGTGACACCCGGGCACTCCCAGGCTGCCCTGCGGGGCTGCACGTTGTTTTCTTGGGTGTTTCCCAGAGGCTGCCTCTCAAAGATTGTCACAGACGGCTGTGAACTTAAATAATAAAATATATGGTGGAAAAATAGAAAATGTTACTCTTGTACTCATAAAAAAAACTGGACATTTGGGACATAGGGAAAAGCCCTGGCTCCAAGATAAAATGTGCAAAAAAAGATTATTTTTTGTTGTCTGTGAGTCGATAGCTATTGGCACCTCTGTGTGCCGGGAGCTGGGAAGGGCTCGTGACAGTATCAGTCCTTGTCTGCTTAGAGACCAGAGGGAGACCAGGGGGCTGGCATCTGAGGACCACAGGAAGACGTCGAGGACAAGAGTCTGAGGGAGGCTGGACGCAGGGACGGGGTGGCTTTGTGAAGTGTGGGGTTGACTGTATCTCTGGTCCTGGGGGGAGAGCCGGGAAGAATGGCTTTAGTGTAGCAGCATGCACCTCAAGAAAGGGACGGTCTAATGACCAAGGCTTTCTAAGTGGGAACGAGTGTTCTTAAGAGAAAACAACTATAGCGTGCATGGAGTTATAATAAAAACCCAGGTACCAAGTAGACGACAGGAGCAGGTGAGTGTTAAGGTCCCCCAGGAGTGAGACCCAACTCAGGTGTACCGTGGGAGGGGTGAGGGGGCCTTTCCTCAGCCCAGCCTAGAAACCCTTCCACGCTGCTTTGCAGATGCACAGAATGTGCCTGGATGATCACGTTCATGTTGCTCCTAAATTTTCTTCCAGTCTAAATTAGAACTCAACTTGTTCGTTAAAACCATCACTTTAAAAAGTTACCCATATTTTTCCATCGGTGATCCTTTATTGGCCTGAAAGCTTCCAGGATTTAAAAGTGTTTCCTGTCACTTTGGGTACATTTCTTTAAAATTGGGTGAAACCTATGTATTTTTTCCCCCAGAAAAGTGTGTAAACATACAAGCCAAGCAACACACACACACACCCCTACACACATTCCAAATTTTTGTGTAAAGGCTGTGGGTCCGCAGACCTCTGAGCAGCATGGATTCAAAGTTCACAACTCTGCTTTGGGATATTCTATATTTTACTTAGATATCATGCATTGTTTGACCAGAGGTGAGCGGCAAAGAAATTTAAAGTCAGAGAGCTACTGGACACCGCACTGTCAAATGACCAGCACCCAGGTGACAGCCATGAGCTGTTCCAGTTGCAAAGGTGTGATAGAGATGCAACTTCTTTGGGGCCCCTATTTTGCACAAGGTGACATTTGGATTTGCTTCCTCCCTGGTTTGGTTAAAAAAATACGTGAATATGAACGATCTGGGAGCTGGGTTCTAGCTCCAGATCTGGCCCTGTGCTCCCCTGTGACCTGGGGCAAGTCCGGCCCCCATAACGTGCTGAGGCAGAGTAAGCGTCTGTGAGACCCACCCATGTTGTGAACCAGACGTCCTGATCATCTGCAGGTGCGCAGGTGCCGGCTGGGCTGCACATGAGGGACCTAAAAATCCAAGTCGAAACCTCCCCTGAGTGCAGTGGTTTCTGATATCATGTTACCCTGGAAAATTACTTAATCTCAGATGAACTTCACTGTCCTCAACTAGTAAATGAAGATAACATCCCGCATTTGGTATGAGAGTTAACTAAAAAAAAAAAAAAAATGCAAAGCCCTGACCACAGTGTCTGGCAGATATTAAGCTTTTAGTAGACAATGGTTATTGAGACTGGATTTTTTTCCTTTAGGAGGGGTGTTCTGGATGAAAAAAGGCATCAGGAACAGCTTTCTTTTAGCAGAGGTGTGGTCTTACTGCCCTGAGACACTGCAGAGAATTGGAGGAATGCACGCATGTGCGCCTATGTTCATACCCACATGTGCTACGTACATATAGACTCCTGTGTGCACAGAGATGTATGTAAATATATTTCCACATGTATTTCTCATGCCAGTTCTTCTTGGCCTCTCTCCTTCTGTAACTTGGACTCTTTGCATTCTCAGTAACGTGGCCTTTTTCACTCCCGCTTACTACTCTCGCCCCTGAAATACTAAAGAGACGTGAAGGTCCTAAGCTGAGATTCACTTATCCCGCAAGGCGCCGGTGACGTAGGGGCGAGGTCTGACCGAGGAGTCCCGGAGGCCCCGTGCTGCTCTCTGCTGTCACTTGTTCCTTTGTGCAGTGCCTTCCACTCCCCTTTCCTGGGGCAGCAGAGGCAGCTGGCACACCTGCAGGCCCCAGGGTGAGTGCCGTCCTCCAGCTAAAATCCTCCGATGGCTCCTGTCACTCGCAGGACCCGTACGAGTGTCTCGCCGGGGTGGATCCGGCCATCCACGACTCAAACTCTCTGTGAGGGCTGATTTTCTGTGTCAATCTGAGTGGGCCGCGGGGTGCCTGGATATTTGGCCAAACACGCCGGGTATTTCTGGGAAGGTGCTTTGGATGAGGCTAACGTTTGAATCAGTAGACTGAGAAAACAGATTTCCCTCCCTAAAGCACTGAAGGCCTAACTAGAACACAAACACTGATCCTCCCCAGAAATCTTCCTGCCTTGCAGCCTGCAGACAGGAACATTGCCTCTTTTTATTTATTTTTCTGCCTTTGGACTCAAACTAAAACATTGGCTCTTCTTGGGTCTAGCCTGCGACCTGCGGGCTGGTACAGCATACTGGGGCTCCCGTGCTCCAGTTTGGCGACTCCCCCCGCCAACTTCCATGATCACATGAGCCAATTCCATGTGATAGACCCGTTTATTTTACAGCACACATACACCCTATCGGCTCTCTTTCCCAGGAGAAACCTGACGGACACATTCTCCACTCTCATCACCGGGACCTCTTCTCTGCACTCCCGGTTACAGCCAACGTCGCTGTAGGCAGATTCCTGAAGGCACCCTGTGGCCTCACCCCTGTGCCCCAAGTGGGCCAGGTGAGTTTCAGGGTCTGGCCCAGGCTGTTGTCTGCTCAGCAAAGTCCTCTGAGACCCCCACCCTACCCCGCTCCTCTATGCCCTGAAGGTATACCCACTGACCTGCTTTCCAAAGTCTCTTATCATTTTGTTCCGGCAAGTGCTAACAGCTCTTGGTACAGCTCTTAAGTGTTAATAGCTCTTGGCCCAGGAAATAACCGGGCGGCAGGCAGAGAGTCGAAGAATAGTCTTTATTTGGTCTGCACCCTCAGCCGTCTTCTGCTCTTCTGACCTCCCCTTCCCCGGTCTCCTCCAGCTTTTATACCTTTGGTAGGACTCAAAAAGCATCCAATCAGCAACAAGCTTTAACATCCAATCAGCAACAAGCTATAACATCCAATCAGGAACAAGCTTTAACAACCAATCAGCAACAAGCTTTAACAACCAATCAGCAAAAGTGGGATTCAAAAAGTACCCAATCAGGATCACACAAGCAGCGTGGCCGGAGGACGGGAGCAGGCGGCTGAGCATCGAACGCGGGCCCGGACCAGCACACGAGGCCTGGCCTCAGCAGCACACACCCGCCCACCTCGGTCTCCAGCTGGCCCCGCAGCACCAGCCCACGGGGATGCGGAGCGGCAGGGAGGCAGCGAGCGGCCGTGCCCCAGTGCCCGACAGTTTTCCCCATCAATTTTATCATTGACTATTGGTCTTATTAGCGTATCTACCTAGCACAGCCATCAGAACCTAGTGGTGTGCAGCAGGTATTTGTTGGATGAATCTCTCTCCTTGGGGAGGAGAGTCTTTTCTGACATACCTTGGTGTGGTTTGATTTTTTTGGTACGTGCACAATTTACATCTGCTAATATAGTGCCATGATTTAGAATGGTCTGTCCTACAAAAGGCAGTGACTTAATTGTTGTTTAAAGTGCATGTCTTGTCTCTTCCTGTTAATCATAACCCCCTGGGTGTATAACTCCTACGACTAGAGGACCCCACACAGTTGATTCAGTATTTGGGGACAGGACGCAAGCCAAAAATGTGTTGATGTTGGCACTCTGGGAAGTTTTTCTACAATGATGTTGAAGGATCAATATAAGTAGTTAATGTCAACAACCAATCCAACCATCTCCTAATTCCTACTGTTTAAAAACAGCAAGTTCTTTGACTCACATTACGGGATGACTCCCTCCACTTACTGAGGACGGGAAATAGAACGTCTGTCTATTTTTGTGGACTTGCTTTTGGTTTCAAATGTGAGAAAACATGCGCAGGGGAGATGATTGATGAGTTTATATCAGGTGTCATGGTTCTGATGCTTTATCTACTCAGTTTCCTTCATAATTTCCTGAAACTTTAAAACTAGTATTTTTCATCAACACTCCAGGTATTGTTATCACCCTGAAGGAAAGACGGCGAATGGAATATCAGCTCTGGTCTGATACGGCTCAGAGACTGGAAAGGTGATTCGGATTCAAGATTTCTGGACAACGCAATCTGCTCGGCATGCCGCGGTGGTAGCAACGCAGACAGGAGGTCAACGGGGCTGCACTCGATGGCATTTCGTTGCTGAAGCCCTGAGACACGCTACTGTGTGTCCCTGTTAAACAGAACTTCTTGGAGCTGTTGGACCCACTGATATACGTAGTATCCTTTCCACTAGGCACAAACCATTTTTAACTAAAGAAGATAATCTTTTCTGGGTAAGCTTTCTCCAGTTTTGCCAGGAAGGGAAGAGCTACAAGGAGATTCTCCCCCATCAGTTCTTAGAAACCAAAACAAGAAACATTTTCTTCTTACTTTGTTTTATTGCTCTGGTTAGTTAGTGCTTAGGTATCCTGCAGAAATTCCAAGGCCAGAAAACTGGCTATTGCCAAGCTACCCAAAGCGAGTGCCTCAGAGGTTTGCCAACCTCGAACCCCTTGGCAGTGTCCCTGTTCCCTGGAGCTGGGGACCTCCAGAGCACAGCAGGGCGGGTGGGCGCTCTGCACCAGCTCCCTGGCGTCTCGTCCTTGTGGAAAAACTGGCAGAGTGAGTGGGAAACTCTCTTGTCTGTCTCGTGAGTCCCCATCTAGTGCGAGGCGGAGATGATGGAGAAAGCAGAACACACCCAACATCGGCCAGCTCTGAAGATTAATTCCTGGGGGGATGCGAAGGGATCTGTTGAGCATTAAAACCTGAGCATCGCCTCCGCCAGCTTTCACGCAGCTCGATGTCTGAGCGGTTCTTCCAGCCTCGTGACCGTTGATGTGAAAATGATGGAACAAAATCGCAAGTGGGGAAAATGTGATTTCTCCCCACGTATTTCCTAAACTCAGACAAGGAAAATGGCCAGATACGTGCATTGAAGTGTTGATCACACGCCTTGCACAGAGTGGGTGATCATTACGGATTAAGCTATAATTTTTAAAAGATTCGTACGGTGCCAGCAATTGCTCCGGTCCCTGCAAGACAATGTTGGGAGTCTATGTAGTCCGTACATTTATTCATTCGTTGGATGAGGAAATATATATATGTTTCCATCATGTGTCATCATAGGTGACACATGCCACACATGCAATTAAAATGTGGTCCCTGCTGTAAAGATATTTAGAGGACCAAAGGGAAGTGCAGATGTGTAAGCAGATTTGCATTACCAAGCACTGTGGTGGGAGAAATGCAGGATGGAGTGAAAGAGGGAAGGAATTTGGGGGAAGAGGCAGGGCCTCAGGGAAGGTGTCCCCAGGTGCTCCTCAGAGCAATGAGAGGAGAGGAGAAACCTCTCCAAGCAGAGCACACAGCACAGCAGTAGTTTGCATAAGTAGTGTGCATGGACTCCTCGGATACTTCTTACAATTGCAAAATGTTTTCTGAATCACCTGCAGGAATGGACCTGCATTTGCTGGGTGAGAGTCAATAACTCAGTCAGTGAAACCTTTTAAATATGAGAATGAGTTTCAGACAAGTAGATTTAACTTCTATTCAGTGTTTTCAGGTGAAAAATTTCTAGAGTGCTTGCATGTACCGTGGCCAAGGGAGTATGTGTGTTTCTGAAATGCCACAAATTCCCCATAAGGTTAAGATTGGATAATCTATGAATAACTTGAATACACGAGACAGTCTTGCGGTAGCACAGTCCACCTGACGGATTTCAATGTGACTCTCACCTATAAACGCTGTCCCGTTGACTGGGATTGTCACCCATGTGAAAAGGAGGTTTGGAAACATGCTGATCAGAATGTCTTCCATGGGGAGAGTGTGTCCCGCACCCGTGGGATCTAAGGGGGTTGAGCGTTAATCTGAAAAGAATGTCGCCAAGGAAGACTGTGACCAGGGCACACTCCAAGCATGACTGGCAAGAACAGGACACAGCTGTGAAATTTCTTCACTCTTAATAAACAACCCTGGCTCCTCTACTAAATGCACACATTCTCTTCTATAAATGCTCACCCTTGACTTACAAGCTCTCAGCATCTCGGTACGATTCAGCATCTCCAGGCTCTACAGCCGACGGGCATCACAGCGTCACGATGACCAAGGAATGCCCGACACGACGCGCTCAGCCGAGTCCTCCACCTCAGGGCAATGCCAACTCTGCGCGACGCTCTTTCCGACGGGCAGTGAAAATGTCCAGTGGAGGCTTCTCTTCAAGGAAGAGAATGTGCTAGAAATTGAACAGTAAGATCTGAAGAAATTTCAAGAATGAACTTCTGAGATCCGTAGAAAATTCTAAACATTTTACTTAAAACTTTTCTCCATATTTCATTTCATAGTTTGTGTCATTCCAACCGCAATATGTGCTCTCCAAGAATAGGAGTCAGAGAAGCTTCCTGATGTTTCTCCCATCGCCGAATGCCGCTCCAGGGTCTGGAGAGAGGACCGTTCTTCTCTAAGGCAATGAATGAATGAAACATGCCCATGCTCACGGCCAAAGAACTTTAGAGGACGTGTCCTACAGGAAGAGGGAATGATGTTACTATACCACGGAAATGGACTGGAGCGTGGCCACCGTTCTTCAACACGAGAAGCAGATTTACTTAATGCAGGTGAGAAGCATCAGAGGAAATAACCCAGTTCTAGGCAGACAGCTAGAAAGTAACACTGCGGCAGTGCTGTAGCTGGGGACCGATAAAGGTGACCCTAGGGACATGCCTTTCACATCCTTCTCCTTTCTTGCAGATAACCAGCGAATAGAAAAAGTGCAGGATCTCATTACTTTTGTTTTGAATAAATCCTGGTGTGATGCAGGATCATCCCGTAGAGGACACTTGAGTCTGACTGGGGAGCTGTTCAGGGAACGCTGGCGTCTTGGGGTGTGGGGGAGGGAACGCTGGCGTATTGGGGTGCAGGGGAGGGAACGCTGGCGTCTTGGGGTGTGAGGGAGGCAACGTGCGGCTCTCAGCTCCCTGAGTGTTGAGTGTTTCCCTGTAGCCACAGGACCAGTCGTTTACAAGTTTGAGCAAAGTAAGAGCTTGCAAGATATCTCAGAAGAAACAAAAGGCGTTAGCTGTCGCAGGTGCAGGTTATGAATGTGCATTGGTTTCCCGGGACGTGCATGAGAAAGCAGGGCAGGCTGGGCGGCTTCACACAGCAGCACTCGTCTTTCCACAGCTCTGGAGGCCAGAAGCCCAGAATCCAGGACCCGGCACAGCTGGCGGCTCCTGCAGCCTCCTGCCAGCGTGTGGGTGGCTGTGTCCCCTGGCATCCCTTGTCTTAGACGCATCGCTGCAGCCTCTGCACCCCATCACTGCTTCCTCCCGTCCGTGTGGGGGTCTCCCCTCCTCTTATAAGAAAACCAGTCGTATTGGATTAGGGTCTACCCTAGCAACCGCGTTTCGGCTCAATTACATCTGCAAAGACACTGTTTCCAAATGAGGTCACGTTCATAAGTAGCGGGCATCAGGACTTCAACATATCATCCTTGGGGACACGGTTCAGCCTATAGCAGTTGTCACCCTGGTGCACCAGGCACAGGGACGCAGTGCGGAGCATCAGCGGCTTCACCACTGCCCAGCCCCGCCCTGTGCTGAAAATGTCCTTCACAATGAGAGCCCAGGAGTGCTAATGACTCTGGAGTGGTTATCGCTTAAGAAGAAGCATGTGGCACGTCCTTGTGTTTCTGGGGGGAGATATGTTCTGTGTCTTGTCTAACGATGGCTACGTGAGCACACACAAACATACGGACTCATAATGCTGTGCACTTGAGATTTAATGTTTCACTGTAGGCCAGTGACATCTCACAGGTGTTTTAAATGTTGATTCTGGGCCAAACCCAGCACACACTTTCTGTATCATAAGTGTCCCTGCCTGACACTGAGCCACGGCACTTTCCGACTTACATAATAGCTGGTGTCAACATATAGAAATTACATCTTTGCGTTAATTATATACATATGCGAGTTAGCGGTTTATCAGCAATGTTCCTTTCCCATGTATTATTTATGGAGTAATTTTGCCTACTTTATGTTTCCATTATTTTATTCATCATGTGAGGTTTCGCTGTGGCCCAGATATTGCAGTAATTGCTGCAGAGGCAAAAATGGCTCAGACCTGGTCCCTGAAACCCCGTCTGGTGGCGAAATCAGACAATGAACGATTACCCAATCCGGGCCAGAGCTGCAGGTGCAAGGCCGGCGGGGCACCGCGCCCAGGAGAGGGTCGTCGCCAAGCGGAACGTGGCCAGCGGCAGAGAGGGAGTGGCGTTGGAGGGAAGGAAGGAGAACGTTAGTGACAGGTGCGAGGGGCAGGGGAGTGGATGACAAATCAAAGGTATGATGTGATGGCGGGACAAGGCTAGATGTGTGTGTGGTCGGGCGGTGCGTGTGTGACTGCATGTATGAGCACGCGTGTAAACACACACATGCATGCATTTGCAGCAGCAAGGGCCTTGCCGGCCCGGGCAAGATCAGCACAGCGCCGGTGAGCCCTGGCTGTTCAGGGAGGGGGCGGCGTGAAGGAGGCCCAAGGCCCCCTGCCTGTGGCACACTCCGACCTGCCCCTCTTCACCACCCCCAGAGAGCAGGTGGTGAAGGTTTGCACTCAGGACTCGCGGGTCCGTGTTTGGCTCCAGGAGGCGGCTGTCCTGCGGTGCCAGGTCCTCAGGCCGGAGCAGAGATTTGGGTTTACTCAGGTTACGACAATAATGGATGTTTTTAAAATCTAGTGCTTTCAGGAGCCATCTCCTGTGCAGACACCATCTCTGATTTTCAGAATAAGCTGTGAGACCTGACTCACACATCCAGAGAGCACGGAAAGAGTTGCTGCCCAAACTGCCACTGGTTTTCCTGGGGCCAAAGTCCCTCCTCTGTGGTTACATCTCGACACCCTCCCAAACGTGCACCCGCTGGCTTTCCGGGGACCTTCCGTGTGGAGTCGCATCCGGGAGTCCGAGCCCTGCTGTTCACTGCGCAGTGCACACGAGCTCTAGCGGACGCGTGGAAACCGCACGGGGCCCCTCCTCCTGCCCCGTGGCTGCGGGCTCAGGTCCCGGGCTGTGCACACACGGCGCCTCTGTTCTCAACCCTTCCCAGCTCACGGGGCTCCCGGAGAAAGCGCTGCGGTCCCCGTCAACTGCTCCCCACGCCTGTCTCCCCACGTTCCCATAAGGGCCCAATCCCTCGGGGAAGGCTGTCCCCGCCTCACTAGGGAGGAAACGGAGATTCCGGGCGGCAGAGTCATTAACCCAAGGTCGACTCACCTGTGACTCCACGCCCGGCAAGCGCCAGCCCTTCTCCACGCTGCTGGGGGTTTGAGATCAGCTTGCAGGTGTGGATCCAGCCAGAGAGCTTTCCTCGTGGGTCTGCACGGAGTTTACCTTCCACTCAGTTCCGGGACGGGGAGGCTGAGCAGGTGTCTCTGCGCTCTGGTGACAGTAATAGCTTCTCTGCACTCAACACCCGCCGGACCAGGCCCCGGCCGGCACCTGGTCTACATCATCTCAAAGCAGCCTGCGAGGAGGCGCTGCTGGCCCGTTTCACAGGTGAGGACACCGGCTCGGGAGGGTCGGGCTGTTCCCTGGCCTCCATCCCGCCAGGCAGCAGTGCTGCCGGAGCCCAGCCCGCACCTCTGAGCTCACAGGTGTGCTCCTGGCTCTACCAGGTAGATGCGTCTCGAGACAGAGAACAGACTATGGTCAGCTTCGTTTCAGTTTCAGCCTGTGTTCTATCGGCGAGATTCGATCTGAGTGTTCCGCTGTGGGAAAGCCGCTGGGCTTCCGAAGGGTCCGCGATCCAACCAGAGGACAGGAGTCCAGAACCGGGACTGGGGGTCGCCTGTTCCGTGCGTGTCTCCAGATCCCAGGAAGACTTGCCTGGTGCTCCTGGGGTCGGACCCGTCGCTGCCTCCTCCCGCAAATCCCACCGGCCACCCGGGCCACTCACGTAGCTGGGTGACGCCTGTCGCTGTCGGCCGTTTAGACCTGGCCATTCCTCGGGTCCCGTCAACACAGCCTTAGCAGAGGGTCGGAGAGTCCCCGGAAGCGCCCCAGGGGCAGGGGTGGGGGTGGAACGGCTGGGACGAAAGGCAGATCCAGGATGACCTCATGGGTGGCCACGGCCGGCCCTGCCCGTCTGGCGTGTGTGATGGCGCCCTCTTGGCCATGGTGCTCGGCCAGTCGGGCCAGGCCTCCCTGCGCAGGCCTCTGCTGCACTCTCAGTCTGGGGCCGGGGACCCTCGCCACGTGTGGGAGAAGAAGGGGTTAAAACCAAAGGAGGGGAGGGGGTCCTTCCACTGCCACCCCCAGGGCTTCTGAAACCCCAGGGGTGCTGGGCCCGGCTGCAAGGGTTAGCCGCTGGGCACAGGGGCAGGGAGATCCCTGCGAGTGCCCACACGTATGTGCACGAGCATGTGTGTGCTCAGACACACACCACGGTGTGGTGAGGAGCAAGAAAACACCTGCCCCTGGACCGACCGCACCCGTCTCAGGAGGGCTCGAGACAGAGCTGCCGGGTCCCCGTCGTGGGGACCAGGCTCTGGTGACGCTCGCGCTCCTTGCGGAGAGGAGAGAGAACCTGACTTCTGCAATCGAACTGGAAATTTACCGTAAAAAAACGTTGGTTCTGGAAGTTTACACTGAATGTGAAATTTGATATGAATTTAAAAATAAGAGTGTTGACCTTCTTAGGGATGTAACATCTAATAGTAACTAAGTACAAGTGATATCTTTTTTTTTGCATTCTGTAGGAAAGGATATCAGATTTTAGTTCAAGTTGCAAGAAAAATGCAGAAATTACATTTTAATTTGCCCCTCTCCATGTTCTTCCTTGTGAGTATGTGGTTTCAAGCGTACACTGCACCGGCTGTGCAGGGCTCGTAACTGCCTGTATGTGAGACCTTCTGAGAGGACATTTCTTTTTATTTCAGCATATTATGGGGGTACAAATGTTTAGGTTACGTGTGTTGCCTCCCCCCTCCCCCGTGTCAGAGCTTCAAGCGTGTCCATCCCCCAGGTGGTGTGCATCACACTTGTTATGTCTGTATATACCCATCCCCTCCTCCCCCCTTATCTGCCCGACACCCGATAAATGTCATTCCTATATGTGCAGTTAGCTGTTGATCAGTGAAGCCAATTTGCTGGTGAGTACATGTGGTGTTTGTTTTTCCATTCTTGGGATACTTCACTTAGTTGAATGGGCTCCAGCTCTATCCAGGAAAATACAGGAGGTGCTAGATCTCCATTGTTTCTTTCAGCTGAATAGTACTCTGGGACTTTTAACGATGACCATGTCGCCGAGCAGACACAAGTCTGGTTGCAGACGACTCAGGTGGAGGACGATGGGCTACTCGCGGACGCGGCTCTGTCCCCGTGGCGGGAGGGGCGGTCGGCGTTGGTCTCCAGTCTGCATAGAGCAGCCTTTGTCTCTCTTACTGCTGGGCTCTCATGCAACAGATGAAAATATTCCGTAAAATAAAAGGTGGGGCTGCTCTGAAATTAAAATAATAATAAGAGGGAGTTGAGTTTGAACTAGAGACAGGTCAGCAGCAGTCACAGCTGCTGCAGTGGATCCTTGCTGGGCACAGATTCGAGGGGCCTCCCCTGCACCTGCCCTCCCCTCCTGACCTCTGTCCTCCGACCTGTGGTTCACGGAGCAGACGCCTTTCAGGGCCTGAGCCCCGGCCCCTCCTCTTCCTCCTCAGCCCGACCTGTCTCCCAGCCTCACCCACATTCACCCCAGGACCCACCTCCGGGGGTCCCTTCTCTGACCCTGACCCCGACCTCCCATCCAGCCGAGACCAGCTGACCCTCCCGGCGTCCAGCCCACGGGCCTGGTTCCCAAAGGGGAAACCGAGGAAGGCCTTGCGAGAAAAGCCAAGGTTGTGCCGCAGCGTGGCCTCCTCGCAGCCTGGGCGAGGTGTCGGCCGGCGCTCATAACCCCCAAGCCTGTCTCGACCAGAGGGAGTCAAGCATGGAGACCCCAGAGTCTGAGAAGGGACGTGGCACCACGAAGGACTTCCTGAACGCCACGCCAGGCCAGCGCCACGTGTGACCCTCTCACCAAACTGCCCCCAGCTGAGACCACAGGAGTCCCTTCATCTCCGAGGTCAGCAGGGACAGAGGCGAGATGCGGACCCAGGATTTCTGCCACTTAAAGCCCCCTGTTGGAGTCAGCCCCGGCAGCACGGGACCGTGGCGTCTGCCCTCTGTCCCTACCGTGAGCAGCTTCCCTCTCTATTCCTTCTACGTCCCCTTCGCGATGACAGCTATTTATTTTTACTGCAACTGTGTGTTCCTGAGACTTCCCTCAGGAGCCTCTCCATGGCCCTGGAAACAGGCTCTGCATAAGCCGTCTTGGCGGACACGGGCACGTGGACCTCGCCCCGTGGGCACCGTCGCCAGAGCAGCCCTGGAGGAGCCACGGCCTGAAGAGCAAAGCGCCCTAGATCCCGCGGCAGCCGTGCTACGCAGGTGGCGCAGGTGCAGGCCAGGAGGGGACAGGAAGGCAGAGCCCCCGTCAGAGAGGTCCCTGCAGGACCAGCTCCC
The DNA here is from genome assembly GCA_008086735.1 of Cheirogaleus medius. NCBI lineage: Eukaryota > Metazoa > Chordata > Mammalia > Primates > Cheirogaleidae > Cheirogaleus > Cheirogaleus medius. The sequence continues at coordinate 173,998,332 of VBSM01002608.1, read as the reverse complement.
ATGGGAACTGCTGCGTGGGGAGGGGATGGAGGAGAGAAGGTTCCAGAGAGAGCGGGGAGCTTATCAATATAGGCAGACAGGGTGTAACTGCTCCCCATGCCCCCTTTCGATGAGCATCTTTGGGTGCTGTTCAGAGTCCCATCCCTCCCTGCAGGGTGGGCAGCAGGCACGGTTTGCTCCAGCACCCAGTCTCCTGCTGGGCACCCTGCCCTGCCCTGGCCCTTCCTCCTCCCTCCCGCTGTGGGGGGGTGTGAATTCCAAACCATTCTTCATTTCCCTTGACATCCCATTTCCTCCCTCCCCTTCCTGGTGTGGAGACAAACCGAATTCCACACGAAGGTAAAGAAAAGGGGTCTCTCCAAAGCCGGGGGCCATCTGGGCATCGATGTGTGACCGTGGCAGGGGACAGACCCCGGGAAAGCCCGTGGCCCCGCGTGGACTCGGCTGTTCCGGGAACCTGCTCCGGGAGAAGCCGGAAGCCTCCGCACGGCCCAGCTCCTTAGCTGGCTCCTGCCTTCTGCTGCGCCAGTCTTTTGTTCTGACTCAAGGGAAGTTACAGTGCGCAGGAGGGGTGAGAGCCCAGGGAGGCGGGCTGGGCGGAAGGTCACCGTGGGAACGGCAGCTCCGCCGCTGCCCGCCCCGGGAATTCTGCCCGCAAAGAGGCCCAGGGCCCAGGTGGCCGCGCTCGGAAGACCACAGACCCTGAACATCCGGGCAGCTGTCTGCATGGGTCACCCGAGCCTCACCCCTTCCGCCCGCAGGCACTGCTGCGTCCCCGGGGGTGCCGTAGAATCCGCCAGAAACAGCCGAGTCAGGCGCTTTCTGTGTGAGTGGGGCGCGAGTTTGCCAGTCCTGTCTTCGCGGCAGACATGTTCTGAGGACGGGGACGGGGCCCACAGCCAGCGAGCAGGCCCGCGCCACGCTGCAGGGAGGCCCCCACCAGGCTGCGCAGAAAGCCTGCGACCACAGCAGCAGCGTCTCCAGCCTGTGGGGAACGCAGACCACTGCCCCAGGCAGGCCCCGGAGCCGGGGACTCTTGGGGCCCAGTCGCTGGGTTTTCAGGAGCCCCTGGTGCTCCGGCTGGGAAGCCCTGCGTTTGTGGCCCCCCAGAGCAGGTGCAAATCCCCCTGGGAGTCAAGACAGTGGCGCCCAGGTGGGCGGGGCCAGATGGCCCAAAGCTGGGTGGACAAAGCCGGCCGTTCCAGCCACCAGGACATGGCATTCTTCCAGAAAACTCTTCCCACATGGCTAGGGCAAGGTGAAGCATCTTGTAGTCTGATGGCGTTTATACACTTTCGTATTGTTACAACCCTGGCAGGATTACTTTCACCCAATTACCTCTTTGAAGGCCGTGCCTCCGAGTGCAAGCCCGTTCTGCCATTCTGGGCTAGGGCTTCAACACAGGAATTTGGGGGACACAATGGAGCCCCTAACACTCAGGGTCCTTGACAAGCCACTGCCTCCCTGCCTGGTGGTGCTCGGGACCCTGTCACGGCACCTTCCTCGTCACCCGGCCCTCGGCGGTCCTGTGACCGTGTACTCAAGCACCCGTGGGACGCAGCACTGGATGTCACACGGGCGTCTCATTTCAACACGGCAGTGACCGTCCTCCCTGGCAGAGGTGTGTCTGCTCTCCTCTCCATTCTGCGTGCCGAGTCTCAGTGAGGTCACTCACGTGCTCACCCACCCACCCATCCACCCACCCAGAGGTCGGTCACTGAGTCTGGACTGTCTTCACACTCTCAGGGCTCACGGCAGAAGGAGACGTCGGATTTCAATTACACAATTTCACGAACCGATGGGAAATTTCGTCTGCAATGAGCACGAGGAAGGAGAGAGCTACAGACTCGGGGGAACACGTGCGGGGAGGTCTGCCCGGTCCACAGAGGACGGGGGTTTCCCGGAGGAAGTGTCCTTGGCGGGTCCTGCGGGGATGAGGGGTGGTGGGCGCAGGGGTGTGTGAGGAGTGTGGGCTGTGTGGCGGGGAGGGGCGGGCCAGAGCCAGCGGTG
>VBSM01002608.1:173960060-173992009 GCA_008086735.1 Cheirogaleus medius | reverse complement strand
CCCCCCCCGACCCGGGGGAGGCGGCCGTGGCTTTGCAGCAGGGAAAGGTGAGGCTCACTCCAGGCTCCTGACCGTGCGTGGTTCGGGATGTTTTCCCACCTCTATTTTAAAGCAGTCTGCCTCCTGTAATCAGCCTCTCCCGCCCACAGCCACTTCACCCTCCCTGGATTTTGTCCTGGATTTAGTGCCTGCAGCCATGTGTTTGTGTATGCATAGTTACTGCTGTTAACAACAGGGTCTTGTTTTCTGCAGACGGGGACTGCCCGGGAGGGTGCGGGCAGACAGGAGGGCACGTGGGGGCCGTGTAGCGCGGTGTGGGGGCGGGAGCCTGTGGAGGGGACGGCTCCACAGCAGAGTTGACCGCCCCTCGGAGAGCTCGTGGCCGGGGACCAGCCCTCTCTCCCCCTCTGTCTCCTCGTCCCCAGAGCGCAGGTGCTGCCCAGAATTGCCGCCAATGACGCTCAAGGCTCCGACGTGGCGTGACTACCTTCTCGTCCCAGAGAGCGCGTGCCGGCCATCTCCCCACACCTCGGCGCTCCCGTTTCCGATGAATGTGTGATGCTGATCTAAGAACACGCACCCATCCGAGAACGGCGCTTTGTGTTTCCACGCAATTTTACGTTGATCCACGATTCTTTCACTCTCCTTATCTCGTTGGATCCCATGACATGAGGCAGAAGGAGATGATACCAGCCCCACTCTGTGGATTAGGAAACTGAGGCCCAGAGGGCTCAAGTGGTTTCTCACCGTCTCTGTGCGAAGCCAGACTAAAATCCCGGCTCGCCGGCCAGAAGTCACCACGGCAGCCCACTTGTCAAAGGGTTTGAAAATCCACGTAGCATGCTTGTCCCTTCCCGGACCGTGGGGGTCAGACGGCCCAGGTTGAAGGGACGGTGCTGAGGGACCGGCCGCTGCTGAAAGGGCTGAGGGCCGGGTTGAGGCCAGGCCAGCGAGGTCAGGCCCGGGCAGGGGCCCCGGCCACCTGTCCTGTGGACGGGGCCCCTCCCGCCCCTGCCCCCGCTCCCCGTAAGCTCCGCAGCCTGCACCATCGGGAGCCGCCAGCCTTCCAGGGGGACAGACACCTGATTGTCTTCGATTGTTCTGAGACTTTAATTAAAATCTATTCGCTCTGCCTCTGTTATCGCTTCAGAGGCTTCTGGGATGACGGCGGCTTTGCCAGCCCTGTGACCTGTCAGTGTCCCTGATGGGTGATGCTTGGATAATGCAAAAAGTCCCATCCTGGCCCCCCAGCGGGCCTCTCACCTGGTGGCAGCGGCTGCTCCTGGCCTGCTCCATTCTGGGGACAGGCAGCACCTGCTTCCTGAGCTTGCAGTGTCAGCGCCTAGGCCCTCCGGCTCGCAGGGACGCGCGTGCGCCGTGTCTGGTGCCCACCGTGCCAGGTCCACTGGAGCCCTGCAGGACAAGGACACCAGCCACTGACTGCAGCAGCTGCAAGGTGCATTTCCCTGCTCATGCCTTTGTGTGTTTCCTTTTGCACAACGAGCGGTCTTGGCCGGGTGGGGACTGGCCTCGTTCTCAATGTTCAAAGGCATCAGGGTTGACGCTTCTGAGATGAGTCCCTGGTTCTTTCCCTCGTGGTGCCAGAGTGGCCTTGGGGCTCCTGCCATCACGTTCATGTTCTCGCAGCAGGGTAGGAGCGCGGGAGAAGAGAAGGCTGAACCGGCGGCTCTTCCTTGCGTCCCACTGGCAGCTTTTCCCATGAGACAGGCCAGGAGCATCCGTTTCCACCCTCCCAATTGCAGGGGCTCTGTGGACAGGCGGTGGGTTGGACGCTGGGCAGTGGGCATCTTGCACCTCCTGTGCAGAGATGCGGGTGTCCCCCGCCAGCTCTGTCATCCCCTGGCAGTTATAATCGCTTATTAGCTAATCAAGTTTCTTAATTTTTTATGCTAAAATGCACTATGTCCACACTTCTGCCTATAGAAGTAAAAAGAAACCATGCATACCATTATAACTTAAACAGCCACACTTGACCCGAACTTTTGAAGTGCTGTGCATTAGTGGCTACTGATTTTATGACTTGAGTCTATGCCACTCATGGTGCAGACATTTGTCACATACCTCGAGGGTACGGGGTGCGAGGTGAGCACAGTGAGGAAGACCTGTCAGAGCTCGGGGCTCGTGAGGACAGGTGCTTAACTCAGAGCTTTGATTCGCTTCTACAGGCTGGTCTGCGGGCCCCTCCCACAGTGTGCCATTTCTAGAGCTAATTCCAAGGGAAGAACTCGCCCCCCAGTGCAAGGGGCCATTTACACTTTGAGCACATAGACCCAGGGGTGCTTAAACAATAAGAATAAACTCCCGATGGGGCAGTCAGGTGCCTCTGTCCTTACAGACACTCCCTCAAAGCAAGTCCAAGATTTGAACTCAGATCTTGAAATCCAATTCTGCCTTTGCTCCTTGCTAGTCCGTAAGAGGGTTAGAAAACACCTGGGCTGTGGACGGTGTAGTGATGACCCAGGACCAGGTGGGGAGAGAACCCTGCAGGCCCTGGGTGGGCCTGGGGGTGCCGTGTCCTGGAGAGGGGGTGTCGTGTCCTGGAGAGGGGTGTGATGGAAGTTGGGGGCTCTCAGGTCCCCCAAGCTCAGCCCCTACCGGGGAACCGGCTCCCGGGAAAGCCGTTGAGTCTCCAGCTTCGTAAGTTCACGTGGAAAACAGGACTAGCTGCACTGCGGCTGTGAGGCTGTCGTGGAACTTAATCCGGAGACGTGTGTCGCCGCGCTCGGCAATCACTGCGCTGTGGGCTGAAACGGAGTGCGCCAGCCGCTGACCGGCCCTTCTCTGGGTCTGGAGTCTCTTTCCTCCACGCACGGACGCAGACCTGGTGCCCGCTTCTTGGCCCAGCCCGGCTCCCATCCCAGAGCCCCGGGAGGGAGGACTGCACTCAGAGGTCGGGAGACACCTGCCTTTCCAGTCTTCATGTTTCTGAAGATGGAGCACTAAGCTGGGAACTAATATTCGCCCTCTGTCTTCTCTTGCAGGGTCCCAGAACAGAAATAGTTCCGAGAGGAAGTAAAATGCCGTGAATGTTTGCTCTGCTGATGAAATTCAGTGTCATGGGGCTCTCTGGGGGCTCTCTAGGGGGCTCTATGGGGGGATCGTGATCCGATGGCAGCTGCTGTCATGCATCTGGGGATGGAATCTCCCCGAAAATTACTGGGAAAGCAACTAGAAAGCCAGGTCCAGGCGGGAACGACCGTGCCCAGTGAGGTCCTCGTCCTGTGAGGCCGCAGACGGGGGAGGCCCTGGGGCTGGAGCCAGGAGGAGCCCCCTGCCTCCCGGGTGCAGCCCAGCACCGACACCCAGGGCTGGCCGGCCCCCTGCCCGGTTCAGAGGGAGGAGTCCGCGCTTTGCTCGGGAACGGAGACGTGTCCCACGTCGACTTGTCCAGCGCCCACTTCCCCAGGACGCCCCTGAGGCACTCATGGGGCAGGGACAGCCCCGCCCGCTGCAGTGGCCCCGGGAGTTTCCTCCCCTGGGGAGGCTGGGGGCGACCCAGGAGTCTGACTAGCTGGAGCCCTCACCTGGAGACCTGGGACCCCACGCCGCAGGGCTGCCACAGAAGGGTCTCCTTCCTGGGACGGGCGTGTGAGCCCGATCTGCTGGCGACGGCGCCTGTCCTGGGGCTGCCCGAGAGGACTGTCCTGGGGAGGACAGCGGCTCCCCCAGAGCATGGCACAGCCAGACCTGCAGGACAGCCGCCCGCGCGGAGAAGGTGTCCTCCTTGTCACCCGACGTGACTCACGAGACAAGCAACAGGGATCGCCTGGAGGCTTGTTAGACACCAGAACCCTCCAGGCCCCTCCAGAGCTCCCAGGGCCCGACTCTGCATTTCGGCAGGACCCGGGAGCCCCCGCGCACCTGTCCCCCGGGAGCTTGCTGCCCTCTCCTAGGAAAGGTGAGGGTGGTTGGGGATCTCGCCTGCCTTTTGGTGTCTCCAGTTCTCCGTCCAGCCTTTAAAAAAAAACAGTCAGTGCCACTTTTCTATTTTAAACCAATGTCACCTTGATCCAGAGTTCACCCTGTGCTGCCCTGGATTTGAGGGCGGAGTGGGAGGAGGCGATGAAGGCATCTATATTTTTCCCTCCATATTACAAGCACCTCAGGTGTCTGAAATATCTCAGCTCCCCCTGTGCAAATTGCAGGTGCTGAGCCGAATAAGCCGGCGCTGGGCTGGCATTTCGTTCCGCCAGGCACTCAGCCGGCAGATGCAGGGAGACTTCCAGGCAAGGGGAGAGGCGGCTGCTCTTTGTCCTTGGAGGAGGAGGTGGGTCTGGGCTGCTGCCTGCTCCTCCCGCCCATCCGTGGTACCCAGGGCAGGGCACTCGGAGGAGCCAGCGGCTGGGGGTGGGGCCGGCAGGACTGGGTGGTGCCTGGCAGACAGGAGCAGCCTTGCTCCTCGGCAGGCCAGAGGCAGTTCTGTGGCCACTTCAGAGGCCTTGCCTTGCAGTCCCCGCGGGCAGGGGCAGACTCCACCTCAGAGCTTGTCCCTGAGTCCAGCCCCGCCGCGGCAACACCCCGCCTGCTCCATGGAAAGCCAGAGCCATTTTTCTCGCCAGTGCAGCGTGCCCCGCGAGAGGCACACACCTGGCCCCTGGCGCCAGCCCATCCTCCGGGAGGCTGAGCCAGCGTGGCCTTCGGAGACTCACAGCCCTGGGACTGAGTCCAGGCTCAGGAATGCAGCTGCTGTGTGTTCTTACCAGAGTTGCTTAACCCCTCTGAGCGTATGCTTTGACTCTCCTCTTGTTTAAAAAAGAAGAGAGATGAAAGATTGCCTGTCACGTGTTGGGGACGATTAGCTGAGGTGACGTTGAGAACATGCACAGCCCAGAGACCGTTCCCGTGTGTGTGCGTGTGCATGCGTGTGCATGTGTGAAAGGGAGCGTTGCCCTCAGCGCCTTCCTCTCCCATCCCCCCATCCCTTTTCCAACTCTGCAGAGTCCCCCGATCTGCAGTTAACTAGGCTGGACCTCAAACTGCACTTCCCAACCAAAAATTGCCTGGGAGTCCTCCTTGGAAGCCCTTTGCTAAATTACAGCCTAGAATGGTATTGTCCAAAATTTTTGCACTATAATAAATCAGAGTTAAAGCACCCATGCACCTGTTTGCCACCTGTCCCTCCACCCATCGCCCACCCACCCATCTCCCTCCCAGAGGTCTTGCACTAACTAAGGAGGCCCAAAAACCCAGCTCTGTGCTGGCCATGAGGAAGAACTCACAGCTACATAGGACAAATCATGACACCACTCAGAGCCCTCGTTCTTCATCTGTAAAGAGAAAACGGTGACTGGGGAGCTCTAATGCGACCTCCAGCCTGAACGCTCCATCACACTATCATTATTGTCATCAACAGCGTCCACGGGAAGGCCCCATCATGCCGGGAGGGGCTCCGGCCAGGAGGGACTCTGCAGCCCGCATGGAGCACCACACAGGAAATGCACGCTTCACCTTCCCAGGCAGATGCATTTAAGGTAACGCACTGGCCCTAGAACCCTGAGGAGTCACACCGGTTGTGTGGTCCCACTCTGGCGTCTCCCACTCACCATCTCATTCCATCATCCACGATTCACGATGGGAACACCATGAAGTGTGCCGAACAACGTGCTGAATCCATTCAGCTGGAACGCCGGGGCGGGATTCAGCACCAGGCAGTGGACAGCGAGCCTCCCGCCTCTGACACTCTGTGTCTCTGAGCCCTGGCGGGAGAACACCTCGAGGGGAGGCTCGGGTATCCTCGCTGGGCAGGGGCAGGTCTAAAGTAGGGACATGCCAGGGAAAGGCCATGGGGCGTCTCCATGAAGGCAGAAGTCCTTCATTTTGCTGAATTAGTGATGATGACGGTGGCCTTCTGACCCTTGTGTGCTGGGAATGAGGAGGCTAGCATGCCATTCTTTCATTAATGTATTTGAACCTGCAGTGGATGAGTGGATGAGGTTGCTGATCATTCATCAGGAACACTGATGTGGTACAAGTAGATGAAAGTCCCTGTGGAATCCCAAGCCCTGTGACCCGAGACATGCTCACTTTTCATGGAAAATACATGCCCCCGCCTCCACAGGAAGGTAAGACACATGGCATTATGTCGACTTGCTTTGCCCTTCGAGTTCCATGTATTTCTTTTGCTCCTGTGCCTCTGTATTCTACACTGTTTGATGCAATTATTCTTTTACACTGTATTGTGGCCACACGTGGGCTCTCCCTGCCCTCACCCCCTTCCCGCCACTCACCTGCCCCGTTAGCTGGAGAGGTCCTTGAGCCAAGCGTGCAAACCCCTCACTGCCTCCTAGCAGCCCCCTCCACCCGTGTGCACACACACACACACGCGTGCACACACGCACAGCACCTAGCATGCAGAGTAACACATAACAGGTGCTTAATACATGTCTGTGGGGTGGAAGATGGATTTCTACCCCTAAAGCAGCAAGTTGTGATCTGGAAAGGCGCTATTTATAGCAGGAGCGGGAGAGAAGGGAGCCCGCTGGATGAGATCCGTGAACCGGGCGTGTGCAAGGAACAGGGAGGTGGAGGAGAGGGAGAGGCGGGGGTGGGGCGGGAGAGATTTGCTAGGGGTTGCAAACACGAAGGGGGAAAACAGACCGTGTTGTGGAATCGTGATTTATGGTAAAATGCAGTTTTAAAAGATGAGTGCACAGGCTGAAACCAGAGAGGCAGAGCTGCCATTTCAGGTTTCTTAGGAGCGAGATGAACAGGGGCGCTCCCCACCAGAGCAGTCTGTGCCCACCTTGTTCTCCCCCGCCCTCCCGGGCTCTGCCGTCTGTCTGCCACCGCCCACGGGCCCACAGGCACTCCACACACCCGCTCCGGCGCCCTCCTCCCCTGCCCTCTGGTCCCCCCCAACTCCCGCCCTGGCCCTGCGGCAAGCGCAGGGGAGATTTACAGTCACCACCGGCTCCGCTCCTGCCTCCCAGACGCGGGATCATCCCACTCAGCGGAGCTGCTTTATGGGGGTTCGTTAGCTCTGCTCTGCTGACTCGGGAGGGTCCGCATTTTTAATCTTTATTATCCCAGCGCCGTACTTCATCCCTGTGCTGCTGGCTGCAGCCACATCCTGACCTCAGAGCAGAGTGTCAGGACAGCCACCGCCATCCGTCACCCCACGCCGCTCGCCTGGGTCCTGGAGTTAAAACGCGTGGGAGGGGACGTGTCCTGAAGCCGCTCTGCCTGGGCCCCTGAGCAGCCTGCAGGAGCAAGGACGCAGGCAGGGCTGGCACTGGCCAAGCCGTGCACGTTGGCGACGGCACCCAGGGGCTTTAGCAAGGCGGGAAGAGCCTGCGCCTGGGCTGGGAGCAGCAGAGATGGGCAGGATCTGAACGTGCATAAAACGCTCCTATTTCCCGGAGAAGCCAACAGGCGAGGGGAGAGCCGGGGGTGCGAGGGGGCACAGGAGGGAACTTGCCAGCCCCAGCTCTTCGAGCCCTTTGGAACCAGATGACCAGCGTGCTGCACGGCCCCAGCCCGCTCGTGACAATAAACCAGAGAAGCCCGTCCGGAGCGTCCTCTCCGGGACCACACGATGCCCAGGGCTCCCTGCACATCACCTGTCTCTGACCTGCTGGCCTCATTTCCCCTGGGCCTCTGGCCCCTCTGAAGCCCGGCGGGCAAGCTTGCGAAGGAAGGTGGCTTCCCCATGCAGGCACCTGCCCGCCGGCTGTCCTGGGCCTCCCGCCACTGTGGGAAGCGGGTTTCTAATGCAGTTCACCCCATTTTTAGATGAGGGAAAGGACCCAGAGAAGTTCGAGGGTTTGCTGTGGTCGCACGTTGGAGGGGCGGCTGCCAAGGTGCACCAGGCTCAAACCTCACTCGACCTTGCCCCTGACACCCCACTCTAGCCTGTCCATGGGCCAGTGAGGACACCCCAGAACCCGCAAGTCACGGCCCAGCAGCACAGGCCTGAGAGACTGGGTGTGTCCTCCGTGAGAGCACAGAGGTGAAGGAGCTTCTGCAGTTTGTCACCAACGAAGAAGGAAAAACTGAGTATTTGCACTTCCCACCCCAAATCCTGCAGTCTCATAACGGAAAAGAAGACTCTGTCCATTGCCACCAATCTGGGTATGTAGGACGGAGCCCAGTTCTAGGGGCGGCAGGCGGTGGCCCGTTTGGACGGATTTCTTGAACTCAAGCAGAGTTCTGTTCTCCTGCCAACGCCTTCCCCATCAGCTCCCCTGATTGGAGTCATTTTTCATTTCTCTGTCGGAATGAAGGGGTTCACCTGCAGGGACTCCAGGGAGGGGGGGGAGCCCGGGGAAGGGACGCTGTTGCCCCTGCGAGGCTCAGAGCCCCTGAGGCCATTTCCGCAGGCGGGGGGGGGGGGGGGGGGTGTCTGGAAAGGACGTCCCCAAACACGGGTCCATCTGCCACCTCTCAGGGGACGTGGGGCCAGACTGACTTCTACCCTGATGTAGACTGAAACGTGCCAGACCTGCAGGACAGCCGCCCGCGCGGAGAAGGTGTCCTCCTTGTCACCCGACGTGACTCACGAGACAAGCAACAGGGATCGCCTGGAGGCTTGTTAGACACCAGAACCTTCTCAACGCTGTGATGGGCGTTAGGCATCTGCCCTCCTCTGCCCCTGGTAACTAGAGGTGGTTTCCTGTTTAATGGCTTCGTTTGTTACCTTCCCGTTGGCCCAGGACAGCGGCCATCAGACAGCCCCAGGGCAGACCGGAAGGCGGCTTGGCGGGAGAGTCCTGTCCGATGATGGAACACTGTGGTGTTCTACACCATCGCCAACGCCGTTCATCGCCAACGCCGTTCAGGTTGCGTCAGTGATCGAGCATCCGAAAATTTGACGGGATAATACCATGTTCCAAAAGCTTTTGAAGATGCATTAGCATTCGGTTCCATTGTTAATTTGTGCAGGATAGCAACACAAACAGATGAAGAATGCAAGAAACAGTTTTAACAAATTAAAGTTCTCTTAATATTTAATTAATGGATGGACCTGTCGTGGGTGTGTATCGAAGGTGGATCTTGGGGCGCAGAGAGCGAGACCCTCACGCTGTGCTCTCCCTACGCGGCTACCAGTGACCCCTCGCCTCCAATCAAAGGACCTTGGTTTGGGGCCTTATTCTTTCGATTTTTGACATCTTTTCTGCATCACTTTTTATCAAGTACCCTCCTGGAAAAATTATTATATCATCATCATAATCATTATTATTATTGGCTTCCAGGGGATTATACCATGTTTATTTTCCTCTCCCATTTTTCAGGTTGATTTATTTCTGTGCTGGTGGGTCTTCTCTTTTCATCCCCCACTTGCTAAGTCTGGGCACTTGCCCAGGGGCGGCTCTGGGCTCGGTGGCTTCCCTGCGGGTGTCACTCTGCCCAGCTCTCCTTCCTCTCCCCACTGTGCACAGCGAGCGGGGCCGGCCCCATGCTCCTCCCCACGTCCACCTGGCCTCACTCAGGCGGGCTCCGCATCACCTCCCTGCCCCCCGCCCCCCCACGGAGCACGTCCTCAGCTAAACATCAGAACGAGCGTGTGCCTCCTCCTCCCAGACTGACCTAAGTGTGTGCAGGGTAAGTCATCAAAACAGAAATAAATAAAAGCATTAAAACATAAATAATCGTTGTGTTTAGTGATGTCGATTTGGGAGCCGTCAAAAATACCGTTTGCATTATACAAAATGTCCTCTTGCCTAGTACTTCATTTGATTTTGATGAAGACTCTCTGGGAAGGACGGGGCTTACGTTGTTCCTCGTCTATAAATGAGAACATTAACTCCCAGGGAGGTAGGAATCTTGGCCAAGGACACAGAGTTAAAGAGCGATAGATCAGAAGCTCCAGCGGGTTTCCCTCCCTCCGAGTGTGGGCCTCCTCCCTGTTCTCTCCGTATAGGCACCAGGCCACCGGTGCCCCGGCCCACCCAGGGGCCTCTTTCCGGCTCAGACGCTGAGGCTGCTCCGCCTGGGATTGCTGACGTCACTGACGCAAGGATCTAAGGTAACGGACCGTGTGACGTGGTCCCTGCGTCCCTGGCGACCCGGGCGCAGCATCACCTCACCAGCACCAGCTAAGAAGAGAGCACTTCCTGCCGTGTCGAGGGAAAAACACTCATCGCCTAACGAGGCAACGATGCGACACCGACTGTTTACGGAACTGTGTGACTCTGGACTGCATGACTGGGGTCGTTGTCCACGGATTCCTCTTCCTGAAGTAGAGATTCCTCCTAACGTGGCCCTGCAGCCTCACCCGCCCCTGCCCATGGCTCACGGGTGTCCACACTTGGCCAGTTTTATTGCTGCACCTTCAGAGCGTGGCTGAGAGTCCCGCATGCACTGTGGTCGGTACGATGGGTCCGGCTGTCTCTGCGAAAGCGGCCGGAGGTGCAGGATTGCTCGCTCCCCCGCTCGCCCTGCCCCCCATCCGCGCAGCCCGCTGGGCCTTCCCCCACTCTCCTTCTGATGGGGAGCACGTGGCGAGGAGGGCAGTGGGACTCCCACCCTCGCGAGGGGCCCGGCCGCGCCCCATAACTTACGGGCCTGTTTCCTTAACTCTGTGAAACGTTGTGAAATCAGGGTTGACGTTTGCATGTCATGTAACGTAGGTTCCAAGTCAGTGTGGACATTATTGCTGTCATTTTCACCACTGTGACCCAAGAGGAAGAGACCCAGATAATGCGGGCTCCGGAGCACCTCGATTCCAGGCCAGCCTGCTTCCTATTTAAAGCCGATCTGAAACTGCAGGGCAATATCAGGAATAAGTTAAGAAAAAAAAAAAAAAACAGTGGCTGCTTCCCCAGGACGTGTGTGAGGTGTAGTGAACGCCCTGGCCACTCCTGTGGTTTCCATACTTCGTGTCGTGGAACCTCCCACACACCTGTAAGCAGGTACTGACGGGATGGCCACTCTGTAGGCAGTGGCGGGTCGGCGGGTGCGTTACCTGTGCAGGGTCAGGAGGAGCTTTCCCAAGTCACATAGATGGTGTGAGGTCTTACGCTGCAAGTAACAGAAGCTGACTTTGGCTAACCGAGCAAAAGGAAAGAATGAATGAAGAAATGAATGAAAAATAAAGATTTCTTGGGTGAATTCTGAGCTACTAATGCCTGACAGGACCAAAGGGGCGCGTCTCCACTGGTCTTTGGGAACATCCAGGTCTGCGGCTTCCAGGGTTTCCCAGCCGCTCCCAGCTCTGCTCGTCCTGCGTGGCTTTGCCTTCCCGCGAGAGGCCTCCCAAGGCCGCCGTCTGCATCCGTGTCTGAGGAGCGGCGTGGGGCAGGTGGGTGGGCCGGGGGGAGGACAGGCCCTGAAGGCAGTGGGGAGGGGCTTGGGACCCGCTGCCCTGGTCCCCGGCATTGCAAATCCTGCGTCTCTCGAGGTTCCCAGGTAAGATTCATATTTTAATTTACTCTTGTTTTGGTGACCGCTGTCGTCTAGACTTGCTCCTTTTTAACCAGGATTGAAAGCCTGGCAACCACAAGCGGAGGTGGCAAGTCGAAGAGTCTGGCGCTAGATCCCAGGGCGGTGGCTCTGGGCGGGGCGTGTGCACCTGTGGCTTCCACTGTCCATGGATGTCAAAGGCTGGGGGTTGCTGAGCCCGGGGTCAGGCCCTGGAGCCGGGCGCCCACGGGCGTCCTGCCAGCCAGGGCGCGGCAAGGCGTGTGCGAGAGCAGCTCGCATGGCAGAATTCCAGAACACGGCCGCTGCTGGCCTGACGCCCTGGCTGCAGCTTCGCCTTGAGTGCTCGGCAAGTGGGAGGAGGCCGAGCTCTGGTTAACAACGCCCAGTTCTAGCGAAGGTGCCGCAGCGTCGGCTACACCTCACATTCCACCCTTCCCATGCGACGGGGGGCAGGGCGAGTTGGGCTGGTGGGAGCCGTGGGACGGCGGTCCCTGCGCGGCCCGTGGGCTGGGGCAGCCACACGTGTGTGGACTGCGTGGCAAGGGATCCTGGAGCGGAATCCACTCGGCTGGAACAATCGTCTTCACGGTGATGTGTCCTGCGTTTGGGTGAGAGAGACCTTCCTTTTACAAAACAACAGCAACAAATATGGTAATTTTTTAAAGCTATCAGCGCAATTTTAGCGACCTCCCACATTGTATTTCTATGAAAGTGCATCAGTCCATTCAGCACTGAATCAGGATCTTGCTGCCAAGGGCACTGCTGAGGATGGGTGAGACACGGCCACTTGGGGGCAGGTCTGTGGCAGGTGGGGACAGGGATGGGCCCTCGCTATGTGGTTGGGGGCAGGTCTGTGGCAGGTGGGGACAGGGATGGGCCTCTCGAGGACTAACACCGGGTGGGGGTGGGCAGAGAAGGAGGCAGCTCCTACTTGGCAGTTGTGGGGTGCGCAGGATCGTGGGGTGAGGCCCACCCCGCTCGTGTTGCTCATTTCGTCGTGTTCACCAACCCAAACTTCAGTGGGCTGCTCTTGCGGAGTATCCTTTTTTTATTTCTTTTTCCTGCGCTGGGAACCTTGACAAGAACATCCTCCCTGCCACGCTGTCGCCGAGGGGGCCCTGGGAGGAGGCAGAGACGGTGCCAGCCTCCGCCAGGCTGCTGACGACACTCGCTGCAGGTTTCCTGAATCCTCCCCGAAGAACAAATGCTCACCCGTGTCCGGCTGCTTTCGGATGGGGTCGGACTGGCTCCTGCTCAGCCTGGCCGGGCCCGGGGAGGACGGTCATGGCCACCGCGATCCTCATCGGGTCCTGCCGTTGACTCCAGAGGTCAAGGCGGAAGTTGCGCAAAAGCCATCTCTACTCAGCCCCTGCTGCAGGTGGCCAGGTCCAGTGTCCTTGCACGGGCACGTGGCCACAGACCTCCTCCCCTGTGGGGCACAGGCAGCCGCACACGCAGAGCTCCTGCGAGCCCGGAACACGGGATGCGCATACTTGTTAATGTGGTATGCACAGGCGCGTGAGTTCTGTGTGTGCATGCACCCGTCTGCTGGTGTTGTGTAGAAGAGACTTGATGTGCAAGGACAGTCTAAGGTCACTCTGCAAGAATGTGTCCTTGGAGTCACATTTAGCCGGGGCCCCTTCTGCAGCCTCCTCCGGCCTGGCACGGGCACAGAGAGCCACATGTCAGCCGCAGCTGGTGGAGGACGGAGCTGCCGGCGACCAGTGGGAGCTGGCTGCCCACCCTCCTCCAGGAGCGCTTGGCCGTCTCCTCCGTCTGCGGATCCAGCCGGGAGGAGCCCGAGTGTCTCAGGAGCTGACTAACCGCCTAATTCATTTTGCATATGCTCCTTTTGGCTGGCACTGCCACCAACTGGTCCCCCGTCTGACCTGGTTAGAAGCGAAGGTAGGATGCTCCAAGGTTGCTCACACACACCCAGTTTCTGCCGCTTGGACTGATTTGACTGTTCAGCCTCAAAATAAATAAATAAATAAATAAATAAATAAATAAAAAGTTAAATTTATTAAAGTCTGCACACAGCTGCTTCCAGTTGGCGGGGTCTTCATGATGAGGTTTTTCCTTAAACTAATCTAGTTTGTCACACAGTAAACATGGGGTAAAAGTTAAAATAATTGGCTCAGTGACCCCCGGCACACCTTGGTTTTTCTAGAGCTCATTATTTTTTTTTAATTAGGGAATTGGAAACGAGGGACCGATTCCCTCCACGTTAGTTTATCGATAAGAAACAACAACCAGCTGATGACAGAGAGATATTTGATATCATCGGGCAGCGGATAGAAATCCAACTTCCCTTGGCGCAATTAGGGAAACATGTCGGCTCCAGGAACGGGAAAATCAGCAGGCAGGGCTGGATTCGGGAGTTCAAACGCCAGCAGGGAACTTTCTCTCCATTTCCAGCCTCCGCCGGCCTCCGCCGGCCTTTGTGATTGGAATTTATTCTCTCCTGTTGCAACCACAATCAATCCGCAGGGCAGAGAAAAGCTTAAACAAAGGGCAGCTATCCTGCAGCCCGTGATCACGCGCTCAGAGAAAGTTGCCTCCCAAAGCACAGGATGAAGAATCCCGAGGGAAGGTCGGCCCTGTCTGGGCCACGTGCTCGCGGAGTGGAAAGGTCTGCTTGGGGCCGTGGCCCGGCCAGTGAGAGCCGATTCCGGGCGAGGGGGGGCTCGGGACAGAAGCCCCCGGACTCACACCTGCCGCAGGTCCCTCGACACACTGCCGGGCTCGGCGTCCTCTATAAGGACGGTAACTCAGGTCAACAGAGGGTGTGTGTGTATTACAGACTTACATGGGAAACTGACAGGTCAAAAATACGCTTTAAAAATGTTCACCAAGGCTAGGCACGGTGGCTCACGCCTGTAATCCGAGCACTCTGGGAGGCCGAGGCAGGAGGATTGCCTGAACTCAGGAGTTCGAGACCAGCCTGAGCAAGAGCAAGACCCCTGTCTCTACTAAAAATAGAAAGAAATTAGCCAAACAACTAAAAATAGAAAAAATTAGCCTGGTGTGGTGGCACATGCCTGTAGTCCCAGCTACTTGGGAGGCTGAGGCAGGAGGATCGCTTGAGCCCAGGAGTTTGAGGTTGCTGTGAGCTAGGCTGATGCCACGGCACTCTAGCCCAGGCAACAGAGTGAGACTCTGTCTCAAAAAAAATTGTTTTCACCAACTAAACCTTAAAGAAAGGAGTGCCGTAACATGCTCAATTACATGTCAGCTGTCAGATCGCAGGAGTGGGAGCGTTTCCGTCACTCGCAGGGTGTGTGGGGACAGGTTGCAGTGGCTGATGCATGCGGGGAGCAATTGTCCCAGACCAAACACCTGCCGGTCCTTCAAATGAATAGCTTGTCTCAGAAATTTCACCTCTTAGAAATTATTCCACAAATGGATAATCCTCACAATTGCGGGGAAATATGTGCATTTTGACCTTTATTCCTGAAATATTAGAAAGTTTTTAAAAGTTGGAAAAATATGAATATTCTTTAATCGATGGCATGTTAAATTACTTATAATATGAATGTATACATTCATTGAAATCATGAAAAAAGTTAATTCTCCACTCACTGATATGGAGATATGCACAAGACATGCACGCTGCACAGGAGTGTGCAGAGACAATCCAGTTTGTGCTTTTTATTCTCTCAAATCTTGGTGAGAGAGAACGAGAGGACCGACAGTGTGTTGAAAAAGATGGGAGCAGCCCAGGGGATGCATGGTCCACATTTACTCTGCAGTTAGTCCCTCGGTGCTGGGCTCAGGGCTGCCTGCTGCTTTCCACGACTTCGGACAACACCTCGGATGCTTATTCTTGAAAGCACATACGTGGATCCGTCTCTGGAGCATAAAGTCCTGGTGGGATTCCGGGGATCCAAGGCATTTGGTGCACGTCCTCAGTTTCCCTCCAGGCCGGCTGGGCTACCTCTCACCTTTGCCAGGAGAGTGTGGGGACGCCAGGCCCTTTCCCACCTCAAAACGTTGACTATCGTAACAAAAAAGTCAAAGCCTTCGGCTGCAGGATGCCAGTCTGTCACTGTACCTGGGCGGCACACTGCTGCTGTTGGTTATGACCTTGCACGCCTCCTTCACAAAACAATATAGACCCCTTTATCTAGGGACGCTGGACATAGAATGCACTGCACATGTGCAAAGTGCGTGACGATAGATTTTACCACGCGTGTGCTCCTGTGAAGCCAGGGCCACAGCCGGACAGTGGACACGGCACCCCCCCCGAAGCTCCTCCCGGGAGTCCCCCACCCCTCCCACCCCTCTACCCCGATCAACTGCTGCTCCGGCATCAGTCAACACAGGCTAATTCGCATCTTTAAGGTTTTATAGAAGTGGGATCTTTTTGTCTGGCTTCTCTCGCACGGCACGCTTGTTTAGAGACAGCCGTGTTGCCGTGGGAGTCGGCGGGGGGCATCGCTCGTTACTGCTGCCTAGGGTCCATGCTGCGACATGCCACAATTCCAGTATCTGTCTGTCTGTCCACGATAACTGGGTTGTTTCCAGTTTGGGGGGATTACAAATAAAGTTTCTGTGAATGTTCATGTGCAAGTCTTTGTATGGGTATACACTGAGATCTCCTTCTTTTTGGAAAATACATAGGAACAGAATGTCTGGATGATGCATACGGTAGATAAATATTTGACATTTTTTTTTTTTTGAGACAAGGTCTCACTCTGTTGCCTGGGCTAGAGTGCCGTGGCGTCAGCCTAGCTCACAGCAACCTCAAACTCCTGGGCTCAAGCGATCCTCCTGCCTCAACCTCCCGAGTAGCTGGGACTACAGGCATGCGCCACCATGCCCGGCTAATTTTTTCTATATGTTTTTTAGTTGTCCAGCTAATTTCTTTCTATTGTTAATAGAGACGGGGTCTTGCTCTTGCTCAGGCTGATCTCGAACTCTTGACCTTGAGCGATCCTCCCACCTCAGCCTCCCAGAGTGCTAGGGTTACAGGTGTGAGCGCCCAGCCCAATATTTAACTTAAAGAAACCGACAACTATTTTCCAAAGTGGCTGCACCATCTTATGTTCCCGCCAGCCGTGAGTGGGATTTCCACTTCCTCCACACCCGCAGCAACACTCGCTGCCGTCAGCCGTTTTAGTTTTAATAGGTATGTGATGGTGTCTCATTGTGGTTGCGGAGAGTCCAGTTTTAATTGACAGTCACAGTTACGTGGGTGTGCACTATTTGTAAAAATACAGTGCATCAAACACTTTAGTGAAGTCATTCGAATATATACTGTATTAACTTTTGTCACGAGATGTCATAGTCCTGTTGGAAAGAGCTATAAAGTCTGCAGGGCGTGTGTCTTATGCAGTTTTTACGGTTCATTTTGTTTTAGATAATGCTTTAAACATTGCACAGTATCTCCTGTTGTTCCATGGGTAGAATTCTGAATTCTGTTTCCATAAAATTGCTGAGGAATAAACTACTGTGATATTTACATTTAAACTTTATTAAAATGCCAGAATTTGTGTTGAAACTTTATTAAAATAGGCTGCGGCACATTGCAAAAATGATACTGAATTATTGTTTTTATTTCAGGGAATTTGCAATGGATGGAGTGCATGTTTGGAGAAGGTGCTTCCCAGTCCAGACATGTTGAGTTTTAGATTATAGACATCTGGAAATTCACAATGTATTTCTGCTGTGCCCATCACCGGTGCACGCAAACTTGCACTCGTGCACACACACAGAGCTTAATGGGAATGGGGTGCTCCCAGCCGAGGAGGGGAGGAGTGGGCTTCCCCAAGGGAACGGGTGGGAACAGGTGCTGGGGAGACCGTACTGACCTGGCTGGCTGTAGCCACGCCTGGGGCACGCAGTCCAGGGGTGTCTGACTGCAGAGCCTGAGCCCTGCGCAGCGCAGGGGCGGCATCCCCTGCCTAGAATGGGGTCTCGAGTGCGATCGGTGCCCACCGCCGCCCCAGGTTAGTTGCTGGAGGAGGTACACTAGGCTGAACGGTTACCACGAGGCCCGCACGGCGTGGTGCTCAGACAGCTGGACTGGGGTGGACACTCGGTGATGGAGCCACAGCACAGGAGGGGAGACGGGTTTTGTTTTTTCTCTACCTGTCCACTACGGCAAAACATCAGGTTCTCGTTAAGCCTTCCTCTTCTTGGGAACGAACCTTTCTTTGTGCTTCTGAGCACCTTACGCAGCGTGAGGAGTTCCCCGATCTGGTGCCCCACAGCTCCGTGGTGGGCAGGGACCGCGAGGAATCCGGGTCCCCGGGTGCCCAAGCGCCGGGGTGGGCGTCCCTCTCCCTGTGCCGGCTGTCGCTCTCAGGTTCAGCAGCTGTGGCCCGGGAGTGACGCGGCCATAGTGGGGCTGATCCAGGGGCAGGGCCCCCGAGGAAGTGAGGATGAGGATGCTTCAGCAAGCAGTTCAGAGACTGATGTGCCGACTGAGCCGCCAACCACAGTTTGCTAGGCGAGCCCTTTGCCGGATGAGTCCCCTGACAGTCATGGGTGCTCCCCACGCGCTAGTGGGGTGCTCCTGCTCCCCCCCCCGCCAGGTCTCACGTTCCGTCCCTGCCCCGCTCTCTTCTGTCCTGGAGCAGGCCAGGCCGGGCACCTACAGTGGAGACCCGAGACCGGCCGGGCCTGCGCTCTGTGCTGAGACCATACGGTGGGTGCTCAGCGGAGGGAGGAGCAGAAAATAACTAGTCACGTCTTGAAAACACTCTCCCAGGTTAAGAATACTTCACGTTAGCCAATTGCGTAAGTGTATTAAAACCAGAACCAAAATGATATTTATGATAAAGAGATCGGCCACTCAACGGACCTGACACTCGTCCACATCAGCAAAGTCGATCAGACCCGTGCCGGGACGTGGGGAAGGCGCCACGTGCGTGACATTTCACAAAAGCAGCTGCCCAAGAGGAAGCCGCCCACTGGGCCGGTTGGAGCTCAAAGCCAGGCCCGGTGGAGAGCAAGGAGATGTCACCTTCGTGTCCAGAAAGGGGGCATCCAGCACCTTCCCCGTGCAGGTCACAGTTCCCGTGCACCCCTTGTGGGCTTTCAGAACCAGCAGCCACGATCCCGAGCACTGGGGGGTGGTTTTAGCCCCGAGGGTACCCCAGTCTGTGCATCCCAGCATCTCCTGAGTGTGGACTTTCCCCCGTGACGGCCTTTCTCTGCATCTTCTTCTCGTAACCGTGGGAGAGACACAAAGCAGAGTGCCCAGCGGTGGTGGGGACCAGCCCCAGGTGCAGTGGGCCACTTGGGCCAGCTGACCTGCAGACACCGAGTCTCGAATGGGAACGCTCCTTGCATCTGTGCAGTGCGGGTCGGCCGTGGCGCTCTTGCGTCTAGACCTGCCTGTGGAATGTCATCACCCCATGGCAGCCACGGACTGAGCAGCTCTTTTTCTTCCCGCACGTGATAGCTGCCTTCGTGTATTTTGCGCGCGACTGGTTTTGCCCCACGACCATTCCCAGAAAATGGTCTTTATTCCGGGAACAGGAGCTCAGCTCCCCATCCCTCTTGGCCCCATAGGCTGGAGGCCTTTCCCGGAGCTGTCCTTGGTAACAGCCCAGTGTCTTCACCTGTCTAGAGAGGTGCCCAGGATGGGGACAGTGATCCGGGGTGGCCCTGCCCATGCAGAGAACAGAAGAGCTGCCGTCTCTCCCTTGTCCTGGAGCTGGCAGGCGTCAGAACAGCCGGGATGCCTGTGGCCCTTTCCGCAGGTGACGTTTGGTGAGACGGGGGTGAGGTTGGAAGGGGCACGCGGGAAGGCTTTGCCTTTGTCTTAGATTTGAGGCTCAGAGACAAGGTGACCAAACTCCTCTGGTCAGCAGCAAGAGTGCTTGGAGACAGGGCTGGGTGGTGCCTGCCACCCTAGCTCCCAGCCTGCCCACGCTGGCCTCCTCGCTGGGGTCCATTCTCCTCCCTGCCCCCCCCCCACTTCCCGTCCTAGGAATGATGACATTGCAGCGTCCTCCAGGTGATC
Organism: Cheirogaleus medius; assembly: GCA_008086735.1. Classification (NCBI taxonomy): domain Eukaryota; kingdom Metazoa; phylum Chordata; class Mammalia; order Primates; family Cheirogaleidae; genus Cheirogaleus; species Cheirogaleus medius. The sequence continues at coordinate 173,972,652 of VBSM01002608.1, read as the reverse complement.
CTAATCAAACCGGAGCCTTAGAAGCGCCGGTGTTTCAGAGCTGGTCTCTGTCTTTGCTAACTGTGCTGGCTCTCTCTTTCATCTGAAGCACGTTGTCCTCTGGTGTGTTTGCAAAAGTTCCCTTTGATTCCCTTTGTCTCATGTTCTTTAAATGAATGTGCTGTGCGTGCTCTTTGTGCCGCCGGCAGAGGCGTGCTGGAGCGTGGGGTCGGGGAGGAGGGCACCTGTCTGCAGAGCAGGCGGGGCAGGGGGGAGGCTCTCACGTCTGTCTGTCCTTCCATGGCTGCTACTTCCATCCGTCTTCCCACCCCCCCACTGGTTCCGTTTCCATCCATCGTGTCTGTCTACTCAGGTCAGCGGACAAAGTGTGCACATGGATTTAAGTGTTAAATCCTCTGAGGGTCAGTTGCCTTTTTATTTATTTATTTATTTTTAAATTTTTAAATTTTTAAAACATTTTTTCAAGACAGAGTCTCACTCTGTTGCCCGGGCTAGAGTGCCGTGGCGTCAGCCTAGCTGACAGCAACCTCAAACTCCTGGGCTCAAGCGATCGTCCTGCCTCAGCCTCCCGAGTAGCTGAGACTACAGGCGCACGATGCCACACCAGGCAAATCTTTTCTATTTTTAGTAGAGATGGGATCTCGCTCTTGCTCAAGCTGGTCTTGAACTCCTGAGCTCAATCAATCCTCCCTCCTCAGCCTCCCAGAGTGCTAGGATTGCAGGCGTGAGCCACCACACCCGGCCCATAATTGCCTTTTTAAACAATAGCAATGCTGAGGACCTGTATTTGTTAAGTACTAAATATGCATTTTTGAGGGATAAGGTATGTGCAGGTTCACTGGCTCATTTTCAACAAGCCCAAGAGATGTGTGTCATGCAGGCCATTCAGTGGGTATCCGAGGCTCAAGTATTTTACGAGGTGACTCGGCCCGTGGGTGGCGCCGTGGGCAGCACGGCTGTGCCTGGCGCTCTCCTGAAACACCTGGCCTGGAATCGAATCCTCACACGCCTGCGAAGCTTACAGGCGTTACCGGTTAACGGCAGCATCGGACCTACTCACAAAACATCACTCAGCACCTGCTGCTGGTTGGGCTGCGGCCACAGGATGAGGCTGTGAGGCCGAGGATCTAGAATGGTGTTTCCCAAAGCGTGGGCCGGGAGCACCTCCTCAAGGTCGCCCAGAAAGGTCACCTCAAACGTAGGTTCCCTGAACCCCTCAGATCCCCTGAATCAACGTCTCTGTTGACCGACAGGGCCCAGGAATCCGCATTTTTAGCAAGAGCTCCAGGTAACCTCTGTGCATGCTAGAATTAAGGAAACAAACCCTCATGTAGAGATTCTTTGGGAGATACGGTGAGAATTACCGATTATGGAAGGGACAGTGTCGGACCTTGAGCAGCCCCTTCCAGCCGGGCTCGTCTCCACCGGGCGCCCACGCACCTGCCGTGGGAGAGCAAGGCTGGGCCTGGCAGGAGGAACTGACTAGGGCTGGACCAGAGAAAGACTTACTGAAAAGGGCCTCAGGCCGGGGTCGGGGAAGGAGAAAGGGCAGGAATGGTGGAAGCCCCTCTTCGCGCTCAACACTGGGGAGGTCTCAGGCTGGGCCTCCGTTAAGAGACGCATATTCCTACTATCCCGTGGTGCGGCCTGCTGGGCCTCGGGACCGTGAACAGCGTAACAGTAGAATTCTCCCAGAATTAGGGTATTTTGAGATCAAAACAGGGACATTAGTGATAATTGCACTGGGCCGCTGGCATCACTGGGGACTGTCCCAACAAACTAGGAAACACAGCGTGTTCTACTATGGCTTTGATTTTCCAAAAGTTTGTTCCAACAGGACTGATAAGTTAGGGAAGAACTTTAGCGTCATGTGGGTTTGGCGTTTGCTTATGCAGGAATTCATCTGCAAAAAAAACACCAGGTGACCCAAAGCTCATGACCCCGGAACCAAACCAGGGAGCAGCACAGAAGCGGACAGCACCCCTCAAACACCCAACACCCCCACTGCCTCAGCTTCCTCGGGGCAGCCAGGGAGAAGCCACCCCACCCACCTGGGTGCTACAGAGCTTTCTCATCTCATTTCGGGTGCCCTTCCTTCCCCTCCCCGGATAAGCCCCAAGCTGCAGACCTCTGACCCCCACCTGCACAGCACACTGCAGGCCTTTCTCTGGTCGGGAGCCACCTCCACTGTGAAGTCCTGTGCTCCTGAGCTATTGCTTGTGGAAAGCAGGAATGCATTTTTATCAGGGTCCTCTGTTTCCCTGTGTCTCCCTCTCTCTCCCCCTAAATGTGTGAAGCAGTGGGGAAACGCAAGCTTCTGCCTCCCTCTTCTTTGCACAGGAAGTCGTGGCGAGAATGACTTAGGTCCTGCTGAAAGCAGAGGAGGGAGGAGCCAGTGGGGCTGAACCTTGGCACGTTTCTACCTTTGGTGGAGCCAGCCCCACCCCTCCCATCTCCCTGGAAACCTTCCTCGTCTGCACCTGGGCAGCGGGGGGTCTGGCGCCAGGTGTGTCTGGCTCATCCCTGAGTCTCCCGTGTTCCGCAACGCAAGTGGACGGAGACTCTTTGTGGAACCCATGACACTTCGGGTCCACCAGCTGACAACAGGTGACAGGCACAGCTGCCCTGCCCTGAGCACGCCCCTTGTTCACAGAGGGTGACAGCTGTCCACCGGAAGTTGCCAGGTCTTCATCAAGTGCAAAAGCAGACAGTCCCTGCAGACCCCTCACCTCAGAGACGTTTTCAAGTGAAGAGTATCGACTGGCCCATGCACGGTCAGGGTGCAGCTGGGAGCTTCCGAAAAACTACAGCTGGTGCAGTTCCCGGAGCCAGCGGGAAGCTGGAAGAAAAGGAAAAGGTAAGTGAACTTTCCCCCCGGCACACTGGCCTCCCCTTCTTTTTTTGTTTTACCTCCCCACACTCAGCACCCCGAATTTCCTTCCTTCCTTCCTTCCTTCCTTCCTTCCTTCCTTCCTTCCTTCCTTCCTTCCTTCCTTCTCTCTCTCTCTCTCTCTTTCTCTCTCTCTCTCCATCTCTGGCTAGACTTTAAAACCCTTTACAATATCCTCAAGAAAACTGTTACTCGATTTACCTACAGGAACTTCCAGTAAATAGCAAATGAATCCCTTGGGCGGGAACTCCAGCGCCAGGTGGGGGAGTGGGGAAGACCAGGGCGGAGGAAGAGGAAAGGGAAGGGGAACCGAGTCGGGTTGGGGAGAAGCGGCAGGAACAACCTGCTGAACACCCACCCTGGGAGCTCACCGGCGTCACCAGTGTCACCTCAGCTAATTTTTAGAGGCATCCTTCAAACAGGTATGCCTCTCTGCAATCTACGGCTAAGGAGATTTAAGCCAATTAAATTTAAATAAAAAGTAATTTGCGTACGATCATAAATATTGAGCAGTGGAGCCCGTCTCCCCACTGTAGCACCTCCCTCTCAACCCACGCCCTGCCACTCTGTGAAAGGGGGCGAGGAAGACATCAGCTCCCGCCGCAGAGCTCAGCACCCCACGCCCGGGGCTGGCGTTGGTGCACGTTGGCAGTCTGTCCGGCCTCGTGGAGGCTGGCTGCGTAGAAGCTCGATGCACATGGTGTCTGGACGCCCAGGTTTCTGGGAATTGGTCTGCAGGGCTCCTCCAGAGGGCAGTGATCTCTGGACGCCTTCGCGTGTCTGCATCTCACCCACGTAGAACGCCGCCCGGCAATCCAACCACGATCCTTCCTGGATAGCAACGGCTCTTCCAGAAGCCTGATTTGATGTTTCAGATCCAGCTCTGATTGTGGGCAGAAGACGCAGCCTGGAAAATGTCTTTCCAGCAGGGTACCGGGAAACCCAACCCCAGATGCCTCCCTCCGCCAGCCAGGCTCTCGTGCGTGATGCTCCCCGCATTATAGACCGGTGCCTTGCAGTCAAGGAGATGCCTCGTGCAAATATCCCGGCCCCGTAGCTATTATTAACACACGAATTCACCCAAGGTTATTCTGGTATCTTTCCCGGGAAGAGCGCGACTTGCTGGGGTGTAACATGCACACACGTGGACACAGAAAGGGAATTCAGAGAGGAACACCGTTTTTAAGGCCACCGTGGGGTTGGGGGAGGCTGCTGCTGTCAGGGAAGTTACAGGGTTTTGGACACGGGGTGGGACCCCAGGGGATGGTCACAGGCCTCGGATGAGGAAGGCTGTGAGGAATCTTAGATCATTTAATAGTCGTCAGGTCCAAAGAGAACAAGGAGGCAGGCGGCAGAGAACAATTAGCGGCCCTGTCAAGCCGCCTCATCTCATCTCCCTCCAGAAGCCCCGTCAGACAGGATGCTGGAGTCGGGCGAGAGGTAGATACAGGTGTCCCCCCGAGCTCTTTCCTGAGTGCCTGGGTCTGCAAAGCTCACGATCTGGGGTCCAGAGAGCGCACAGGGAGGTTGCTCACCTGAGACGTCATCCTTCATTCCAGCTCTCACGGGGGAAAGCGTCGGCCGACCCAGCTGTGTTTGATGGAAATGCAGCGTTGTGAGGACTGAACAAAGCAGAAAGTGACCTCCCCGTGTCGGATCCCAGGGCAGCGGTCCAGCCTTAGATCGGGGTTTGGGCCTCCTGCCGCGGGGCTCGGCCTTGTGCCCTGGGGTGCACGATGGCAGCCCCAGTGGGCAGGAGCAGGAAGGAGGAGGAGGAGGAGGAGAAGGAGGAAGAGGGTGCCCCTCTCTGGGAAAACACCCCCCAAGCGTCGGACACGGTCTTCAGCTTATGCCTCGCCAGCCTCGACCCATCCATCACCTGGGCACACCGAGCGGCAAAGATGTTGAGGAAAGATGTCTTTCTGATGAGGAGCAATACGGCTTAGCTGGGATTTGGGGGTTCTTTTCAACTAAGGAAAAAGTGGAGAATTTCCATAGGAAAGACGAGGGGCTGGAGACCACAGACCGACCCCACATCCATCCATGCGGTTCCCAGGCGTTCGTTCAGGCTCTGCCTCTGCTAGGACACCTGATCACATTCTCCAGTGTGACAGGGCCCTGGCCAAGCAACGCCAGAGCAGACGGTCCTGAAGATTAGGGCCACTTGGTTTTGAGACTTTCCCACAGGAAGCGAAACAGTGTGATCAGGGGGAGGGCGTGATGTCAGGAAAATGCGTGTGTGGACTATCACTCACCTCCGTGTTGAGCGACCTTGGGGAAGCCACTGTGGATCAGGAGACAAACCTCTCCCCAAGCTGGGCTGTCTCGGCAGCTCCCTGCATCGGGGCAGGTGGCCAGGGAGGCCCCAGAACTCCCAGGGGAGGCAAAGACCCAGTGGGTAGCCTGGCTGCCCCCCGCCCTATTCCCTCCATTCAAGGGGGCGGGGAGCTGGTGTCCGACACAGGTCACAGGGAACACGAGCCACTGCCCACTCCAGAGCCCTGGGAGGTGGCCCAGAGCTTTTCCCCTGAGGGTGAGGGCTCAGCTCCAGGAGGTTACCTGCCTGTAGGGTCACACCCCAAAAGTGGCTCGTCCAGCCAACAGGACTGTTCCCTGTCTGGGTCAGACGGCTACTTGGGGCCCTTTGTCCCTTGTCTGTGGGTCCCAGAGCCTCCTGGGGTTGGGAGGGTGCAGGGATGGCTGGTCTGGGCACAGCAAGCCCGGGCACAGTCTTCGCTTACCCTCCCTCTGATTTTCAGGCGGGTGTAACGCCTTTGAATCCCCCAAAACACACCCCTCCCAGAGCTTAGGCAAGAGCTGTTAGAACACTCGATTCAGGCACAGCTCGTCTGTTTTAGGGCTTTCTTTGGGGTCCGAGACTCGGGGACACTTCTGCTTACTGCAGTTTGAATACAAGAGACCTGCCACCGCCTCTCAGCAGAGGAGACGTTTCTAGGTCTCCAGGGTGACAACACCTTCCTCCTCGGGAAGGAAACAGCCAAAGGCAAATTTCAGGGCTGTTCGGCTTCCTGCCCTGAGAAAGGCACGTGTCCCTGAGGAAACCCCAACGCCCAGCGAGGAGACAGGTGCCCAGAGCAGGGCCCAGAGACACGAGGCCTGAACGTGGCCGGAGTTCTCTACGGATGCTGAGAGGTTAAGCTGAAAAGCAAGCGAAGGCGTCGTTAGTTGTGATGTGGATCAGGAGACAGAGAGATGAGCAGGAGGTTCTGGGCTCAGCTGTGTCATTTCCCGACAACGCCACCTCGGGGGGCCGTGTGAGGGCTCCCTGCCTCACGTGTCGTCTCTGGAAATGAGGTGTGACAGCACTGCTCTCACTGGAGGCATCGGGGCCCGGAGGAGCGAGTGCACGTCCTCGGCGTAGGAAGAACATGGTAGGCGTTGGCAGTGGTTAGTGCCCACGGTGAGGCTTCCACGGAGGGGGCAGGGGTGGGTGTCTCCGTCGCTTGCTGGCATCCGTGCTGTTCAGAACAACCTTGTCCTGTCTCAGGATTGAGCTGTCTCAGGGCTTCTGCACACAGCGGTTCAGGCAGTGCACTGCACAAATGCACATGCAGAAACATGGTTGTCTGCAAGCCCAAGCCTGGATTCTTGTGTACCTGGACCAGAGAAAAATAAGCCCTGGTCCAAGTGACGAACTTCAAGGGCATGTGATTGTCCTTACCCCAATATGCTGGGACACAAAGAAATGTGCAGCCTCAGGAAGGAGCCCTCGGGGGCTGGGGTGTGGGGTTGGGGGCTGAGGCTGTGCAGGTACCCAGGTGTCTGACGAGAGCAGGTTTGGGGGCAGGAGGGAGCTCGCAAAGGGCCTTGTCCTTGAGGGTCGGTGTGGAAGGTTCACTGTAAGATGTCTTCCCCCGCCTTGGCCAGCTGAGCTGTAGAAAGTGGAAGGAATTTATCCCTCGAGGGTCTCATGGTATCCCTTCCTGGGTCTCCTCCAGACTCTGAGTCTGCTCCCAGCTGGGGCAAGTCCAAGTGCAGGCGGCGTCTGGCTCTAGGCAGCCCCCAGAGTCCCCCCACCCCCACCCCGGCTGCAGCCAGTTCTGCTTCCCCTCCCCGCTGGCGGTCCCCGCAATCAATCGCAGCCGTGGCCCTTCACCGGAGAGGGCGTTTGCAGCTTTTCTCTCCAGAAAAAGAACGCTGTTGCCACCCATAGCAAATTAAAATTAAGTGCAAAGCTATTTCCGGGTCAGTTAAGCACAGCGGGTCGCTAGCGTTCGTTGCTCTCAGAGCAGAGGAAACATTTCTCAGCTTGTGTGTTCTCGGCTCCCGTGAATTGTTCACCGAAGATGAAATGCCCAGGTTTGCGTGGCCGTGTTTTTAAAGTGCTGCATAATGCAGTTCAGATCACAGACAAAAGAGGTGCTAAGTGTGCTAAGTGTCTCAATAAAATCAACATATGGATGCCAAATATGAAAATCAGCCTTTACCTTAGCTGACATGGATTAATAAGTTGTCTGCATCTCAAACTTTAATATGCACACAGATCTCCTGGGAACGTTGTGAAAATGCAAAGTCCTGCTCGGCGGGTGTAGGACAAGGCGTACGACTGCATTTCTAACCTGCTCGCAGGTCGGGACTTTGCACACCGCTGCAAGGGCCCACCCAGCCCCACCCACCCCTACACACGCCGCGTTAAGCGTGGCTTTCACATCTTTAAAGCGTTGGAAAGGAAAACAAGGAGGACCACGGGACACAGACCTTGCCTGGCCACAGCGGGCGAAATATTCACGACCCGTCCTTTGCAGAGAAGGTCTCCCGACCTCTACTCACGTTGCCGACACTCGGTCAGCAGAGCACGTCTGGGAAGCGCTGGGGTCGGCTCTGAGCTGATTCTTCCTCGTTCCCCAAGCCAAGGAGACGTAACAGAGGACAGAGAGGAGATTAAATGTTGGGAGTGACTGGGTAGCACAGACACCGCATCTGTACGTGTGTGTACATACACGTGCACGTATGATGATAGAGACACACGACACGTGGACAGTAGATGGGGAGACGGTGACAGATGACAGGAGGAGAGGTGACAGAGATGTAGATTTAGAGACAGGTGTAGACATTGTCGAAGACGAAAACCGCTCGAGTAAGGACCTAGTGTCCTTCAGCCAACAGCACTGGGAGGTCACCCCAGACCCAAGTTTGGGGACTCAGCAAGGTGGCTTCCTGCACACTGTCACAGAGAGGCACAGACCTGCAGAGCTGGACGTGTCACCCTGAGAGGGCCTTCAGCCTGGGCGCCTCAGCTGGTCAGGAGATGTCTGTCTGCGTCCAGCTGGTGTTGGGGACACACACGGCTCTAACCCCAGGTAACCGTTGGTGAGGCGCAGAGTGAGAGCTGTCATCTGGGTCTGGACTGTAAGCAGGTTCCAGGGGAAGGTCAGTGGATGAATCTGTCACACACGCCGAGGGTCCTCTGTGCATCTCACAGGAATAACCGGGACGTGTGGACAGCTCACACCCACGTCACACGGGAGGGGCCTCACAGACACGGGTGTGCACACCTGAAGTTTATGACGTGCTCTCACCTAGATCATCTACTTTAATCTGACAGCTCCCACGACATTACCGTCCGCACTGCACGATGACAACGCAGAGATGGGTCTCGGAGCCGTGTGCACAGCGGAGCTGGGGGCCGACCAGGAGCCTCGTCCACTGCACAACTCCAACTTCCCCTTCCACAAAGGACTCCTCCCGGCACAGACCGGAGACGAGCGGGGATTCTGTGGGTATGCAGCGTTTCTAACTTCATTTAATTCCTCTTCACTGAAGAAATTGCTGCTTCCGAAGAGGCATCTTCATGGCAAACCACCCCTGGATACTCCCAGCTTGTGTCGACGTTTCCCTTTCCTGATCGGAGCGGGTCACGGTGGGGCGAGGGAATAGGTTTCGATGGCTCTTGACTGATTTCAGGTACAGGGGAATTTGGTTCGAACCGTACGGCCCTGAAAGGAGGGTCGCAAAGACGTAAGGAGCCTATTTCTCTAAACCCGAGCTGCATGAGGGGCTCGGCCCCCATTGCTCTGCAGCGGGACTGTCATGCACTTCCCAGCAACGCAAGGTTCCTCTGAGACTTCAAACTTGGAACCCCTACCTGCTGGGGGTAAATTCAGGATGAAAGGCTCTCCCCACCGTTACCCTCCTGCCCTCGGGTGGCCCACGCCCTGCAGTTGTCCTGGGTTGAGTGGACGCTGGCACCTGGCCGTGGGTTGAGCAGGAGGCACCAGGCTGTGGGTCGCCTTCTGCCTGCTTTGGACTCCAGGTTGGGCGCATGTCCCACCCAGAGGTGACCTCGGTGGCCGGGCAACTGCTGCTGCCGCCCCCCAAGCTGCTGTGGGTCCCAAGGCCAGTGCGCTCTGCCCCCGCCAGCTCCAGTTCTCTCCGGTCCTCGCCTTCTCGGCACCTGGGTGCTCCACTCCTTTGTGGGGGCAGAGGGCTGGTCTTGGCCGTTTCCTTGATTTTTTCTCCACCGTGGAGTGCACAGTGGTTGGAGGTTCTGGCCAGTGGCCCATCCACTAACCCATCCCTCAGCCGTCGCGAGCGGGCCTCTCGGCGCCATGCTGGGGAAAGGTCGTTTCCTTGAGATTTGCAGTGTCCTAGGCCATTTACTAAGGAGGGGACAGAAGTCTGGGGCTCTCAGACTCTGCCCTTAGTCTGTGATTTCAGTCAGTGTTTGTACAGCCCCTGCCCATGTGCCCGAAGGGAGGTCCCGGGGAGGGGGCTCCGGCCCTTCCTCAAGGACCCAGGCAGTGCCCCACTCCGCTCCGCTGCTGGTGGACCCTCACGTCCTCCCCGGTGGGAACGCGGCTCACGGAGCAGCCCTATTCCTCCTGCCGTGTGGCTTATGGTGTAAAACCCGGTGCTCTGTTCCCCAAGATCTAGCAAGTCAGAATCCATAAATCCATTTTTATCTCTCGCAGCAAAGCCTGGCTCTTAAAAAGAAAGTGTTGCTTTCAAGACAACTGTTTCCTCCATAGATTTTCAGAGGTCTGCTCAGCACATGCATCGGCTTGTGTCTGCAGGCTGGGTGCCTGTCTGAGACGGCCACGTGGGGAGGTATCACCGCCGCCTGTCGGGGGGATGCACTGAACAAAAGGCCGAACAGGTGTCCTTGTCTGAGGTCTAAATATCACTCCTCTTCACAGGTACTGAGCTCGTCTTTAAATCCACGATTCTCAAGCTTAAGGTGTATGAGCATCTCTGAGGAGCTTGCTGAAAATGCATGTTTCCGGGGCCTTCCCCAGAGAGTCTAATCGGGAAGCACGATTTTCACAGAGGAACCGCATTTAGATGTCTTGAATGAGGGCTGAGAGTGGCCTCACAGCAAAGCCCCCAGCCACGAGGTGTCAAAGCAGAGGTTCCTCCAGCCCTGGCTCTGCTCATTGCACCGAGAGAAGGGCCGGGCAGGTGGGCGCTACTGCCCCGAGCATGTGGGCGTCCAGACCTGCAGGCGCTGCTGTGTCTTGCTCCGGAGGCGCTAAAACAAGCGTTTCCAGCCCCTGCCAGCCTGAAAACCAAGAGCCACAGATGAGACAGGCACAGCCACAAGTAACGGAAGAAAATGGTTTTCAAGCCTTTAGTGCTAAAGAGAAGAAACTCTGGGAGTGAGCACAGCAGTTGCTTGGCTGCCTTTCCTGTAGAGGGAGGTGCTCCCAGGGAGGCTGAGACGAGGATGGGGGATGGATGACAGAGCCAGAGTGCAGGCTGGACACACTTCCCTGACCCTCTCTCCTGGCGCTCCGCGGCGCCCTGCATGCTGGCGCTACGTACGTGTGCCCTGCCCACCGCCAGGCCTGGCCTCCACCCCACAGAGGGGCCACGTCCACTCAGCGTCGGTGCAAAACTGAGAAACACGACCGTGGGGGCTCAGGGCTCCGTAGACTCCGACACACTGAGCAAGGGTGGCTCCTCCTTCCCGCACGAGGTCCCCCCAGGGACCTGGAGAGCGGCCAGGTCAGGCACTGCTCTGCAGCCTCCTCCGCTGGACTAAGGGTACAGCCCACCTTGGTGAACAGGCTCCTGTGGCCCGGCTACATCTTCCCTCTGTCCCCTTGTCTCATATCCAAGCGCTATCCCCACTGACAAAGTGCCACCCCCAACAGCACTGTCCCTGTCCCTGCCCACGGCCAGTCCCGCTCTCCCAGGCCAGCCCACGGCTGAGCTCCGCCCCGGCCGCCCCACCGACGGGGCCGGTGTCCTTGTCTCCTCTCTTGCATCTCCTGCCGTCGGCAGGAGAACGGTCTTCCCGCCGGTGCCATTGGCAGTTTCCATGTCTATTTCTCCTACTGGACCATAAACTCTTGGAAGGAAGGGAAGAGCTCATTTATCCCACGTGTTTTGTCACATAGCAAGTGCTCCGTGAATTCCACTGGGTGAAAACAGAAGGTAGGTGATTCATCCGAGGAGCTGCTACTACAGTCTCAACATACGCTCGGGCCCTGTTTTTATATTTAAGTAGAATATAACGTGTTTGTAAATAAATGTATAATTACATGTAAATATATCCATAATATATTACACATAGACTATGCATTATATTATTATATATTATATATAACACATATTAAATTGTTACGTACAGTTGACTCCTGAACAACATGGGAGTTTTATACTTAAAACCTGCCTGTAAGGTTTGACTCCCCAAGAACTTAACTACTAATAGCCTGCTCTTGGCAGACAGCCTTACTGATAACATAAACTGTTGATTAACAAATATTTTGTACGTTATATGTATTATACACTGTATTCTTACAATAAACTAGAGAAAAGAAAATGTCACTAAAAAGTCATAGGGAAGAGAAAATGTATTTACTGTTCATTAAGTGGATCATCATAAAGGTCTTCTTTGTCATCGTCTTCACACTAAATAGGCTGAGGAAGAGGAGGGAGAATGGGAGGGGGAGTTGGTCTCACTGTCTCTGGGGTGGAAGAGGCAGAAGAAAGTCCAAGTACAAGGACTCGTGCAGGTCAGACCAGTGTGGTTCAAAGGTCACCTGTATATGTTACATCATACTATGTATCCTATGTGTGTATACACATAAAACTACACACACTTAGACTATATAAATCTGTATGTATATATGTACACATTTAGTGTGCCAGTGGGTGCTCCCAATACCTGATCAGATTCTATTTATTTCTAAGCCTTCATTCTAGACAAACTCTGCTTCATTAGTCCAAGCCATGGGGTATACCTTTCCCAGAAAATCCTAGCCCTCATCATCAGTATGACATGATCACACTGAATTAAAAAGAACTAGCTTCTGCCCTCTTGAGAGCAGTCCTTTATCTTTCTCCACTGCTTAGGTCTCTTCTCCTCACTTAGACTCAGCACCTGGAGTGCACAGGTCATGAACTAAACTCATGTGTGTCCTCTCAGCTCCTAACATTGCCCTAAGCACCACTGGCTCCTAATAGATACATGCTGGTTGCATGGATGTGTGAACAGATGGATGGATGGATGGACAGACAGATGAGTGGATGGATGGAAAAATGAGTGGATAGATGGACCGATGGGTGGATGGATGGACAGACAGATGAGTGGATGGATGGACCGATGAGTGGATGGATGGACAGACAGATGGGTGGATGGACAGATGAGTTGACAGATGGATGGATGGACAGGTGGGTGGACAGATGGGTGGATGGATGGACAGGTGAGTTGACAGATGGATGGATAGATGGATGGGT
>VBSM01002608.1:173917986-173936965 GCA_008086735.1 Cheirogaleus medius | reverse complement strand
AAAATATATATATATACATATATATATATTATAAAATGTTAAAAATCAGAGGCACAAAAATAAAAATATTGTTCATGGTCTCATACAAAGATAATTAATTTTATATTTTTATATATTTCTCCTCTAGGAATTTTTCCAAGCATAGATACTTTTTAATGATGCTTAACTACACTTCTGAAACTGATGATAAATTCTAATTTCTGGGAAGGATTTTCTTATATTCACTTAAAGGAATTTGTCTTCAATTTCTTAAGTTATTTTATTTGTCACTTGGAAGTTGGTTTTCTCCCCACTCCATGTAGTACAGATTTTAATTCTGTCATTTTAATCTTTATTTCAGTTCCACCTGCCTTGCTCTGACCAGCTCTGTTCTCATCGTTGTCTGTTGGCGTTCAATACATGGGTCTGGTGCAAGGAGCCGGGTCTGTCTGGATCCAGTCTGTGCTTCTTGGGAACCTTTCCCTCTCTGTCCATCACCTTCCTTGTCTACACCAATGGAAGATAATACCACTGGCCTCACATGGTTACTTGTGAGAACTAAACGAGTTAGTATATACCCAGTACCTAGAAGTACCTGCCCCAGAGTAGGTGCTCCATCCGTGTTAGGTATTTGCTATGGTTTGAGGGTATGTGTCGGCACAAACCCAAGGTGATGGTGTGAAGATGTGGGGCCTTTCGGGGAGTGGCCGGGTCATGAGGGCTTCACCCTCGGGCATAGGAGTAAAGCCCTTTTAAATTGGGCCTTGGAGAGTTTCCCAGCTCTTCTGTCCCTTCCACTATGTGAAGACACAGCAAGAAGGTGCCATCCTGGAAGGAGAAAGTGACCTTGCTAGACACCGCACCTGCTGGCACCTACATCTTGGACTTTCCAGTCTCCAGAACCATGAGAAATAATTTTCTATTCTTTATAAATTACCAGTCTCAGTTATTTTTATAGCAGCACAAATGGACTAAAAAGTATAACCATTTTTATAATTAATATAGTAAGAATGAAACTCTCCCCCTGTTTATTGAGGATGATAAACAGAAATAGAAAGAATTATAAAGCAATAAATTGCATAACCCAGAAGAAATGAATAAGTTCCTAGAAACATACAACCTATCAAGACTGAATCATGAAGTGGATCAACAAAATGTGGTATATGTATACCATGGAGTACTATTCAGCTTTAAGAAACAATGGTGATATAGCACCTCTTGTATACTCCTGGATACAGCTGGAACCCATTCTACTAAGTGAAGTATCTCAAGAATGGAAAAACAAGCACCACATGGACTCACCAGCAAATTGGTATTAACCGATCAACACCTAAGTGGACATATAGGAATAACATTTGTTGGGTGTTGGACGGGTGGGAGGGAGAAGGAGGGGATGGGTATATACAAACATAATGAGTGAGGTGTGCAACGTTTGGGGGATGGTCATGCTTGAGGCTCTGCCTCAAGGGGGGAGAGGGGCATGGGCAATATACATAACCATAATATTTGTACCCCCATAATATGCTGAAATAAATAAATAAATAAATAAACAAGACTGAATCATGAAGAAATGGAAAATCTGGAGATTAGGAAAGAATATTAAATCAATAATCATAAATCTCCCATCAAACAAAAGTCCACGACCTGATGGCTTCATGGCCAAATTCTATCAAAGACTTAAAGAAGAACTAAAGCAAAGCCTTCTCAAACTCTTCCAAAAATGGAAGAGAAGAGCATGCTGTCAAATTCATTTGACAAGACCAGCATCACCCTGACACCAAAGCCAGAAAAGGACAATACAAGAAAATAAATCTATAGGCCAGTATCCCTGGTGAACATAGAGGCAAAAATATTCAACAAAATACTAACAAACAAAATTCAACAGCACATTAAAAAGACAATTCACCATGACTAAGTGGGGTTTATCCCTGGGATGAAAGGATGGTTCAACATATCCAAATCAAATGTGATATTCTATTTTAACATAATGAAGGACAAAAAAACAATCATCTCAATAGATGCAGACAAAGCATTTGAAAAAATTTAGCATACTCTCAACAAATTAGATATAGAAGGAATGTACCTCAACCCAATTAAGGTCATATATGACAAACCCACAGCTAACATCATACTCAATAGTGAAAATTTGAAAGCTTTTCCTCTAAGATCAGGAACATGACAAGGATGCCCACGCTCACCACATCTATTGGCTATATTCTTGGAAGTCCTATCCAGAGCATTAGGCAAGTAAAAGAAATAAAAGGCATCCAGATCAGAAATGGAGGAGTTAATTTATCTTTGACTGCACATGATATGATCTTATATAGAGAAAACCCTAAAGACTTCACCATAGAACTGTTAGAACTAAAAAAAACAAATTCAGTAAAGTTGTAGGATACAAAATCCACATACAAAAATCAGTAGTGTTTTTATGCACCAATGACAAACTATCCAAAAAAGAAATTAAGAAAATAATCTCATTTATAATAGCATTAAACAAATAAAACAGCAACAAATTTAACCAAGGCAGTGAAATATTCATCACTGAAAACTGCAAAATATTGATAACAGAAATTGAAGAAGACACAAATTAATGGAAATATATCTTGTGTTCATGGATTTGGAGACTTAATAATGCTAAGATGCCCATATTGCCTAGCATGATCTATAGATTCTTTGCAATCCCTATCAAAATTCCAATGACTTTTTATAATGGAAATAGAAAAATAACAATTCTAAACAGAGTTTCCCATGGAGATTGAAATTAAAAGTAGGAATAAAGACAAAAAAAAAAAAAAAGAAAAGAACAATTCTAAAATTCACATGGAACCACAAAAGACCCTTAATCACAAAAACAATTTGAGCAAAAAGAACAATGCCTGAGCCATCACGCTACCTGATATAAAAATCTACTACAAAGATATAAGAATCAAAAGAATATAATACTGGAAGATAAACAGACACATTGACCAACAGAACAGAATAGAGAAACCAAACATAAATCCATGCATTTATAATCAACTATCTTTGGCAAAGGTACCAAGAACAAACACTGGGAAAAGAACAGTCTTTTTAATAAATTATTTTGGGAAAACTGGTTATTCATGTGCAAAACAATATATCTCACCCAGTGTACAAAACTAAATTCCAAATGGATTAAAAACTTAAATGGAAGACCTAAAACTGTAAGACTACTGGAAAACAAGACAGGGGAAAATCTTGACATTGTTCAGGGTGAAGATCTTTTGGATATGATCTCAAAAGCATAGGCAACAAAAGCAAAAATAGACAAATGGAGTTAAATTAAAAATCTTCTGCACAGCAAAGGAAGCAACAGAGTGAAGAGACAACCTACAGAATGGGAGGAAATATATTTGGAACCATAAATCTGATAAGGAGTTAATAAGGAACTAAAAAAACTCAGGAGGGAGGAAACAGCCCAATCGAAAAAAAAAAAAAGTGGGCAAAGGACCTGAAAAGCTATTTCTCAAGAGAATACTCCACATGACCAAAAGGTGTGTAAGAAAATGCTCGACATCACTAATTATCTGGGGAATTCACATTAAAACCACAATGAAATTTCACTTTAAATCTGTGA
The DNA here is from genome assembly GCA_008086735.1 of Cheirogaleus medius. Lineage (NCBI taxonomy): Eukaryota > Metazoa > Chordata > Mammalia > Primates > Cheirogaleidae > Cheirogaleus > Cheirogaleus medius. Next base: position 173,933,388 of record VBSM01002608.1, on the reverse strand, counting down.
GGAAGCTTATTATCAAAAAGACAAGTGATAACAAGTATATGAGAGGATATGGAGAAAAGAGAACACTTGCAAATTGTTGGTGGGAATGCAAATTAGTAGAGCCATTATGAAACACAGTATGGAGGTTCCTCAAAAAACTAAAAATAGGACTACCATATGATCCATCAATTCAACTTCTGCCTATATATCCCCCCTCATTGTAGAATTATTCACAATAGCCAAGATATGGAATCAACCCAAATGTATGTCAACAGATAAATGGATAAATAAAATGTGGCATATATACACAAAGGAATACTATTCAGACTTATAAAAAGGGGAAATCCTGTCATTTGTCACAACGCGGATGAACCTGGAGGACATTAAGATAAGTGAAATAAGCCAGAAACAGAAAGACAAATACTGCAAGATTCACTTATATGTGGAAGCCAAAAAAAGTACAACTCATAGAAGCAAAGGGGAGACTGGTGTTTACCAATGGCTGGGGGTTGGAGAGATGTTGACCAAATTATATGAAAGTTTAGCTAGACAGAGGGAATCAATTCAGGAGCTCAATTGCACGTGATGATTATTGTTAATAATAATGTGTTGTATGTTTGAAAATTGCTAAGAGAGTAGATTTTAAATCTTCTCGCCACACACACGCACACAAAGTATTTCAAGTAGCAGATATGTCAATTAGCTTGATTTAGACATTCCACAACATATAGGCATATCAAAGCATCATTTTTTACACCATAAACATATACAATTTGTATTTGTCAATGAGAAATGAAAATTCTATTTTAAAAAATGAATTAAAATTATATAAAAAATAAACAGTTTTTTAAATGTCTTTATTTCAAGCTCAGAAATAAGTAATTTTCAGAGGTCTGCTGTTCCTCTGAGTCTTGGGCCTGAATTCTTTTCCTTGTTCACCAACATCTTTTCCTAAGTCCCATGCTCATTCTTTTTATTCTTATTATTTTCCTTTCCTACATTTTTACTTTTGGTTAATTCCTTTTCAGGGAGAACTAGGTTATCCAGGATTAGTGCACGTCAACTGCTGCATTCTTCTGTGAATGACCTTGGTCAGATTAGTTTCCCAGATGCTCATCCAGAGAGCATGGTGATGTGGAAGCGCTGGGCTCAGTCCTTAACGTAAGCAGCGATGCGGGCCTGAGAGGACACCGCCCAACCCCGCAGGCTTCCCCAAGACCCAGGGAAAGATGGTACCCAGGGAGCACTGCCATCCCCAGCATGCACTGCGCCAGGGAGGGCTCCGCCTGGGGCAGAGGGCATGCACTACAATCCCCAGCATGCACTGCGCCAGGACCGCGCCTACCTGGGGTAGAAAGGCATGCACTACAACCCCCAGCACGCAATGCACCAGGGCCACTCCAGCCTGGGGTAGAGGGTATGACTGCAATCCCCAGTATGCACCGCGCCAGGGCCGCTCTTGTCTAGGGTGGATGGTGTGAACTACAATTCCCAGCATGCAGAGCATCGCCTCCTGCCTGCACCTGCTCCCAGCTGAGGGATGTGCAGGGAGACAGCTCCTGATGGCTCAGTGGGGGATGGGTGTGGGGCAGGATGGCCTCTGGCCACTCAGAGAGCAGCGTCGCTGCAGTGGAGAAGCAGCCTGCTCCTCTAGCCGGCAGGTGCAGACTAGGGGTTCTGAGATAGTGTTACAGACAGCGTTGCTGCGGGGACGCGAGAGCACAGCTCTGGTTCTGCAACATGGCTCCACCAGCCTCATATAGCTAGTGGGGATCCTCATAGAATGCAATGGCGCAGTGCATCTAGCCAGCTGTCATCTCAAACTCTGGAAAACTTCAATTTGCAATGTGCGCATAGGGCATGTGTAATTCTGTGCCTGTGTGCAAGGGCGTGAGTGCACGTGCTCGAGAGTATACAAATGTGTTTGTGTGCAGGTCTCGCTCTCTGGGAGAGAATGCCCTCAGGGCGGTGATGTTTTTGACAAGAGAATCTTTTAAGCCAGTGGGTTGAGAGGGCTGTAACTCCATCCACCCCAGGCCTGAATGTCAAGACAGACCCGGCCACTGAGCCAGTGTGCCCTGCCTCAGTCCTGCCTGCTGAGAATTTCCTTAGCTCTCCAGACAGCAGCTCAAGCTGAGCTGAGCTCGGTGCTGTCTGTTAGGTCTCTCCAAGCCCAGTAGAAGACTCCAGAGACCGCCCAGCAGCACGGAGCCCATCCCAGTCTCTGCACCTTCAGAGACCTGCTGTACCCCAAACAAAGACAGCCTCCAGCTGCTTCTCCCAGACAGGCGGAGGCTCTGTACAGCTGGGCTATTCCTGGAGGACAAGGGACAAGGTCAGCCTGTTCTCCCTCCCTGCTCTCCAGGGTTCTGCAGGGCCATGAAGTGCTTACTAAGCTGTGTTCCTGTGGGCTCTTCCTCGGGGGTTATGTTTTTTGTCCTTGATTTTAGTTTGTGTGCAAGAACAGAAGATGGAGTGCCGCAAACTCAGAAACTATAAAGTCTTATGTGAGCTCTAAGTCAAGCACTGCTGCAAGGAGAGGCAGGGAACAGCAATCAACAATTCTATTCAACGAGACTGCAGTCCTAGTTTGTCTTGATCAGAACGAGGCTTGTGGTCCTTGCCAGACACCTGGGCCACCTCCTGTGCACCACCCTGGGCCCCCAGCTGGAAGGGCCCCGGCTGGAAGAATCCCGCTTCATCCTCTGCCGCCACTGTCTTGAATCCCTCACATTTCTGAACAAGGCACCATTGTTCTCCTCTGTAAGATAGGAATATAGGACTGAAAAGTCTTCAAAGACATTTTAGCTGCAAAACTCTTTTGTCAAAAAAAATTACATGTAGAACTCAAAACATAACCCATGAGATAGGCTAATTTGTCTAATCCTTTTCTTTTCTTTTTTCTCTTTCCTTGTGTGGCTGCTTCTGTCTTTTTCCGTACCTTTCTTGCTCTATCTGCAGAGTGTGTCTCTGGGCCTCTGGAGATGGGGGAGGGGTACTGGGAATCTTCTCCCTAATTATCTGATGGTGATCACTTTGTTGCTCTGTAGGTCAGAAGGAAGGTGATTCCAAGGCTTGACATCTATCAGGGGCACCGGGGTCCCTGGTCTCCTGCCTGTGCCTTCCTGGTAGCAGCGCCAACTCATAGGGGTTTATCCGTGGGAAGCACTGAGGTAGTACCTGGCAAAGAGTGGACACTCAGCCCAGGTTAACTACGTATATTCCCATACATAGTATCCCACCTCTTGAAGCAGTTGCAGGGAGGCACGTAGGTAGAGATCAAAGTCTCTCTCTCTCACACACACACACACACACACACACGCATCATGTTGCCACAGATTTCTGGCTGGGGGTGCTTCTGGGACTTCAGTGCAGGGTGGGATCCAGTGCGGGCAGGGCCCAGCTGGGCTAAGCACACGGAGCGTGACAGGTGGGGAGGTGGAGTCACAGTCCCAAAGGAGAGGACAATTCAGAGAACACCTCAGAGATGTGCACAGGGGCCCCTTTAAGTCTTTGGGTGAATATTTCTCTATATGAATCTAGGGTGAAAATCCAGGGGACAAAGGACAAACAACCCCCAGGTAGCTGCAAGGTGGGCCGTGCTCAGCTTAGGGGAGAGGAGACATCGGACTTGTACTCAGCCCGGGGTTGGGGACCTCAGGGAACCACTGATTCTCTCCATGAAGACACAACAAAGGTCAAATCCTTCCATCCCTTTGGCTAAATTAGACCTAGAGTAAAAGCTCCTCTGTACACCATAACAACACATAAAACACAAGCTTGGAAAGGATCAACCTGATCTAGAAAAGCTTAACCATACATTAAACCAAACTTTAACATTCTCTCAACAATGTGGCATTCACACTGTCTGGCAGCCAATCAAATATTACTAGACAGGTAGAAAAGCTACACATTGTTAAGGAGATCCAAGAGGAAAACAAGTCAATAAAAACAGACCAAGAAATAACACATATGATGGAATTAGCAGAAACAGACATTAAAACAGCTCTTATAAACATTATAAATAAGCTCCAGTATTTAAAGGAGAAAATGAACACAATGAGAAAATAAATATGAATCACAAAAATGATCATTCATGCATCAAAGGTCACTAACAACAAAATGAAAAGGTGACCCACTAAATGGGAAAATATTAGCAAATCATTTATCTGATTTGGGATTACTAGCCATAAATATATAAAGAACTTTACAACTCAACAACAAAAAAAGAATCAACCCAATTATAAAATGGGCAAAGGACTTCAATAGACATTTCTGCAAAGAAGATTCAAATGGCTAATAATCATATGAAAAGATGCTCAACATCACTAATATTAGACAGACACAGATCAAAATTGCAATGAGATACCACTTTATACTCACTAGCATGGCTATAATTAAAATAAAATAACAACAAGCATCAGCAAGGATGTGGAGAAGTTGCGTAGCTTATGAATTGCTGGCGGGAATATAAGATGGTGCAGCCACCGTGGAAAACAACGTGCTGGCTCCTCAGGAAGTTAAACCCACAATCACCCTATGACCCATCAATTCCACTCCTAGATCTATACCCTACAGAACTGAAAGCAGTCACCCAAACAGATATTTGTACACTCATGTTAACAGCATTATTATTCACGATTCCCAAAAGGAGGAAGCATCCCAAGTGCCCATCAACATGGCTAAGGAAAATGTCTACCCATACCATAGGATATCACTTAGCCTTGAGAAGGAAGGACCTTCTGACACATGCCACATGGATGAGAAACTGAAGAGGTTTTTGCTCGTGAAATTCGTCAGACACAGATGGACGCACACTGTGTAATTCCACTCGTGTGACGCACCTGGAGTGACCGAGCTCGTAGAGACAGCGGGAAACGGTGGTTATGGGGGCTAAGTAAGGGCGGTGGGAAAGGGGATCATTGCTTAATGGGTACAGAATGATAGTTTGGGAAGACAAAAAAGTTCTGGAAAAGGATGGTAACACACTGTAAAAAAAAATGGTTAAAATTGTAAATGTCATGTCATTTACATTTACCATCACGAAAAAGTTAAAGGAAAAAAGAACAAAATGAAACTTTCAGAGATGGAAATGACAATGTCTGATTAAAAAAAAAAATAAAAGCCACAGCCTGGGATTAACAGCAGATTGACTGACGTTGGGCTACCAGGGAAGCTGGGGCAGTGGGTTAGGACTCACAGACAATCGCAATGAAGAGAGAGAGCAGCTGCAGGGACAGGAGAGGGTGAGAGGCAGCACAGACAAATTGTTTGCAGAAATTATAGCCAGAAATGTTATAAATTTGGTGGGAACCGCAATCCCATAGGTGGGAGAAGCTCACTGACCACGGAGTAGGGAACACAGGGAGCCAGACTGAAGTCAGACCTCTGAAAACTGATAATAAACTGAAAATCTTAAAAACAGACAGAAAAAAAATGCCCCGTTACTTACAGAGGAACAAGGATAAAAAAGACAACGGACTTCTTAGAGACCAAGAAAGACGAAACACAATTGGACATCACAGTTAAAGTACTGAAAACAAAATTGCAACCTCAAATTCTGTGCCAAGTAAAAGTATTCTTTTTATTATAAAATAAACATGAGGAAAAGTCTTTTTTTCAGATGGGGAAAAAGTGGAAGAATTCATTGCTACCAGACCCATACTAAGAGAAATTATATAGGAGGTGCTTCCTGCGGAGGAAAAATGACATCAGGTGGAAACTTGGACTCACAGGTATAAAATACTTAAGAATGAAATCAATAAAGTGAGTGGAACTTTTATGAAGCCAACTGCTAAACTTAACTAAGAAAGATAAAATAAATTCACGAAATGGGACAATATTCTATATTCTAGAACAAGAATACAAAGTACTATAACAATACTGTTTCTTTCCAAATTAGTTTATAAATTTAAGTATCTTTAGTAAAAAATTTCAACTGAATAAAAGAATCCAAAGTATCTCTATAGTTCACTAGAAAATAAATAACTTAAATGAAAATATAATAGGGAATATTTTTGCTAACCATTATAAAAACATGTAAAACTACGATAATTAAAAGAGTGTTTTACTAAAGTTAGAAAAGTTATCTTATAATGAGGAATAATTGAAAATACAAGAATAGACCTGATTTATGTAACGATTTAGTATATAAGAGCGGTCTTAATTTTAAAAGTCAGGAGGGAAGATAGCATAATATGCTGGAATTAATGAACGACCGCATTTAAAAGTAATTATCTCAAAAAATTTCAGAGGCCAGTTACACAGTAATTATCAAAAGCCTTAAAATGTGTCTATGCCATGAGGCATAAATTCTACTTATAGAAACTTACCTGCATAAAGTGTCAAACTAGAGATTCCTCATGCCTGTATGGAAAAGTGATAAAACTCACGTCCATGGTTGTGAAAAATGGGGACGACCCAAATATCCTACAGTGGGGAGCCGGCTGAGTAACTGCGGTACAACAGGATTTTGAGTATATGGGTTTCGTATTTATCAATAAACGGCGAGCATCGTTTCGTATACCTAAATGCACACCTGCAATATCTTTCTCAAGATCTCCTTGTGATTTGTTTGTTGTGCAAATACCTGGTGCCAAGCAACGAGCCAGGTGCCAGAAACACCAAGGGACGGGAGGAGGTGTCCGCGCTGGAGAGACCCCTGCAGTGCAAGGCAGTCACCGGGACACACAGTACCCACGGAAAGTGCCACCTGGGGACAGACGAGGTGACCACTTTGACCATCCCCGAGGACACAGAGGGACTTGCGTGTGCTGAACGCCTACCGCAAGTCAGGCAGGCTAAGTGCGTCACCGTTGTCACCAGGCTCCACGAGGCACAGCAGGCGAGTTCACCGGGCAACCTGTGTCCGGTGTCCAGTTGATGACAGGCAGCGGAGGGGACCGAGGGTTCCTAGCTCTGAAGCCTGCGTGTCTTCTTTCTAGGACAACCTCTGCGGCCTAGAGCGTGTGTCAGCTTCACAAACAGCACGCCGCCTGGGAACGTTTTAAGGCATCATCTCAGATTATTTTTGGCAGTTGTCCCTTTTCCATGGAAATGAAGGACACTGAATCCTAAGAAATTCGTCGCAAGGTCCGTGGCTTTTCCTACCTGGACTGGTCCCCACCCCGGGAAGAGAGCTCTCTGTGGCCCCGGGGCTGCCTTCAGCACTGTGACCTCAGCTCTGAGGCTCCCGCCCCGCTCACCAGGCTGATTTCCTTTGAAAGAAAGCAAGGATGACACACGCGTGTGCAGCCGGGAGGGACGTGCCCAGTGCCTCCTCTCCTCTCCCCTGCACAGGCCGTGCTCGGGCAGCCGTGTGAGGGCATCCTGCCCTCTGAAAATCCTTCCCGTGGAAATAGATCCAACCACAGGCACCGAAAGGGGCACCTTTTGTGTGCTCACCTGTGTGTTGCTTTGTGCCCCTGTGCTCCTGTGTGTGTGTGTGTTTCTTGTTGCCAAGGAAATTAAAGTAGCAATGTCTGAAGTCATTATGCTCAGAAATTGAAACACAGTGAAATTAGGAAGTTTTAAATGATGCTGCACAGCGCAAAAGTAACACACGGTCACAGGTCTAAACAAACAGATAAACAGTGCGTTTATCTTTAATATTATCTTTAATAATTACGCACATGCAGTTTGTATGGCTACTACCAGAGTCGTGAGCGTCTGTGGGCGAGAGTGTGGCGTCCCCGTGTTTATTGTTCGTATGACTGCAAAGTGACGTTAAAAGCGCTGGGTGGGGAACCTGTGGCCACAGGGCCACACGTGGCCCTCCCGAGTGCAGCCCCTCAACCAAATCCAAACTTCACAGAACAATTCCCTTTATTGAAAGGATTTGTTCTGTGCAAATTTGGATTCCGTCAAAATGCCACACTCAAGGATACAGAAGGCCACACGTGGCCCCAAAGCCGCAGGTTCCGCACCCCCTTAGCTGTGAGCCCTTTTCGTCTGTGGAGTGAGCACGAGGGGACGTTGCTCAGAAGCGCACGGTGAGAGCCATGAGCGGAGCCCTGGCCGGGATCTGGGATAACAGTACAACGTGCTGGAGACGCTTTGTACCAGCTCGTGGTAACTGTCACATTTTCAGGGGTTCTGTGAGCCACTGTTACATATGTATTAATTAAATTTCTAGTGATTAATTACTAGAAATTAAATCATAGAAGCTTACAATCAAATAAATTATACTTGAAGCAAAAGTAACACAAATAAGAGACACTTGGAACACTCATTTCCCAAACACTGTACCACGTTGAGCCTGTGTATGTCGCGTGTCCCTGCAGTGGGAACGTGGCAAGCCACTGTCAGGGTCCAGTTTCTGGGGCGTGTTGCCCCGGTCCTTTGGCTCCTGGGTTGGAGGAATCACAAGCCTGAGTGTGGGGCGGAGAGGCGACAGACACTTAGCTTTTCCGCACACGCAGCTTTTATTGCAGGCTTGTTGGCAGAGGATGGAAAGCAAAAGTGCATTTCCTGAGGGGACAGGGGTCTGTCTCTGCGGTGGGGAGGAGCTGAGGTCTCACCACACCTCTACTATTATGTCTACACCTTATGATGTGCTAGATGGTGCTTGGACTATTCATTATTTCTCTGGGAAAAAGGTGGAGAGTTATTAGAACTAAGGGTCCTCCCCACTTTTATCCTCATAGGGTAACTCCCAGGGGTTGCCATGACAATTGCAAACTGTGACTGCGCTGGTGGGTGTGATTTTCACTGTGCTAACGTGTGTTGATGGAGAAAAGGTCACCTTTGGACGTGAGCTCCTGGTCTCTGTGCATGCTCCTGGCCGGGGACGTCCCCAACGGTGAGTTCCTGTGTTTCGGGTTTGGTTCTAGATGCTCATGGGCCTCCTCATTTCTGTCCTCCCCCCTACCTTTTGCAATTTCACCCTGGACATTGGCAAGCTCAGGAACCAGGGCTTGGTGCAGTGTTTTGCTGATCGGTGAGACGTATGTCAGAGAAAAATATTAATCGTGCAGAGTAAACTTTTAAAAGCATGTCATACTGCGGCCACCACATTTGAGAACGTCACAGAAATTAAGGAAATATTCCTCCAGCATCCAAAAACTGTTACCTGATTCAGCAACGAAGTCACACACAGCACTGACAAACAGTGAAGTCCCGACAGGCAGCTCGGTGGTTTCGTGGCCATCTGACTCGGTTTGTATCACGTAAAAGAACATAGCAACCAGCATCCATGCTGTAGTTCCATTCATTTATTAGTGGAAAACCGTAGCGTGGCTATGGTTCAAGAGCTGTTTTTTTTTAATAGATTTTATTTTTTAGAGTAGTTTTAGATTCGTAGCCAAGCTGAGCAGAAGCACGGAGATCCCCCATACACCAGCCTGCCCCACACGCAGAGCCTCCTCCACCGGCAACGTCCCCCCGCCAGACGGGGGCCTTGGTCACACTTGATGAAGAATTTTGAAAAAAAATTAACAACAGCATTTAGTCAGAATCATTTTTTTTCTGTACAGAATTTACAATAAAGAATATTATGTATTGGGAGGCAAAGTTAACTTTATTTCCTTATGAGTATTCAATTTATCCGACTCAATTTTTTAAAAGCTCGTTTTTCTCCATGCAGAAGAAAGGCAATGTTGTTATAAATTGGTTGATCATAATGTGCTGGTCTGTTTCTGGACTCTCTATTCTGTTTTTTTGTTTTTAAATCTATTTTATATACTTTGTTTCCCTATCATACTATTTATATTACTGTAGCTTTATAATAAGTCCTGAAATCTGGTAGTGTAAGTCACCAGATGTTTTTCCTTTTTGAAATTTTCTCAGCTATTCTTGGTCCTTGGCAGCACCATAGATATTTAAGTATCAGGTTGTTGGTTTCCACAAAAATCATGGTAATTTTGATTAAAATTGCATTGACTCTACTAAAACATTTAGGAAGAACTGACATCACTACAACATTGAGTCTTACCGTTGAAGAACAGGGTATATTCCTTGAGTGAGTCTAGAGCAGCCTGGCTAGTACCCAACCTTGCATTCCTGTAATACTCCCAACTTGGTCATGATATTGTATTGGTTTTCTATATCACTAGATTAAACTTTGTAATATTTTGTTATACATTTTACATATATTTTCATGAGAAAGAATGGTCTATAATTTTCTCTGCTTGTAATGTCATTGACAGGTTTGGTGTCAAGGTTATTTTTGGTCTCAGAATGTGAGTTTGGAGGTACTCCCTTTTTTTTATTTTTTGTATTCTTGGAAGATCTTGTATAAAATTGGCATTATTTTTACTTAAATTTTTGTGGAAAACAATCTCCCAACTTCTTTGTGGAAATGTTCTAGATTGCATGTTGAATTTCGTTAATAGACATAAGACAATTAAGATTTCCTATTTTGTATAGTGTCAATGTTGATAAGTGGTATTTTAATAGAAATTTTTCCATATTTATGCCACTTATATTTATTGGCATAAAGTTGCTTTTAAAACCCTATTGTAGTTATGATATCCTAAGATCTAAGATGTATTTCAGCTAAGAAGCATACACACATTCTATCCATTTTGACCATCTTAGTCTGTAAATTAAAGTACATAATCTACTTATAATTAATGTAATTAATCATTCATTTGGGATGTTTGTCAATATCAGCCCTCAGTACAGAAAAAGAAACCGTACAGTCATTGGAACAAGGGGAGACTAATATACAACATTACCTGTGACAGCAGGGACAGTAGTGATGGGTGAAGAGTACAGGTGAAGAGAACAGGTGAAGAGAACAGGTGAAGAGTACAGGTGAAGAGAACAGGGGAAGAATACAGGTGAATAGAACAGGTGAAGAGAACAGGTGAAGAGAACAGGTGAAGAGTACAGGAACAGAGCAGCCAGAACGAGTGCCCAGGGAGAGCCCTCCCACCTCTGCCCTGCCCCAGGGTTGAGATCCGGAGTTTGTTGGTACAAATGTGGCTCACTGGATGTCAAGGGAGGGTCCATGCTGCTGCAGTATTGGAACTTTCTGGAAATCTGCATTCTGGATCTTGCCAGAGATCTTCCCTCTGGGGAGCTGGGGAAAGTTGCTGTAAGGAAGGTTTCTCTGCAAAGACCTTCTTCTGTGAAACCACCTGAGACAGGCTGTGCTGAACCGCTGGCTGCTGTATGGGACCACGATACGCTGCAGCACTTGGTGCCAGAGGAGGTGCACATCGGGAGGAGCCTGGTGTTATTGAAGCTGCACATCTGGAGGAGCCTGGTTTTAGGGAAGCTGCACATCTGGAGAAGCCTAGTGCCAGAGGAGCTGCACATCTGGAGGATCCTGGTGACAGAGAAACTGCACATCTGGAGGAGCTTGGTGTTAGAGAAGCCGCACATTGGAGGAACCTGGTGACAGAGAACCTGCACATCTGGAGGGGCCTGGTTTTAGGGAAGCTGCACATCTGGAGGAACCTGGTACCAGAGGAGCCGCCCACCTGGAGGAGCTTGCAAGGGGAGCACACCAGAACCGGGGAGCAAACCCTTTCCTTCTGCAGCGTCTCTCCAGCCATCTGCTTGCGAATTCTAATGTAACACCAAGTGGCAAAGTAAAAATATTTAAATGGCCCAGATCCTTTTCCATAGAGAAGGCAAAAAAACTTGGATTCAGAGCCCAGAAGTAATAAATGGAAAACCAGCATAGAATCATTTATATCCCTTCTGATAATATTATTATGCTAATAATTATACTTTTGCATGTAATATAATTAATACTTCATTTGGGATCATATTAATATTTACTACCTTACCTTTTGTTCTATATTTTTGTTTGTTTTATGTTTCTTCTCTACTTCTTCCCTTCTTTTGATTTAAGCAGATATTCCTAAGTTTTTAGCCTGTATCATTTTTTAATTTTATAAACATCTCTTATTCTTTAAGGGATTATAACTATAAACCCAAGATTATAACATGTGCCTTTGATTAATTACAGTCTAGTATAAATTAATACTATCACCACTGCTCAGCCGATGACACAGCTTCAGAGGATTCAAAGTCATGTTCTCAGTCTGTTATTATTGTCATGTATTTTCAATCTCTATTTTGGACCACAGAAAATATTCTTGTACATTTAACATTCATTTATATCACCTGCATGCTTCTCATTTACCCTGTCTCCTGCTTTCAGTCTTTCCTGGATTTCTGTGTTTCTTTCTGGGATTGTTTTCTTTCTTCCCAAGCAATTCTCCTCAATATTTATTCCTGTGTAGACCTGCTGGCATCACAACCTCTCAGCCTGTGCTTGTGATGGAAATGCATTTATTTTGACTTCACACATGGACGATATTTTCCCCAGGTGGAGCTCCAAGTCTAAGGAGTCATTCTATCGCCCTTGAGTTCCCATTGCTTCCGTCAAAATGTCAGCTCGTCGAATCTCTGTCTTTCTTTGAAGGTTATGATTACTCTTTCTCTGTCTGATTTTAAGATTTCTCTTTCAGTCTTTGGATTTCAGCAGTTTTGCTGTGACGTGTCATCATAATTCACGTTTGTGCTGTTTGAGATTCATGGTGTTTTCCTATCGGTGACTCGAGTGTGACCGTCAGTTTCGGAAAATCCTCAGCATTGTCTCTGTAAGTCCTTTCCCTTCTCTCGCTCACCTCTGGTTCTGGTACCAATGTTCCACTGCGGCTGAACCTGCCACCACGCTCCGCATGCCTCACATTATTTCCCTGTTTCCTTCTTTTCCGCTTCAGCCGGGATATCGTCTGATAACCTGTCACCCAGTAATCTAATCCTCCTTCCACGTTGCTTTCAAATTTAATGATTACGTTCTTACTTTCGTTTATTGAAATTTTGCTGATAAAATTGTTAGTTGACTCATTGTTATATAATAGACTCAGATTTTCTGATTATATTCTTCATCTTTGCATGACCACATCCATCAAAGCTAAAGTCTGCGCATGGGAACATTGATCAGTGGACCAGCTAGATCTCTAGTCTGTGCATTAGAACTCTGACCAACGGAACATCCGAAGCTCTTCTTCTGTTTTTATCTTGGTTTTCTTTCTTGGTTATACCTGGTGATCTTTTGTGAAATATTAGATATTTCGTATGAAAATCTACAGAGGCTTTAGACGATGTTGTCTCCTTTCAAAGGGTGCATCTTCTTCAGCACCAGAACTGCCCATGGGCTGAGCTCATTAGCGACTACGAGACGGTCTGCGTGTGTCTGTCTTGTGTTGTTTCGGTGCAGCTTCTGTAAGGCTTTGAACCGCTCCAGTTTTCCTTTCTTCTGGGATGCCACCTCGACTCGACGCCCTGGAGGAAGCTAACCAACAGCCCGGAATGTTCATGAACCCCCACATGGCCTTAAACCCCAGCTTAGCCCCTTAAATCAAAAATCGCACTGTTTTAAACTCCAAACTCCAAAGCTCTGTGCTTAGCTTCTTAGGACTTTTTCCCTATTCACCCCAAGAATTTAGTAAATGCCTTCAGGGAAAACCACAGATTTATGACAGAACACTCTCATTGTAGACTAAGTGGCTGTTTACCCCAAAATCAACATGTTGAAGCCTTAACACCCAGTGCGACTGTATTTGGAGACGGGGTCTTTGAGAAATGATTAGGTTCAGCCGGGGAGTGAGGGTGTGGCTCTCACACTGGGATTAGCACCTCGGCATGGGAGGAACAGGCACAGAGCTGGCTCTGGCAGGGAGACCACTGCAAGAAGGGGGCATCTGCCAGCCCAGAGGACCCCCAGGACCAGGCCACGCGGCTCGCTGATCTCAGACTCCTGCCTTCGGGATGCGAGAAACTACATGTCAGTTGTTTATGAGCCGCCCAGCCTGGGGCATTTTGTTGGGGCACCCCGAGATGACTGGGACACCCCGTACCTCCCTTTTCTTCCCATCCTGGTTCCTTGGGGGTCACCCCACCCACGAGATCAGGGAAAGCCACGCTGGCTTCAGGGACCCGCAGGTCTCTCGACTCTCTCAGCCCAGGAGACAGAAGCGGCTCACCTCAGGGCGGCTCCCTTCCATCTGGGGCCTTTACTTCCCCGATTGTGGATGCCTGGGCAGCACTCCGGTGTCTTCAAACTGATATATATTTTTTTAGTATGACTTTTCTGCATGTTCTCAATGAAGCGTTTGTGTGGCTCTAGCTTCTCCACCTTAGCGGCAAACAGACATCCTGAGCTTGGTTTCCTGGTGATGAAGTCCGGGGGTGCTGTGGATAGCCACGCCGGGGAGCTGGGCATCCCGCCGCCCTGCACTGCTGTGGCTCCCCAGGCGCCCACGGTTCCCCAGGTGCACGTGGGTCCCGCTCCCTGGACAGGACTCTTCTAGTCCTTTAACCCGTGATGCTGTCTCTGGAATTTTCTCAGCATGCACCCCGAGGTGTTCACGGGACATTGGCCCCGTCTGCCTACCCTTTAGCCTTTATGTGGAGATGACCGAATCCTTTGGTCAAGCACCTGCCAGCCTCCAGCAAAGAGTGAGGCTACAGGTGTCCGAACTCGGTAGCTGTTTCTGCAGCGCCGTGGTTTCCGTGGCCAGCTTCGGCCTGTGCCGGGCTGGTTCGTATCTCTCCCTTTGTCCCCTTAAGAAATGAAGAGAATGATACTCGTGGCTGCAAAGGGGGTCATGGAGATGATGCAGATATTTGGAAAGCTACATCGTTTGGAGACTTGAAAGAAAAGCGCAATATAAATGATTGTTTTTTAAAGCACCATAACATGTAGGAAGCACAATCCAGCTTTTTTAAAGGAGGAGTGTTTTGGTGTTTTACCCCAATTTGCCGATGAATGGCAGCTAATGAAACGTTTGTCTGGACACTGAAGAGGCAGCTCCGTGGCTGTGTGTAGACAGGTAGCGCCGGGCGCTCTAATCCTGCGACGGAAGCATCTCGTGTGATGATGGATGGTCCCCGGTCCCCGGTCCTCCAAGTGATGCCATCGGCAGCACCGTCTCCCCCGGCCTTGCTTTTCTCCTGAAAGAAAGAACAGTTTGTAAAGGCGAATGAATTTCAACTCTTATCTTTTAAAATGGTTGTTCTTTTCCCTCATCTTCACATGCAAATAGACTCCCTTTCGCAAGCCTTTGATAAGGAGCCGGAAGAATAGTTCACAAGCGTTTGATAACCGTCCTGAGAAACCCGCGGCACACGGATACGGGAGGAATTTACCATCTGCCGATGCAACCCGCAGACCTCACCTGACACCTTCCAAGGGGCCGGCTGAGCACCATCGTGCGACGGATGCCCAGAGAAAGCAAAGGGAGAAAGAAGCAGAAACGGGGTGAAGGATTTGGGGTCACCCACTTACAGGGGAGTCTCTGATTGTCTCTGGCAGGTCACAGCAGGTCACAGCAGGGGGCTGTGGGAAGGGCTGGGCCAGGCCTGCCCGGGAGGCGGCTTTGGGCAGGGTGACCTCTCAGGGTCCATGACCTTCAGTTCTGCGACTAGTGCTGGGTGGCCTTAGAAGGACCCACTGGGCTG
>VBSM01002608.1:173856692-173871377 GCA_008086735.1 Cheirogaleus medius | reverse complement strand
CCCTCCCTCCCCCACGCCACCCTGACATCTCCCTCCCCCAAGCCCCTCTCCGTGAGCAGGGAAGCCCCACCCCTGCCCCCGCCCTTGCTGCCCCAGGACAGAAGCGAGAACAGCCGCTGGGTCAGGACCCCGCTGGGCTGCGCCAGGCCTGGTCACAGGCAGATGGCGCTGGGGCGGGGCGGGTGCTGCGTGGCATGGGCACCCCTCAGCATCGCCCCCACCGGCCCCCCAGGGCAGCTCCGGCTCCGATCACTCCGACAATGAATCTCAGACTCCAGACTTGGCTTCCAGCCACATCCTGGTGCTGGGAATGCAGCGCGCCAATTAGCGGCTCTCATTAATCAGGGCTCAAACCGGGCAGAACTGGAGATGGGGGGGGTGGGAGCCAAGCGTTGGCTGCGCCGACAGAGGCGGCAACTGCCCCGACGGAGGGTCCGCCCTGCGCTCAGGCCCCGCGGGCTGAGACCTGGGGATTGGCGGAGGGGCAGGAGCCACAGAGCGCCGCCGCCGGGCCTCCTCAGGAGAAGCCACCACGCGTCCGTGCAGGGAGGCTGGCTGGCAGGCGCGGAACACAGCCACTTTCCATTGTTGCCCCGCCCCGAAACTCCCAGCAGGTATGGTGCAGCCCACGGAACCAGACCCAGGCTCCCGGCCACTCATGGCGGGTGTGGCCTGCCCTTCCAGCTGACCCACCATCTCTGGCAGCTCCGCCCACTCTCCCAGGACAGGAGAGACACCTGCCACCCGGCCTGGGCCCTTCCAGACGATCGCCCCCTCCCCTCCCGGCTGCTGGTCCTCACGCCCAGGGGCCCTGAGCTTAGGCTGCCCAGCCGGGCATGGGTTTTGGAGATTCAACCTTGTCTCTTGGAATGTGGCTTCCGCCAGGCCCGGAAGGCTCCAGGCTCAGAGCCCCTTCCCCCAGCTCCCCGCAATCCCTGCGCCAGCCCTGAGCCTGCACGGGTGGCCTCCGTGTGTCATGAATGCCACCTCCTGCCTGCACCTGGCCAGCCCCAGGCACCTTCCCAGACAGAGTTGTCACTGTGGTCCTGTGAGCCCAGAGACCATCTCACTGGTAGAGCTGAGCGTGCAGCCGGGCCTCTGAGGGCAGAGAACCCCACTGCGCTGGGAGCCCCGGTTCGGAGCACCCCGGCCCCCGGGCCTCAGCTGGGGAGGAGAATGGGTCCATACAACCCTGAGGTTGCCACCGGGACCAAATCAACTTGGGACTGGATAGAAACTCACGCTCACGTGGTGTGTCCCTTTCCTGGACAAGCAGAGGGCAGCCTAAAATACAGGCTGCTTGAAACGTCTCCTTGTTTCCAGGTTACGGGAGCCTCTGACATGTCTCTGGGTGCTACGTGTTTGCCCGGCAACACCAGAGAATCTGCGTGGATACGACCACAGGCGTGTCTTACCTGTGGAGTCACAGAGCCACATGGAACATGAGGATAGACATCAGTGAGGTCCTGGCTCTGCCATTCTATTGGTTGAAAGGCTTTGGGGAAGACCCAACCTCTTTGAGCCTCACTTTGCCCATCTGTGGGATTGAAGACATACTCTCTGCCTGTTCCAGACTCACTTCTAATGTCAAGACCGCGTACGAGAAGCACTACTGGAGCATCCCTCTGCAACGAAGAGAAGACGGTGTCTAACCAAAGACCACGTAGCAAAGAGTGGGTTCCAGAATGTCAGTTCTTCCCGTTGTCCCCATGGAAACCGTGTGTGACTGGCGCAGGCAGGAGAGGAGCAGAGTGGAGCCTCGGATCCGGCAGCATCCGGGGGCGGGCGCAGGGCTGGAGGCACCGAGGAAGCTCCCAGACGCTCCTCGGGAGGTGCTGCTCCTCCCTCGGTTGGTTGCTGAGCCAGAAACACGTTTTCTCTGGGCACAAAGAGCGGCTGGAAGCACTCTACATAGGAAGGAGACACCCTACGTCACACAGAGGGGCAAGGCAGCACCGAGGCACACACGGCCCCGGCAGAAGTCTCCGGACTCCCCATCCCAGCCTGGTCCTCGAAGCAAGCGCCCTGCCGGTGTCGAGGGTGGGACTGCCCAGGTGCGGCACCTGCGTCACTGTTCTGTCTTCCAGGAGGGGACCGGGGTCTCTCCTCATCGTCCATTCCACTGCAACGCCAGGTGACTGGCTCACCGCTGCCCCACCTCAAAAAGAAAAGCATCGTGGGCTGTGGATCAGCTCAGGTGCACTGAGCTTGAGATGGCCACTTCGATAGTGGGGGGAACAGGTGTCTTGTTGCTTTTTTAGCCCCAAACGGTGGTTTGAATTTCCCAACCCAACGGTTGGCTCAGGCATTTCCCAAAGGTCGTTTGCTGCCCCACGCCAAGCTCAGCCCGGGGCTCCGGTGAGAAATCTGGCCGCCGTCTGTGTTTCCGTCAACCTTGCCCTCCTGTAACTCAGTGAAAATAGTCGGTCTGTTTCCTGCTTCCTCACACAGCGCTCTTAACCACGTGGGATTTCCTGAGTGGGAGCATTCCCCGTCCACCACGAGTGAGTTTATGCCAATGAGGGGCCCTGTCGCGGGGCAGAGACCAAGCTCTCAGCCGCACCTGCACCTGCCCTGCAGGGAGGAAGGACTAACGGTTGAGCCCCATCACCCATTGCCAGTGTAGACACCACAGCTACACAAGGAAGCCCGTGCACGAATATCGGAACCACGAGGCTTGGGGGCTTCTGGGGTGGTGAACACACGCAGGTGCTGTGAGGGGGGGCGCCCAGAGAGAGGGCAGCTGCTCTGCACCTGCTCCCACCTCCTCCCACCTCACCCCTGCACCCATGCCTGGCTGTTCACTTGCACCCTCTGTAATAAACTGGTAACCACCGGTACCATGCTTTCCTGAGCTCTGTGCATGGTTCTAGTAAATTCTCAAACCTGGGGATGACACAGGAACCCCAGAATTCACAGATGCTTGGTCAAAAGGGCTGGTGTCCCCCGGACTTGCAACCAGCACCTGAGGTGAATGCTGTCTTCCGGGCCTGACCCTCAAACCTGTGGGGTCAGCGCTGACTCCTAGTGTTCGTGGCTGGACTCGGAATTAACTGAACGGTGGACGCAGCTGGTGTCCGAGGACTGTGGTTGGGAAACATACCCCACGTGTGGTCCAGAGCCGAGCCCCACCTGCCCAGCAGCCCCGCCCCCTGCAGAGCCCCCAGCACAGCTCCCCTGCTGGCCTTTTCCCCATTCCTGTCCTTTCCGCAGTTCCCGGTGCCTGTCACCTGGAAGACAAAGGCCAGCAGAAGACCCCTTGTCCTCTGCCACCCACCCTAGACAGCGTGGTCTAGGCAGCCACGTGCTCCCCGCGAGGCTGAGCCGTAGCCTGGAAAACCTTCCAGTAGAGTTCCAGCCACTCCGTGCTGAGGGCTTCCCCTGATAAATCACAGCCGCGCAGGTTATGTGAGTGCTAGGGAGGTGGCCTAGGAGGGCAGGGTGACGTGTCCTGGGCCAGTTCGTGGCCTGGGAAAGGGGGACATGTCCTCAGCCAGCAGCCTTGACCCAGTGCAGCCTCAGCGTGCAGTTGGAGAAGAAAGGGCTACTCAAATCATCTATTCTTCTCAAAGCTTGTTGTCTTTATTTCTCTTCTATTGTTCTTCAAGGTCTCAACAACGAGAACAGAATAGTCATCTCAAATGGAGAGAATCATTTTTGTCTACAGCCCTTACTGCTTCCATCTGGACTGAAATACCCTAAGTTAAGCCTTGTGTGACCTTGGGTGCATTGTGACACCGTGGTCTGGTGACAACCCTGGAGGGAACAACTCCAAGCATCCCTCCCCAGGTCATGGACTTCCCCAGGGGTCAGAGGTGGGGGTGGGTCATCCCGCCCCAAAGCCCCTGTGCTCGGCTCAGACCCTCCCAGCCCCCTTTCTCAGCCCCTGTGGCCCCGACACGCCGTCCCTGGCCACCCCGCAGGGCTCACCCAGCCTCCTGCACCCCCTCTCGTGGGTTGTCTTCAGGCCAGCACTCGCCAAACTTGGCACTTACCTTTTCAACCGAGGGTTTTCCCTCTTGGCTCTTCTGGGACAGAGACCACATTCTATTCACGCTAACAACAATAACGTTTAACTCGTTTTCCCTACGTGAGTTTTACCACTAAGCATTGTATGTGCATTCTCATGGCAACCTTCACTTTACAGGTGAGAAACCCAAGAAAGAAAGAGAGAGAGTGACTTGCCCAGGGGCACACAGTCGAGAAGGGACCCAGCCGGAGCTTGGACCCAGGGAGACTCTTGCCCCAGTCAGCAGGTGACTTGGAGCACTGGGCCTTGTTGCCAAACAACCTTACAGTTATTACGTCCACCACGCTGGTGGCGTCGGCACTCCATCATCAGAGCCGACGTCTGAGCAGAGAGTTGCCCACGCACGCTGGCTGCCTGCCTCAGACGGTGTCGTCATGCATCGTACGCTCAGATGGATTGCGGCAGATTCACAGGCATCTCTGGCGGTGACTAATGGGGGTCCAGCCCCGGGAGCCAGGCTGGGGTGGAGGAAGAGGTGCCCAAAGGGCTAACCCCGGACGGTGTGTGAGATAGAAAGAGCGTGGGATTTGGAGCCAGACAAACGAAGGCTAAAACAGAATTTAAAATCTGATCTGCAGGCCGCAGAGAAAACCCTGCCTGCATTTGTGCATATCAAAGGAGTGGCCATCCTCAGTTAAAGCAAGCTTTTCCGGGTCATCACTGAGCAAGAGAGAACAGGCCTGGGAGGTGATGGGCACCATGAATGAGCTCTTCTCACTTCTAAAATTACTCTTTCATTAGGTTAGTTTTCACATGCAAGCACATCATCACCTGCGGATGAAGTCAAGATGCATGGACCAGCCATGATGCATGGGCTAGTCATGACACAGGGGCCAGTCAAGATACATGGACCAGTCAGGATGCATAGACCAGTCATGATGCATGGGCCCATCAAGATGCACGTAATACATGATATATGGACCAATCGTGACACATGAAGTCATGATGCATGGACCAGTCATGATGCATGGACCAGCCATGACACATGGAATTCACGATACATGGACCAGTCATGATGCATGGAAGTCATGATGCATGGAAGAGCCATGATGCATGGACCAGTTGTGACGCATGGAAGTCATGATGCATGGACCAGTCATAATACCACACATGGAAGTCATGATGCATGGACTAGTCATGATGCATGGACCAGTCATGATACAACACATGGAAGTCATGATGCATGGACTAGTCATGATGCATGGCCCAGTCATGGCACATGGAAGTCATGACACATGGACCATCATGATGCACGGACTTCATGATCTGGCCCTACCCATCTCTTCAGAGCCACCTTCCTTGGTCCCAAGCCTGCAGTTGCCCCTGGGCCCTTACCTGTTACCGCCCAACAGTACTGAGTGCTCGGAGTTCTTCCAGCACCCTGGATTTCATGTCGTTTTACTTTTCAGTGGAAGTTCCTCTACCAGGAATTCCCTCTCCTCCTCCCTTTACCTCTGATCTTGTTTACTTTCCAGGTTAAGCCTGAATTTCAAAGTCCTTCCTGGGTCCTCCCAGATCTGTCCTCCACCCTCCCAAAGCACCTTGAACCTACGTCCCACTTTGCACCCACGGGACTTAGTGACAGAGACACCTCTTCCCCGTGTGTTGACCTGCTACACGCCTACGATAGCCTTGAGCGCAGACACAGGCCTCGTACCCCTGTGAATACCCGTGATGAGAAACGGATGCTACTTTATTTCCTGGCGGCTTTCTCTGAGGGTGGACGCAGAAGCCACTGGGCCCTGAGAGTGTCCACACCTTCCCTTGCTGTGGTGCCCAGGCTCTGTTCCAGGAAACGCCGCAGGGGAAGGAGACGTAAGGAAGACTGGGAGGTGCGTGGGCTTTGGAGACCAGAATGACGAGCTCATGGAACAGGTTTAAAGCTGTTTGAGGTGAGGCGTATAATGGAAATTAATTAATCTGAAGGAATGCTTTCCTGGTGGATATTTGAGTGTGCACCGGGCCACCTGGCCAGGTGCTCACAGAGGAGCTCACTGTCAACAGAGAAACCCAAAAAAGCACCTTGGGTATAGGACTAGCTGTGAGCACCAGCACCCAGGCAGGACAGCCACACCTGCCACTCCTGAGAGACAGGACCCACTGTGAGCACCAGCATCCAGGCAGGACAGCCACACTTGCCACTCCTGAGAGCTCCTTGGCTCTACCTTTGGCTGCGGCACAAATTGGGGGCAACAGGCCACCCGACTTGAGGTCAGAGACCTGGGTGCAAGTCCCAGCTGGACACCTGCTCACAAGGGACCCAGAGAAAGCCACGCAGCCTCTCTGAATCCCCGTCTCCCTCTGTGGCCCGCCACACAAGGCCGCCCTGGGCCGCAGCCGCCTGAGCCAGGTGCTTTCCAGATCGCTACGGGCTCTACCCGTGGGAGCGACTGCCGCGTGAACTGAGTCCCTGCCATGGCTCGGAGGGAGAATCCCTTCCAACGTGAGCGACATTTGATCTGGGAGCCGCCCTCGACCTTCGTCGGGTTCATGTTCCCGCTGCCAGGGAGCAGGGTGGGGCTGGTGTCCCCGGTGGAGGCTCGGGTTCCCACCACAGGCACAGCCCTGCAGGTGTCGAGCGCGCAGCTCGGGTGACAGCCTCGTGTGACACGGAGGCCTGGCCGCTTCTCCGTGTGGCACCCACCGCGATCGCGTAATTGATATCCGAGCGCAGTTCACTCGCTGGCGCGCAATATGCTGCCATTCCAGACGCTGCCGCTTACGGCTCAATCTTTGCAGGATTCATTAGGTTCGGTTGTTCATAGAATCTGCCTAATTTCCAGCTATGCCCTGTCCTGTTGAAAAGAAATTATAATCTGTAACAATTACACAGTTCACTTGTTTAATGGGAAATAGATTTGTCATAATTCTCCTGCTAAAAATGGCTTCACCTTCCAGGAAAGCTTTGAATACTGCCCCACCCCCAACCCGGCGGGGACTGGTGGGGCTCTCGGGGTCCCCAGGGGGCGGGTCTAGCCCAGTGGCACTCGCCAAACACAACTGCCCCCTCCCCCGGCGAGTCCACCCCCAAGCCCCTTTCAGAGAGCATTTTATATGGAAAGTCACCTCCGACGGACATTAAACAGGTAACGTGAAGGAAGGACTCCAAGACCAAGTAAGTTTGGGAGAGATTAAATTTTAAAATCAAGTGCGTGTATTTGGAGCAATGTGCTTATCAGAGATCTCACACGCAGTCTCCGTGCTAGGCACCACCTGGGCGGGGACACAGGACGTAGCGTCTGCCAGCCCCTCGCCCTCCTGCGGGGCCCGGGGTGGGACGGTGACCTGCCAGCATCCCCTCAGGAGCAGGGCACCAGATGCCGCGGCTCACGTGCAGAAGGGAACCCGTAAGTCACCATGGGGTGTCTTCCTCCACCCGACCACTGGTTCTTTCAACAAAAGGAGGCATCTCCTTCGTTCGTTCATTCATTCATTCATTCTTCTCCCACTCCCATGTGCCCACGGGAGACCTGCTCATGAAGCTGCCCCTGAAGGACAGGTGTGTGTGCGAGTGGTTCACTGAGGAGGTGCGTCCCGAGCACACGTGTGGAAATGGGACAGAGGACGCCACACATGGGGACACTGGGCCTGGCCCCTGGGGTGGGCGGCACGGGTTCCCCTGAGGCGCAGAGATGGGCACCTGTTCTGCACCAGGGCCTGCGGGGGGAAGCCGGCCGGGCGTGGGTGCGAATGCTCCGGGGCGCTCAGCTCCGCACCGGCCGGAGTCCAGCAAGCTTCCGGGCCGAGCGCCAGCACCGGTGTGACCTCTCTCCTGCAGGCAGGGGGCACAGGGAAGCTGCCCCCCAGGCCTGAGGCCACACGTCTGCCCCGGCCCTGCCCCCAAGTGCCCCGCTGGAGCCCTGTCACCAGGCTGCAGTGTCCTGGCTCCTCCCCCGCCCGCCCTCTGACCGGGAGCCCCGTCCCAGGACAGCGAGGTCCCCAGGGCTCGCCACACACCCAGGACGCCTCATCCGGATCAGCCCGGGACTCAGCCTCCGCACACAGCCCGGCGTACAGCAAGCGAGGCACCTGCGTGGCGCAGGATTGGGTGGGTGGACTGGTGTCTCGGGTCGCGCCCTCTGCAAACACCCCTGATAACTCCCGCTGAGAGAGGAAACGGAGCCGGCCCTGGGACGGCTTCAGATCCCAGGTCCTTGTGCACGCGTGACCTCAGGCAAGGACCCTCGTCTGTGTCTCTGGCCTGCAGAGGAGGCAGAGAGGGAGTCGGTTCATCCACGGGGCGTAGAGGAGCAGCGCTCAGCAAACGCCGGAGCCGCCACCTCCGCCACCCAGACAGACGAGCAGGGGCAGACCCAGTGGTTCTCCAGGACGGCACCCGGGCCCCACCGCCCTGCTCCCAAGCACCTGTCCCTTCACACGCGCACGGCCTGTCCCACCCGGACTCCTCGGGCTCCTGGGCCCCCCTGGGGGTTCTGACCCCCACCCTGCCTCCAACTCTGTCTGCCCCTCCCCCCCGTTTCGAGTCGTCCCCACCCCCATCTGCACACGGCACGCTCCCCACACCTCCCGGCCGCAACCTGCCTGCTCCTCTCCTGGGACTTCCCCGCCCAGGCCGGCCTCTCTCCTGTCCCGAACCGCATTTTGGTGTGGTGGCGTTACTCATCTCCCCTCTCTGCGTCCTCGCACCTTCCAACGTGCCGCCTCGCACCTCGCCGCCTCCCGCGAGCGTGGCTGGCGCGGCGTATTCCGGGAAAGCGGCTGAGCGGGAACAGACGTGTCCAGAAGGAGTCTGACGAGGCGCTTTGGTCATTGCTGCACCCCTAAGGAACAAACCCAAACCAGCAAAGCGTTGGTGGCCCGTCCAGGCACCGAGACCTCAGGTTCCAGAACACTGCCCTTCGGAAGCTCTGCGGTCATCAGAAGGTCAGAGACAATCCTTGGGTTTGGGGACCTCGACCTTACTTGGGAGCCGAGACGAACTCAGTTAATGTCTTCAGCGTTTCTTGGAAACCTGCAGGACGTGACCAGACTGCGTCAGGCTGGCCCAGGCTGTGAGGGGAGGTGGCTTTCCTGAACCCACACTGGAACACACACAAGCAGACAAATCAAACCCCTGCCCGCGGTGCACGTGCCAAAGGGAGTTGGGGGAAATTTCCCAGCAGCGAGAAGACCCTGAGAGCTCTCCGCAGTCCTGAGCGAGCAGGGAGGCAGCGGGGGGCACAGGCTCCGGCCGCACCTGCTCCGCGGGCACAGCGGCTGCTCTGACCTGCGGGTCGACGGGCGTCCTCACCCGCTCCTCCCTGCCAACCGGCAAAGGCAGACGGAGACGAGGACACGCCAGCCCCACAGGTGTTCCGACGCTGCCTGGACCTCGGCGATTTCCCACCCAGGTGGATTAAAAGACCCCCGGGGAGGTGCGGGGTCACACACAAGACCCAGTGTCTGCCCATGCTTCCTCCCAGGGTCTGTGACCACAGGCCAGGCCCCAGGCACAGCCCCAGCTGCTGGGCGGGCAGTGGCGGGTGAGACCAACAGGCGCTGAGGACTGAACACGGGATCCAGAGGCAACAAACACGGCATGACTCCAAGCCCCCGTGTGTGGGGTGCTCGGGACGGGAGACACGGCCGTCTGTGTGCAGAGAAGGCCCCCGGCCTGACCGAGGCCCAAACCCTAGAGACCCGCCGGGCCAGGAAGGGGAGAAAGGAGTCTACAGAGGTGACAGCCAGCGGGGCCTGGGCGGCACCTGCCGAGGCTGAGGGACAGGACCCCACCTGGAGCTCGCAAGGTCGGAAGAGGCCTGCAGGTCTGACTTAAGGTGAACCGGAGCCTGGGCGTGTTGAGTCGAAAAGCAGTGAGACCCGCATTGTGCTTCTGGAAGCTTCCCGGCGCTGCGGGCGGACACGGTCAGAGAGCGCGAGAAGGTGGGGAAGCTCCCCAGGGCATGAGCCGTCAGGCAGAGGATGGGCTGGGGCTGGGGACGCGTCACGGGAGGCGGCAGGTTTTAACCTGGGTGACAAGAGTCTGCACGGCTCAGAGGACGCCCGGCTGCCCCAGAGCGCAGGAGGCCAGAAGGGCGGTTGCTTGGGCAGTTAGGGGGGCAGATCTGCTGACACCTGAGCACATGGCTGTGTCAAGGCGGCGTGGCCTGCGGCTCTGACCTGGAGCAGCACAGCCCGGCTGTGCCAGGGACTCTGGGCAAACTCAGCCTGTGCTCCACGGCCTCAGTGGGGCCAGGCGTGTCCAACCCAAAGACAGGCATCCTACAAATGAGATCACGTCGGGGCCGGAAAATCCGCGGTTCAGCAGCTGGGCGCCGCGTACGGGGAAAGGTGGAGACAGAGCTGAGGCTTCTGCAGTGGGTTAGATTCATCCTAATTATGCAGTCTCCCCGCCACCCCGCCCCGAGACCCCTGGGTGGGCCGAGAAGGCGACTTGGCTCCACTAGCAGAGGGGCTCGGGGCGAGTGGGGACGTCACGGACAGAGGGAGAAAGGACCGACGCGGCAGGATGAGGAACAATGGATGGAAAACGAAGAACCACGAAGCGGGGAAAGGTCGGATCTGCCCGGCAAGTGCCGCGGAGAGAGTTGTCCAAATGGGAAACAGTCAAATTACAGTTTTACTTCCCTTTTATGCCAAACATTAAATTCCAGAAAGCTAAATAGAAAAGCATAGAAACAAAATAAAACCCAAAAAAGTGCGAGCAGTTTGCACATGTTTCCTGAACAGCCTCCGAGGTAGGGAGCGGGGGCGGGAGGCTGGGCTCCGGGGTCGGGCGACTTCGGGTTCAACTCCGGGGTCCCCGACATGAGATGATGTCAGGCGAGCCGCGGAGCCTCTTTATAGCTCAGCCTTCCTGTGTACAACAAGAAGAGAAAAACACCGTGGAAAGTTAATTAAATGTCGCACCCACGGCACTGAGCCTGGCACAGGAGAAGCACCCAGCGTGTGTCAACTGCTTTATTGTGATTTGTGTATTTTATTATATAAAGGGTTTTGATAATAGTGAAGAGATGCTTTTTTTCTTTTCCTGACAACCTTCAGACTTTCAGAACATCCCATTTCTCAGGAGGTCCACTGGACCACAGGCAACCCAACTCCAACCGTGCACCCAATTCACTGCAGGGTCGCGATGAACAGGTGAGAAACGCAGCCCCCTGCAAAGGAAGGGTGCAGGCCTCTGTGGTGTGAATGACAGATGGGAGCCGGGTCCAATGCTGGTTCCGCACGAACACGGATGTCCCCGAGCACGCCTGGTCAGAGGACTTCTCATGCTGATGGATGCGGGGCTGTGGGCGGCCCCTCAGGCTGTGACCTGCAGGCCAAACCAAGCTAAATACCCACGACGACCAGCCAGGTGGGGACTACGATCTCCCTTTCCCAGACGAGGACGAAGAGACTGAGTCCGGTGACTTACGCAGAGTCGGAAGCCAGCAGGGCGGAGCGCAGGGCTGAGTCGGGGAGGCCGGCCTGGCTGAGCGGGGAGTTCGCTCCGGTCTGACCCACTCGGCTCTCATCCGTCGTCGGTGGAACTAACACCCCGGCCGGGCGCAGAGCCAGCGGCGAGGCGGCTCTCAGAGCCTGGACTCCGGCAGGGACGGTCGGCCCAGCAGACGCCGCACCACGTCTGGTAAGTGACGAGCCGCGTGCGGTCAGGGAGGGAGAACTGAATCTCAGGGAGGGGGCGGTGCAGGGAAGACTTCCTCTCCAAGGGGGTTTAAAAAAAAAAAGAAAAAGTGAAGCTTCTTTTAAAAAGAGAAATTGATACAGCTTTTCCCAGGGAGTATTTTTTTTTGAAAAATTAAAAAATTAAAAAATAAATAAATAAAAAATAAAAAGAAGAATTGCACAGTGCACGCAACAGGCCCTGGAAACACGCCAGGGGTGTTCAGAGGCAAGACGGCTTCATGTGCCCGAGAGAAGCCACCTGAGCACCTGTGGCCCCCGGTGGTGCCGGACTCACCTTGTCTCTGAGCTCAGCTGCTGCAGGTGCAGAACACGGGGACACGGGTCTCCAGGTGCACGCCCCGTGCTCAGCCCAAGCCGAATATGCAATGAATCGAAGGCCCACACGAGGCAGCTCACTGCATGGCTCTTATTCCCCAGCTGTCAAGGGGCGAAAAGAAACGTGTCACAACTGCTCCGCGGCTCCAGTGAGGAGCTGGGGGACGCAGCAGGGAGCACGGAGCCTGCCCGATCCTGTCGCCCTGCCCTGGCACTTAAGACAGCACATCACTGCAGAAGAAAGGCAGTCCCCTGAGCCACTGGGATTCTGGGACTTTCAGACCCGAATCTGAGCCATCGGGCCCAGGTGGGTGTCACCCTGATCAACCGAAACTCCACCCGCCGGGCACAAGTCACAGGAGGTGCCTGAGCAGGTCCCCACCGAGGCCCCAAACGGTGACTTCGGCCCTAATCTGCTTTCCAGACTCCGTTTGCGGGAGTCACTTGCACAAGCCTGCGTCCTACCGGGTGGGTTATCAGCCGCCCACACGCCTGCGCCGGTGCCCAGGGTCCCGCTGACCCGGCCTCCCTGCAATCAGCCCAGCAGGAGTGACCTTATTTAGGCGATAGCATCTCACGGCTTAAGTAACTGGAGGATGCCCTGTCTGAACATGACAGATAACATATTTCCTGTCAACAACACCATAAACCAGTTTTCCACCTCATTTTTTCCTGGATCAGAAATAAATGAAAATGCGGAAGATCCGGGAAGATATTCTGCAAGTGGCGCCAAGCGTGGGCTCCGTTGGAGGCAGGCGGCTCCCGGCACCCGGACCCAGACACGGAGAGGGAGGGCCGGGGCAGAGCCCAGGGCGCGGGGCAGGGCTCCTCCGGGGCGGGAGAGATGCCGGGTGATGCTGAACTGAGCAAGATGAGAAACGGCATCTGTGGCCGGAGGGTAAGGACAGACACGCTGTCCCATCGGCACTCAGGCTGACGGGAACTGAACAGCCCCAGCTGAGTCTCACTGTGAGTTGCCCGAGGGGTGTGCCAGCCAGCCCAGGTGGTGACAGAGAGAGCAGGTGTCTGAAGACAGGGCGCTCGGGAGTGGCCTGAGGCCGAAGCCCAGACCTGCCGGACATGCAGGGGCCTCTTGCTCTGCCCCCTCGAGACACGAAAGGCTCCTCTCACCAGCAGCTCCTCCGGGGCTGCCACCAAGTCACCAGCCCTCGGGCTAACGTCCCGTCGAAGCAGCGAACGGGCAAGGGACCACACCTTCTCGCGTGCCCTGGATCCGGCGCCGCTGGGACGGCGCTGAACTCCTCCGCGGTGCCCACAGGTGGGACGGGGTTCGGCCTGGACGCAGGAATCCGGAAAAGGACTGGGATGCATTAAAATAGCTCGGAGCGTCGCCGCCGTGTGAGCGCCGGCGGGGAGGAGCGCTTCTCTCGGAGCCCGTTGGCTCCCGTCCTGGGCATTTGTTTGTGGCGCTTGTGCTCACGGGGAAGGAAGTGGCGCCTCTCCGCCAGAGCGCAGCTGGGAGAGCGCACTTGCCAGGAGGCTCTTCCTGTGCTTGGAGGACGTCGTCTCGCCACCAGCCCGTCTCCGCCAGCGCTCCCTGCAGCCTCCTCCGCGCCCTGCGCTGGGCCACGAGGAGCTCTCCTGGCCCGTCCTCTCTCCTCCCTCTAGGACCAAACGTGGCACTTCCTCGTCCTCCCTGCACTGCCCAACTCAGCGCCCGCGGGAGACTCTGCCGCCAAAGCAGCCGCGGGGTCCCCTCCCCCGAGCTGGCCCAGCCGCTCTGGCTGCACCAGCCTCCCCCGCGCAGCCGCCTCCGCCCCAGGACGCAGATGGCGCCAGCTCTTCCCTCAGACTCAGGAGTCAAGACCCAGCCTGAACAGCCCTCCTGACCCCGTCCCGGCCCCCCGTTCTCCAACCCGGCTCCTTTGCGCGGTGGACTGGCCGTGCCGGGCGCGGTGGCGTGACCTGCCCTCCGCACTTGTCCCACTCTCAGCTCCTGCCGTGTCCCCGCACCTGCCCGGCACGGCGTCTGGCCGACGGCCGTGAACGTGTCCACGCAGACTGCAGGGAAGACGCCGTGACACTCTGCACTCTTGATTGTAGGCCCACGTGCTGCGGGCGTGGGCAGGACGCAGGAATGAGCGGGTGCGTGTCAGCGTTCAGGAGCCGGAGGTGTCTGCCACTCGGGCCTGGCGGAAGGGACGTGCTCCCTGCAGGGCTTCGGTGACAGATGCTCAGCGCTAGAGCCGGGCCCACCCGCGGTCAGGGCCTGCAGCCCGGCGCGGCATCCGAGGTCGGAGAAGCAGGAGGCTCGGCCCCAGCCTGGTCCCATCTCACGGGCACGGGGGCTCCCGGCTATTTGTAACTGGGCCCCCGGTGGGTACTCGGATGCTCCTGTCCACAGCAGAAACAGGCCGGGCACTTGCTCCCGGATTCGGAGTGAAGTCTCGTTGCTGAGGGCTGAGAGCATTTGTCTCTGTGACGACTCAGACGTGATTTGGGGCGAGGCTCAGTGTCCGTGACAAAGGACTGGCGAGCAGGTCAGTAGCAGGACCGAGACTCCCACCGTCCTTTCCTTGAAGGCTTGGGCCCAGTCGTCCTCGTCTTCACATCCCTTGCTGTCCTTAACGAGGTTTCTAGAAGGAAGCGTAGTTCTGAAAGCATTTGGGGCTTTATGGAAGGCTGTCCGGCTTTACGGAAGCGGTTGTTCCCAGCTGGGGGGGGGGGGG
>VBSM01002608.1:173829240-173856592 GCA_008086735.1 Cheirogaleus medius | reverse complement strand
CCCTCCCCTCCCCTGCAAGTGCAGGACCTGGACGTCCCTACGGCACTTTCCAGGGAGCTCCCGTCCAGGTGGTGGCACAGCGGGGGCAGGGACCCCTCTCGGTACCCAGGGTGGTCTCCCTGGGGTTCTCCGAAGGCCGTCCCTGAGGAGTGGGCAGGGTGGGGTGTGAAGCGGCACCAGAGCCGCAGGCTGGGACTCAGATTGGCCTCGAGGTTGGTGGCTGTCCCGCCCAGCACTGCCGAGCGCTGGGCCACTGTGCAGAGGCTCCTCTGCCAGGTGTTGTCCGTGATGCTCTGATCAGACGCAGACAACAGCCGATTTGGGATGAACACATGCTCGTATTTTCAGATGAAATGATATTAATTTGGGTAGTGAGCATCTGATCAGAATTCCTTGTAAATATTTATGTCAAGTGCCCGGGGAAGGACGAGGCCTAGTTAATTGGAATCAGTCGTGGGTGATTCACTCCTTGCAGTGCACATCGCGGCGGCAGCTCTGTGGGGCTCCTCACCGGGCCCGGCGTGCGGAAGGCAGGGCCCCCCCAGGGCTGTGTGACCACGACTAATGGAAATGTGGGGGAGGCACCCACTGCCAGCCGAGGGCAAAAGGGGGACAGTCATCGCCGTGGGTGGGCTGCGATCACCCTGAGACTCGAGCTCAGGGGTGTAGAGGCTGGGGCTGCGCTGCCAGGGTCACCTGGGCGCCCCCTTCGGCCAGGCCTTCGGGGGGCAGGAAGGGTCACTTCACCTGCAGCCTCCAGACAGTGACCGGGTTGGGCACTCCCAAAGGAACACAGCCACTGCTAGGAGGGGACACTCTGGCGCAGCCACCCACGTCCACGGAGGCTGAGGCGGGAAACCTGCAGCCGCTCAGACGGGAGGACGCAGACCTCGCTCCACAGGGACAGCTGTGGGGATCGCGGCGTCCCTAGCGGCATCTGGACGGAGCAGGGACACGTGAGTGCTGCCTAGGGGACGACAGGAAGGTGTACAAGGTGGCAGACAGACCTGGCTCCAGGGGATGCAAACCTGACCCCGAGGACAACCGGCCCCTGCCCTCAGCCTGGTCACCCCCTTCCGAGGCCGCCACCTCCTCCCAGCCCCCCCAGTGGTGGCCGCCTTGCTTAGGACGCCCCACCCCCCACCTGCATTCTGCTGCGCCCCAGACCCCTCCCGGGCCTGGAAACCAGGGCAGGTGACTCAGCAGATGTCACGTCACCAGCCTCGGTCTGGCGCACTCCAGCACACACGACAGACATCAGCACCCTCCCCACGCCAGACGTGGGGGCATCTGTGTAGAGACAAAGTCGCTCCACCCACCGCATTAGAAATGCAAAGGCGAGGCCTTCTGAGGAGAGGACAGCGGTGTGACCTCACGCTGGCCCACAAGCAGGCGTCTGCACACGGCGAAGAGAACCCGGAGCTGGCGCAGGACGGAGACCCTGGACCCCGCGGGTGAGCAGAGCCGTCAGGAGTGTCCCCGTGTCTTGGCGGCACAGACGGTGGAACCCTCAGGACCAGGTCTGAGCACTGGTTCTGCCACCGACTAGCCGGTCACCTTGAGCGGTTTGCTCAGCTACGCCTGTGTCTGGACTTTCTCCGGCGACCGTGACATGATTAAACACATCTGTGTGTGGACAGCGTCCGAGCACACTCTGAGCTCACACCGGCTACCCGCTGACGTCAGGATTCAGCGAGTGGCGGCTCCGCCCACTCAGGTACACAACGCCGTGCTGGGCGGGTCGCTCACACGCCGACTGGCACGTTGCAATTTTCACAACGCGGTGCAAGAGCTGGCGAGGGGAACGGAGACCACCTGCCCCCCGAACCCGGAACTTTCGCCGTCCGGTCCTTTATTGAAAAGGTTTCCTGGGCCCTGTTCTAAACCTGTCACACCTGTCCAGTCCATTTGCAGGAAGGACTCAGGGTGTCTGAACGCAGCCCTGCGCTCGGCGTGAAGAACCTGCCATCCCTCCCAGGTCCTCGGGGCCGATGCGGCAGAGCCCATGCCCACAGCGGGCAGATGCAGGGGCCGCATGGAGCTGAGCTTCAGCTGCAGCGGGAGGTGGGCTCCCGCTGTGGCCAGGGGCCGAGGACCAAGGACGTCAGGCAGCCCCTCAAATCCCTCCTTCCTTCCTTCCGTCTCGGGGACCAGGAGCCGAAACGCCAGCTCTTGAACATTCTTAATGAGTAAGTTCAATTATCACGTTAACGCTCACCACGTTTAAAAAATTTAGCTTTTATCATCTATTACGTTGTAATTCCAATTAACGGTGTTGGAAAACACTGGGCCTGAGCTTCAAAGAAGAAGGTGCTAGTTTTTGAAGCACGACACTGTTTGATAACAGGAACTTCTCAGAGCCTTCGGCCTCTGAACGTGGGTTGGAATATTACATAATCGTTTAGATCCATGCATTCGTGATAACGCTGGTCCGTACGTACAAGCAAGTGGACAGACATGTTATTATTTCCCGTTGGCATCTAGAGACAGCCATTGATATATATATTTCTCTATTTCTGTTCATTCGGCTGGCCTCTAAGCACCACCGACAAAGAGACACGACAAGGTGACCCTTTTGTCAGTTCTCTCCACCCAAAATCATAACATTGGGATTCCCCTGGAGTCTTCTTCGGCGAGCTCTCGGCATCACGGAGTGAAGTCAGAGCCAGGTGACTGAACAAGGGGCCACTTTTAAATCGTGGTGACGATGTCGCCTTCCAGTGTGGGCACCAGCTGCTCCCATTCCTCGTTGCTGATGGTGACGGCCACTCTGGCCTCTGGACAGCTGTCACCCCCGTCACTCACACCTGTGGGGATGGCGGGAGGACTGACACCCACCTCTGGTCCCGGCACCGGCTCCGCTGTGGCGTGGAGGGCTCCGTGCAGGGGAGAGGTGGGGACAGAGCAGGGCTGAGGTTGAGGGCGGAGGGCAGCTCAGCCCGGTGCTGCCCAGATCACACCCTTGACGGTGGGAGGCGGCTGTCACACCTGCCTCTGGACGGCAGGGACAAAGCAGGTCACTCGAAGTGTGAGCCATGAGAAAGGCCCAAAGTGGGCTCCCTGTGGGATAGAAACCCCACGCCCCAGTCTCCCCAACACCCTCCTACAAACACCACGTCCTGAGTCCGATACTTTCCTCTGTGTTAGTTCTCGAGTCTGGTTCCAGACGGTCTCAGTAGAGTGAATATGGGAATAACCTCACACAAATCTTCTTGTTTCACAGAATATATAAAAATTATGTTTTCCCTACACAGAGGTAGGCTCCGCACCTGCTCTAGTCACTGGCCACGCTGTATCATGTTTACCTCGCTTGTCACTTCTCTCCCCAAAAGACTACAATTGATTTAAGGAAACTATGCACTGGATTAATTACGTATGTCCTCCTCATCTCCAAAATTACTTGAGGCGACTTACAGGTCTCCACGCAGCTGAGAATTCTCCAAGAAAATCAAGGTGAAAAAAAATAATGGTAAGAAAATAAGGAGCCAGAAGTAGTGTTATTACACAAACTCATTTGAAGATGAATGATATTAAATTGCCAATATTTGACCATTCTTTAAACCTATAAATGTAATATTTTCATATGGTTCAATGCAATACTTTGCTTCTGCTTCCTCAATGTCTAATGATGTATCTCATGTCCAGTAGGTCCTCAGCACAGTTGGAAGGAAAGGAGGGAGGGAGGGAAGAAAACAGGAAGGAAGGAAGAAGGGGAGGGAAGAAAGGAAGGAGGGAAGGAAGAAAAGAAAGAAGAAGGGAAGGAAAAAAGGAGGGAAGGAGGGAAAGAAGGAGGGAAGGGGGAGGGAAGAAAGAAAAGAAGGAAGGAGGGGAGGAAGGAAGGAAGGAAGGAAGGAAGGAAGGAAGGAAGGAAGGAAAGAAGGAAGGAGGGAAGGAAGGAGGGAAGAAGGGAAGGAGGGAAGGAAGGAAAAAAGGAAGGAAGGAGGGAAGGAGGGAGGGAAGGAGGGAAGGAAGGAAGGGGGGAGGGAAGGAAGGGGAGAGGGAAGGAAGGAATAGATTAACATGATGGTTTTCCGTTCCAACAGGGAGAGTGGATCTTTGAAGCCCAGCTGAGTCCCTGGGCCCACGGTCCCGTCTCTGCGCTGTGTTGGGAAAAGCGTCCTGAGCAGGGAAAAGCCATTGTGTCTACCCCATTCCCCACCTGAAGAGCTGTATCACACCAAGGAAAGATATAAAGAAACAGCAAATTCATCCAGTCAGATTCTGACAGACACACATACAATCAAGTGAAAATAACCGCAGTGTAATATAAAGATCAGAAAACAACACTTGGCATTTTGCTGTATTGAGCAGGGCACTTATTGTTTAACATGTAAGCACCGGAGTGTCCAGGCTAAAGCAAGGCGGAAGTTCATTTCCCACCCGTGTGCTAGAACTTGGACGGTCATCGGACAGGCAGGGCATGGCCACTCAGGGGCTCAGGCTGAAGAGACCCTGCCGTGTGCAACAGGTGGCTTCCAGCATTGCCCAGGGGCCTGTCCCCAGGTCACTGGAGAGTCGGGGGACAGGCGTGGAACTTACCCAGAAGTTGTCCACGGCACTTCTGAGCACGTTCCATGAGCCAGCATGATGAGGTCACACTGTCCCCTCATTGCACAGGGGGCTGGAAAACTTTGTCCCACCTTGTGCCTCAGAAGAAGAAAACATGCATGTTGGCGAACAGCCTGAAATCTCTGCCTGCTGCCCAGCCAGACTGGAGAGACCGGAGTCCTCCTTTCATTGAATCACAGGT
Organism: Cheirogaleus medius; assembly: GCA_008086735.1. NCBI lineage: Eukaryota > Metazoa > Chordata > Mammalia > Primates > Cheirogaleidae > Cheirogaleus > Cheirogaleus medius. The sequence goes on along the minus strand of VBSM01002608.1, from coordinate 173,851,842 downwards.
CGTGAATGAACATTTTCATGACGTAGATAAACACTTAATGAATATTCAAGCAGCCTCATGTAACAGCTAAATCAATGTAAGTATTTGCCGGTAGTAAACAGAGACTCTCAGTAAATGAATGTAAGAGCTCTACGGTGCATTAAGGCATCACTGCAGAGAACAATGGGACTAAAAGCTCCCGGGTTTGACTCGTTACTTCCTCATTCAGACGTGGACAAGCAACTTCCAAGTCAACAACGTCCTGTGTGGCAAGGACAGAGGGAACCAGCTTACAGTGGAAAAGGGCTTGAGTGACACTGGCTGACAAACCCATAGCAAGCCCAGTTCACGAAGGCTGTGCAGCTCACCTTGGAGATAGCTCGAGTCTGGTTCCAGACCGTCTCAGTAGAGTGAATATGGGAATAACCTCACACAAATCTTCTTGTTTCACAGAATATATAAAAATTATGTTTTCCCTACACTGTAGTCCATTGAGTGTGCAATAGCATTTATCAAAAAAAAACCAGTGTGCATTCCTTAATTAAAAAAATAGTTTATTGCTAAAAGTGCTAACGATCATCTGAGCCTTCAGCAGGTTGTCATCTTGTTGCTGGTGGAGGGTCTTGTCTCCACGCTGTGGCTGCTGAATGATCAGGGTGGTGGTCACGGAAAGCTGGGGAGGCTGTGACAATTTCTGAAAATAAGACAATGATGAAGTTTGCCACAGCAATTGACTTTTCCTTTCATGGAAGCTTTCTCTGAAGCACGTGGTGCAGTTCGATGGCATCTTACCCACAGCAGAACTTCTTTCAAAATGGGAGTCGATCCTCTCAAACCCTGCTGCCGCTTCATCAGCTGAGTTTATGGAACACTCTGAATCCCTGGTTGCTTTTCTGCAGTGTTCACAGCGTCTTCACCAGGAGCCGATTCCATCTCAAGAAACCACTTTCTTTGCGTGTCTGTAAGAAGCAACTCCTTATCCGTGCAAGTTTTGTCATGAGATTGCAGCGATTCAGTCACAGCTTCAAGCTCCATTTCTGACTCTAGTTCTCTTGCTGTTCCCACCACATCTGCAGTGACTTCCTCCACCGAAGTCTGGAACCCCTCAAGGTCATCCATGAAGGTTGGAATCTGCTTCTTCCAAACTCTGCTTAATATTGATATTTTTTTACATCCTCCCATGAGTCACAAATGTTCTTAATGGCATCTAGAATGGTGAATCCTTTTCAGAAGGTTTTTAATGTACTTTTCCCAGATCTGTCAAATGAATCACTATCTATGGCAGCTGTAGCTTTGCAAAGTGCATTTCTTCAATAACAGGCCTTGGGAGTTGAAATGACTCCTTGGCCTATGGGCTGCAGAATGGGTGTTGTGTCCACAGCCATGAAAACAACATTCATCTCCTTGTTCATCTCCATCGGAGCTCTAGGGAGACTAGGTGCCTTGGCAATGAGCAGTAATATTTTGAAAGAAATCTTTTCTTTTTTCTGAGCAGTAGGTCTCAACTATGGGCTTAAAATATTCAGTGAACCCTATAAACAGATGTGCTGTCATCCAGGCTTGGTGGTTCCATTTACAGAGCACAGGCACAGTAGGTTTAGCGTCATTCTTAAGGGACCTGGGGTTTTGGGAATGGCAAATGAGCAGTGGCTTCAACTTAAGGTCACCAGCTACATTATCCCCTAACAAGAGAGTCAGCCTGCGCTTTGAGGCTTTAAAGCCAAGCACTGACTTCTTCTCTCCAGAAATAAAAGTCCTAGATGGCATCTTCTTCCAGTAGAAAGCTGTTTCATCCACTTGGGAAACCTTCATTGATTATGTCAGTTAGATCTGGATAACCTGCTGGCATCTTCTACATCAGCACTTGCTACTTCACCTCGTGCGTCTATGTTACCAAGACAACTTCTTCCCTTAAACTTCATGAACCAACCTCTGCTGGCTTCAAACTTTCCTTCTGCAGCTCCCTCACCCCTCCCAGCCTTCAGAGAACTGAAGAGAGTCAGGGCCTTGCTCTGGATTAGGTTTTGGCCTAAGGGAATATCGTGGCTGGTTTGATCTTTATGGCTTTGAAGATCTTCTATCTTCAAACTTTCTCTGCATCAGCAGTAAGGCTGCTTCACTTCCTTGTCATTTGTGTGTTCACTGGAGTAGGGCTATTAATCTCCCTGAGAGCTCTCCCTTTGCATTTACAACTTGGCGAACTGCTTGGTGCACGAGGCCTAGCTTTCAGCCTATCTTAGCTTTCGACTTGCCTTCCTCACTAAGCTTGGTCATTTCTAGCTTTCGATTTAAAGTGAGAAATCTGCAACTCTTCCTTTCAGTGGACTCGTAGAAGCCATTGTGGGGTAGTTAATTTGGCCTAATTTCAATATCATTGCATCTCAGACAATAGGGAGGCCTGAGGACAGGCAGAGAGATGGGGGAACAGCCGGTTAGTAGAGTGGTCAGAACACATTAAACACTTATGGATTAAATCTGTTGTCTTCTATGGGCTGTTTGCGCTTCCCGGAAACAATTAGAATAGCAACATCAAAGGTCACTGATCACAAACCACCATAACAGATATGATAATAATGAAAATGTTTAAAATATTGCAGGAATTATCAAACTGAGACAGAGACTCAGAGTGAACACATGCTATTGGAAAAATGGCACTGATAAACTTAGTCAATGCAGGATTGCAACAAACCTTCAATTTGTTAAAAAAAAAAAAAAGGCAATAGAGTGAAACACAATAAAGGTGTGCGTGTGCTTGTGAATGTAACTTCAGGGAACCTGGAGGCTTGAAGGGAGGATCATTCTTGGAGAGTTTAAGAACAGAGAAGTGAGCTGTGGTGGAGGGAGGAGCATATTTGGGGTCAAAGAACTGGTTTGAACTTGGTTCTGCTGCTTTGTTCCTTCTATCATTCATTCACTCAACAAGCATTTATTGTCAGCCATGTTCTCGATCTTGAAATAAAAGCAAGACCCTTGTTCTATTGGGCTTATATTCCAGAGGGAGATAGCAAACACGCAAACACACACACACACACGCATGCATGCACATACATACACACACACACACACACACACACGGAAGGAGATGGACCATCACGACTCCTGAGGAACATAAACAGGGCCCGTGTGGGATCTGCACCCAGGTCCTGCCAGCCCAGCACCAATTCTTCAATCTCATCATTCTCCCTCTGAAGACCCATCCCTGCTGCACCCTCAGTCCTCATGGATCGAGAGCTGCCCACGTTCTCGGCCATGCGGGAGGCATGAGGCCTGGTCCTGGCTGGTGAGAGCTCAGCATCACTGCAGCCACGTAGCTCCATTCCGGGCAACTGAGGCCACAGGCCAGGCCCATGACATTCCCACCCAAGGCCTTCTCTGAGGTCACCAGGAAGAGAGTCGTGTTCCATACAGTTTGCTAATCAGGGTCGACGTACTCCCGAGGCTGCCGACAGCCACTGGCTCAGAGCACAGGGAGGAAGCTCCCCTACAACAGGAGAAAATGTGGCCGGTACCCAGGGGACCAGGGGAGAGACAGAAAAGGCAGCCTTCTGGGGCCACGCTTGAGCCCCCCTTTGCTGAGCTTGACACAGTCCGTCTCTGACTCCCCAGGCACAGGAGCCTGTGAGTTCCCATTTTCCCTGGGCCACTTCAAGTTGTGTGTTTGTCATTTGCAAGCAAGAAGCTTCTTTTTATTTTATTTCAAAATATTAAGGGGGTGCAAATGTTTTCAATTACATGGATCGCTTTCATAATGCTTGAGTCCCAGCTATAGGTATGCCCGTCACCCAAATAGTTCTCACTGTACTCGTTAGGTAGGTTTCGCCCCTCCCCTCCTCCTACCTCCCCCCTGCTGATCTCCACTGAGTTTTACTTCCCTCTGTGCACACGTGTGTCATCAGCTAGCTCCAATTTAATAGCGAGCACATGTGGTTCTTGTTTTTCCATTCTTAAGATACTTCGCTTAGGAGAATGGTCTCCAGTTCCACTCAGATTGTTGAAAAAGGTATTATCATTTTTTATGGTATACAGACACCATATTTTGTTAATCCACTCATGAAATGATGGGCACTTGGGTGGATTCCACATCTTTGCAATTGTGCATTGTGCTGCCATACACATACAAGTGCAGGTGTCTTTTTGATGATAACTCCGCGTTTCCTTTGGGAAGATACCCAGTAGTGGGATTTCTGGATCAAATGGTAGGTCTACTTTTAGTTCCTTGAGGAATCTCCATACTATTTTCTATGGAGGTTGTACTAAGTTGCAGTCCCACCAACAGTGTATAAGTGTTCCTTTCTCTCTGCACCCATGCCAGCATCTATTGTTTTTGGACTTTTTAATAAAGCCATTCTAACTGGGGTAAGGTGATATCTCATTGCGGTCTTAATTTGCATTTCCCTGATGATTACTGATGTTGAGCATTTTTTCATATATTTATTGGCCATTTGTCTTTCTTCTTTTAAGATGCTTCTGTTCATGTCTTTTGCCCGCTTTTTAATAGGGTTGTCTGTTTTTTTCCTTGCTTATTTGCTTGAGTTCTTTGTAAATTCTGCACATTAGCCATTTATTGGATGTATAACTTGCAAATATTTTCTCCCATTCTGTAGGTTATGTATTTGTTCTGTTGATTGTTTCCTAAACTGTGTAGAAGCTTTTCAGTTTAATCAAATTCCATTTATTAATTTTTGTTGTTCATATGTTTGCATTCTTTGCCTAGGCCAATATTTAAAAGAGTTTTTCCTACATTTTCCTCTAGAATGCTTATGGTTTCATGCCTTAGATTTAAGTATTTTATCCATCTTGAATTAATTTTCGTGAGTGGTGAGAGGTAGAGGTCCTGTTTCATTTTTCTGCATGTGGTTATTCAATTTTCTCAGCACCACTTATTGAATAGGGTTTCTTTTCCTGAGTGTGCATTGTTGTCTGCTTTATCAAAGATCAGTTGGTTGTAGGTAGACAGTTTTAAATCTGGGTTCTCTGTTCTGTTCCATTGGTCTATGTCTCTATTTTTTTTTTACCAATATCATGCTGTTTTGGTTATTATCACCTTGTCATATAGTTTGAAGTCTGGTAATGTGATGCCTCCAGTTTTGCTTAAGCTTGTGTTGGCTGTTCAGGCTCTTTTGTGGTTCCAAACAAAGCATAGAATTATCTTTTCTAGGTCTGTGAAGTATGACATTGATAATTTGATGGGGATTGCATTGAATTTGTAAATCAATTTTTCTATTTGTTTTTGTCCTCTGCAATTTCTTTCCTCAGAGTTTCATAGTTGTCCTTGTAGAGATCTTTCATATTCTTGGTTAAGTATATTCCTAGGTATTTTGTTTTCTTTGTAGCTATTATGAATGATATTGAGTCTTTGATTTGATTCTTGGCCTTACCATTATTGGTATATAGAAATGCTACTGATTTATGTACATCGATTGAGACTTTACTGAATTTATTTAACAATTCCAAGAGACTCTTGGTGGAATCTTTGGGGTTTTCTAGATACAAAATCATATAGTCAGTGAAGAGTGATAGTTTGACCTCCACCAGGACCAAGTTGGCTTCATAAGTAAATCAATAAATGTGATTCACCACATAAACAAAAGTGTAAACAAAGAACATATGATCATCTCAATGGATGCAGAAAAAGCATTTGACAAAATGCAGCACCCTTTCATGATAAAAACCCTCAACAAACTAGGCATAGAAGGAACATATCTCAGAATTATAAAAGGCATATATGACAAACCCACAGCCAACATCACACCAAATGGGGAAAAGTTGAAAACCTCTGCCCTAAGAACTGGAACAAGACAAGGATACCCAATGTCACCACTTCTATTCAACATAGTGCTGGAAGTCCTAGCCAGAGCAATCAGGCAAGAGAAAGACATAGAGGATATCCAAATTAAGAAAGAGTTCAATCTATCACTCTTTGCTGATGACGTGATCTTATATCAAGAAGTTTCTAATGTACCAGCAGTGTGTGTTGGGAGGGGGAGGCAGCCAAGAATAACGTGGTCAGGGAAGGCCATCTAGGGGTGATGTGGTCTCTGGGGTATAAAGATAATGAAATAGCCTCATGACAAGCTGGAAAAAGAAAATTCCAGCAAGGAGCACAAGGGCAATGCTAAAAATTGGGAGAAAGCTAGGGGTATTTGGGCAACCGAGAGTCCTAAGCAATGGACACAAACAGTCTGGAGGGGGTGGGCAAGACAGACTGGAGCTGGAGGAGCCCGACAGAGCAGGTGTACGAGCTGACACCTGACCAGAGTTGTAGGCAGAGGAGGGACATGAGCTCATTTATGCTTTTAAAGGATCACTCTGGCGAGCAGAAGCAGAGAAATCACTTCAAAGACTATAGCAATACTGGGCAAAGATTGATCCTGAATCGGGTTGGTTTGGGAGGGAGGAGACGGGAGCTGGGCGGATCAGGGAGTCTGGGAGGCAGAGCCAGGGGACCTGCTGGTGGTCTTGAGGAGACACAGGAACCAAGGGTGATGCCAGGCCTCCGGCTTGAGGACCTGGGAGGGGCCACAGCTGAGGATGGTGCAGCATCACCCCACGCAGCGTCACCTGGCTTATCAGCCTCAGATCCTGCCTATCTGTCCATCGTCACGGTATTTGTCACTCCGTCTACAAATCTGACACCTTATTATTCGCTCTGAATCTTGTTTCCCCAGTAATGAGAGTGGAAGCTGCTCTCTTATAATGAGGTTGAGTAGAAAACATACAAGTGACAGAATCAGTGCCCAGCATACAGCTGACGCTCGGTCAACGCCCAGTCGACCTAGGCTTGGACGTGATTCCCGCTTGCAGGGGGCGGGCTCACGCCTGTGCTGTGCGTCTCGGCTGCCACGAGAGGCTGCAGACACACGGCACAGGTGCCAGGGCAAGTCAAAGCTGCCTTGGCCCCCGGGACGTGGACACATCTGGGCATGATTAGCAGCAGCGGAGTCGGCCTGCCTCATGCTATTTACCCGAGGGTTGCGCAGCCCCTGGGGAGAGAACCCACAGAGAGGAGAGGGAGTTCGGGCAGACACGTCGTATGCTATTGTTGCTGAGATTTATCCCCAGGGATAAAGCCTCGCAGACCGAAATATCAAAATACGGGTCCTAGGATGGAAAGAGAAAATATAAGCCTAAAGCAAACAAACCTATTCCTTCCTCTCCCATAAGCCCCAGGCGGGAACGCCCACCCCCTCGGTTCCCAGAGCCTGCGAGGCCAGCTTCAGTGGGACGCCGAGCAGCACGGCGGCAGCACGCGGGGACAGGGGCCCCACAGGTGCAATGCAGGCCAGGTGGAGGAGCTGGTGGCCAGAAAAGGTACAGAAGTCTCAGAGCGGCCGGGATACGTGGAGGGCGCCCCGCAAGGGCAGGGGAGGCGGGGAAGGAGCGGCCGCTGCTGTGTGTGCTCGGGCGAGACACCTGTGCTCGGGCGAGACGCCTCTGAGAGCACCAAAGAAGACACGCCCGGGGGAAATTACTCAGGGAGCAGAGGTCCGACCACCGAAGGTGCGGCTGGAGCCTGAGATCCAAAGGCCACGGACACGGTAGTGGCACCCCGTGGCCAAGTTCCATCCCCAAAGTAACCCCCTAGCACCCCCAGCCATCCTTACCTCTTCCTCGCACACCCTCTTCTTCAAAAGGTCACCCCTCCCGTCCCTGCTGACTTCTTTCCAGATGATTTGTTGGTTGCCATCGTTCTCTACCCAGAATTTCACATCCAATTCCAAAAACAAAATAATAAATACGTCCCAACAGCTGTGCAGAAGTACATAATTAACCACTTCTGCAAGTGTCTTTCTTTTACATATATTTTTTAAAAACTTTCAGGGATATGTTTTAAGTTCTTTTGTAATAAAAAAAAATCTATTTTTAACCAAATGTGAATCCTGGTCGTTTTATTGGTCCAAGTAGTGTATTTTTAAACGGGTTGTGATGCTTCACCATCGCAATGCCTCCGCTGAAGGCTGCGGGACCGGGGCTCACCCCGAGGGCGCCGACTCATGCGCTCACCCCAGCGCTGGCCGTCCACCCTGCCACCCTCTGGTTTCACCACCGCTCAACCCTCTCCAGAGCCACCAGTGTGGTTTGTGTCTCTGAAGCATCAACCCGGAAACTCCTGAAGTATATGTACCATGTTTCCCTGAAAATAAGCCCTACCCATAAAATAAGCCCCAGCAGGATTTCTAAGCATTTGCGCAATAGAAGCCCTACCCCGAAAATAAGACCTGGTGATGGGCGTGGCTACGCAGCGCATCTGCACAATGCATGCATTTTGTCGCAGAGCAGTAAAGAAGATGAGCAGCCCTTCTCATCTGCCCCATCGTGACAGCGACTATCCCAGAGGTGACCGGAAAGGTGCAGGCAGCCCCACCAACAAGGTCGGCTCCCCCTGTCAGGTCCGGGACATCCTGTGTGTGCTGCAAGCTGAGGCTTTGAGGGGAAAATAACACGTCCCCTGAAAATAAGCCCTAGGGTGTCTTCTTGAGGAAAAATAAATATAAGATCCTGTCTTATTTTCGGGGAAACACGGTAGCAGAGAAACACCCTGATAGAGTCTTGCTTTTGTAAAGGCCACATTTGCTCCTTGCAGAAAGTTTAGGAAATAAAGAAAGAAGCATAAGGAAGAAAACACAAGTTGCCCCTGGCCTCAGTATCCCCAAAATAACAATAAACCTCTCTTAGCCTTAGTCTCCCTAACTCAAAATGGAATAACGCGTCGCGAAGGGCTATGGCTGGAGTCCCACGCACGCGCGGCCGACTGCTGGGGCGCGGGCCCGGCTCGCTGCGGTGCCGTCCTGAGAGCTGTTCTTCCTCATGCAGAGAGGCCGGTCTCGGCTGTCTCTGTGCTGGGGACTCGTGGCCCCGGCCTGCTAACTGGGTGACCCGAAAGGGCCACTCCCTGTTGTCTGTCTCTAAAGTGGCTCTTAGCAGGGCCTGGGGATTTCAGGGTGGGAGCCTCCTTCTCTCGCCATGCGTGGAGGGCATGAGAGAGCCAGCCTCCAGGGAGGACCACGCAGAGACGAAGAAGGAGGACAGGAGGAATGGTGTGGCCAGGAGGCCACCTGCCAGCCTCCCGTCTCTTCCCAGCCCCGCCCTGCCTTTGCTGCTGCTGTGTGTGCTTAAGTCAACTCGGGTTGGCTTCTCTTAAGACTCTTGGCAGCCAGGACAGGGCTCATGCACACGCCGGGCAATGCCCCGGCACAGTGAAGGTGCCCGACGCCAGGAACCTCCGTGCACTCGGCGCGGATCTGAGCCCCTCGGTGAGCACTGGCAACGCCCGCAAGCACGCTCTGCTTCCTCCATGTCTCCCCACTGCAGAGTCGAGTCCAAGCACGATGAAACCCCTTGCCCAGGTCAAAAACCCAGACGGTGAGTGGTTTGGGACTCAGATCTAGTCCGATCCCAAAGCCTGTCCTCTGCTGCTCATAGCAATGCCATGAGCAGACAGCGGATGCAAGTAAATGCCTTTGTTCCGAAATGTTCGCTTTCTTATCCCTTTCTAGGGTTGAGATGGGCTACACCTTATGTGCCCCACCAAAACCTTTCAGTGGGTTTTGACAATGGAATGAACCTGTGCCAGGTGCCCTTCGAGACTCCGGTAATTAGATAAACTTATGCAGCCTGGGCTCCAGGGAGCAGGGCGGGGGGGAGGGGCAGGCTTGTAAACACCTGCTGTGTAAGGCGGTGGGAGTGGAGGCTGGGCTGGGAGTCCAGGGGCCTAAGGCTGAGGTCCTGCGAGTGCTGCCAGCCCACCCCTCGGAAGCCCACCCCCAGGACCATGTCAGAGGGGCCCCTCCTCTCCAGCCTGAGCCGTGTGCACCCACAGCTGGGCAGGGACATCCGCCAGCCACAAAGACTCTGGCTGACCTCTCCAGGACGCTGTCCTCCCAGGGCCGCCGATGGCAGTCTCCCGCACGCCCTCCCCACACCCCCACCACCCTGCTGGACGCCGCTGGGGGCCCTGGTCTGTCAACACCTCCCCACATCAAACGGGAGAGTCTTCAGATCCCTCAGCGACACCCAGAAAGTCCCGGGGGAGGATTGCTCCAACAGTTTTTCCCGCCACATCAGTATTTTCCATAAACAGCCCTTTTGCTCGAGTGCTCTCAGGAATACGATTAGTATAATTCCCTTTACCTTCTCAAAGTTGGATGTTTGCAGGCTACTTTGGCAGGAGCCTCAGGCAGGCTGACTGGGAAGTTGGGTCGGACTGACGCCGGGATTTGCGGCTTCCTTGGGGCATTCCGATGAGAGACGCAGACGTTTCCTGGAGGAAAGGAGCCCAGGGAACTCTACGGTTTGGTCCTTGTACGCTCCGCCCAGGATTGGGGTCAGGTTATTTATTTTGCAAATGTCCGTTCATATGTCACCTCCTCCAGGAAGTTTTCCCTGGCTTCTCTAGCCCTACCCTTTGGCAGCAGAATAGAAAATTCTTTCTCTGCGTTAACGTTATACCTTTTAAATATTTGTAATATTGAGCTTATCCTACTGTATATTAATAAAAATAACTTTGTTGCTATACCTGCTTCTCATACTAAATCATTGCTAAATTACTTGAGGCTGGAACAAATTCATGCACATCTCTGCAGTACCAGCTGCTGCAGCACAGCAGGTGCCTCGGGTCACCGTCTCCACGCCCCTGTGCATTCCCCTTGCCTGGCCCGAGGGCTGAACCTAGTGACGCTTTTTTAGTAAATGGAATAGAGCAAAAAGGGGCTGGATGGCGCTTCTGAGATTAAGTCGCAGGGCGGTGATGACTCTGGTCTTTCTCGCTTGCTCATGGCTCTCACAGCCTCGCTCTGGAGAGCTGCCGTCTCCCGAACAGCCTCGCGGGGACGTGAGTCAGCAAGAGACTCTCCTTCCTCCAGCAGCCGGCCAGGACCTGGGCCTGCCACGCGTCAGGGGTGAGTCTGAAAGAGGCTCCTCCCTCGGTGCCGCCCAGCCGACACCCTGGACTGGACGCGGCCTGCGGGACCCTGGACCAGAGGAGGACCCAGCCGAGCTGCGCTGGGGTTTCTCGGCTGCAGAGACTGCGAGACACTACGTGCTTTTTGCTTTAAGCCATTAAGCTCCGGAATGGTTTGTTATACAGCAATAATCGTTAATACGGTGCTTAATTGCTAATGTGAATGGGATGAAATTGGATGGAATCCACTCCTTTCACGAGGTCTTGAGATCACTAGGAAGATGGAGGGAGAGAGGGAAATGTCCAAGTCGACTAAATTCCCAAGACTGCCAGACACCAGAACCCGAAAGCGTTCTTTAAAACCCAAAGGAAGTTGTTTTAGGACAAATAAAATCACGATCTCATTATATACAGACCAGCACGATATGCTGGGAAAGGCCCTAACATAGGGTTAAGCACCACTGGGCTCAAACCCAAGTCCTGTCCCATGGGCGTGAGGCTCTGAGGACGGAACCTGCTCACATCCTCTGAGTTTCAGGGCAGCCCACAGCCTTTTTGGCACCAGGGACCATTTTCATGGAAGACAATTTTTCCACGGACCAGAGAGGGGGCATGGTTTCGGGATGAGTCAAGTGCATTACATTAATTGTGCACTTTATTTCTATTATTATTACATTGTAATATATCATGAAACAATTATACAACTCACCATAGGCTGGGGACATCTGTTTTAGAGGCATCTGTAAAATCCAAACCCTCAGATTATGGTAACAATTGCTCAGTCGATATTGAATAAATATTTACTCATAACCACCAGTAACAGATCCTGTATTAAGAGCCAAGTAAGGACCAACATACACCATCTCCATCGCCCAAGGACCTCAAAGGAAGCAGAATGACAAAGACGTCACCTGGTCTCTAAGACCCTAAAGCGATCAATACATCCCGGCTCACTTTATGTTCCCTTTTTGGCACATAACAGTCATCAGAGATTATACGGGCCAAAAATTAAAATAAAAATAAAGAAAGTAAACTTCTGTTTGCTAAGGTTTTTATAAATTTGAGCATGAGAGGCCTGAACAATGTTATTGATTACTCAACCCTTTGAGGAAACGCAGATGAGGGGACTGCATTCTCTTAGCCCTGCCCTGGGAGATGAGAAAGAGAGTGGGGTACTCTATGCATCTAACCTAGAGTGGAGTTTTAAGGGCTTCTGTTTGCATGAATTTCAGGGTGAGGAGGGACTCTGGAAACCATCTCATCAGCCCTCCCTCCTGAGATTCACTGTCTGCTGCTGATGTGGCTTGAAGAGCAGCCCCCAACTTCCGCCCTCCGGGCCCCTTGGGACAGCCCCCGCCTCTGCAGTCTGGCAGCTCCCTGTCCTCTGGGCTGAGGGGACCAGCCTTCCACGCACCCCCACGCACCGCCACGCACCCCCATGCATCCTGCTGGCCTCTGTCATTTCCTGGGAGACGCAGCCCAGAGCAGCCTTGCTGAAAGACTACCAAGTCCATGACCTCCGCCCACATCTAATCTCTGGATGGAACATCCTTCCTTCAAATATTTTGACTCATTTAAACGTCAGAAACGGAGTGTACACTGCGGGGAAGAACAGCGGAGTGTGTGTTTCCGAGATCCTTCAGCTCAGCCGACCGTCCCACCTTGGCAAGGAGGGTCTGGCCACTGCAGCTCTCACAGAATAGTGGAATTGACCCGCCCAGGTCTTCAAATGTGTTTTTGCCACATTCGACTTCAATTGTGTATTGAATATTATACCTAAGAAGGCTTCTGATTATTTTACCTATGATCATAGGATAACCCTGGAAAAATGCCTTTCTCTTTTATGTCCAAGTACGAATTCAGAGCCAACTTCTACCTGGATCTAAGCCAAGTGGAGGGGACCCAGGGGACCCACATAGACTAATACCTCCCCACAGTGGAGGAAAGAGACCGCTCACCACGCAGAAGTCAGCATGGTGTTGGCAAAGTGGCTTCTTGGTTCTTCTCATCAGCTGTTAGCCAAGTCCCCCTAGATACAGATTTCCAGTACAACCTCCACCCCTCAAGTCAAGGTGGAGGGGGGCGTGCACAGGGCTCTGGACAGGTCGGCAGCCAGGCAGAGCTCACACGCACTGGGCTGGCTGGCCTTGGCTTCCTGCTGCAGCTGGAATCTCCCCTGAGACCCTGAGCAGCAAACTTTCAGGCTATGGCCGCCTACCTCTGCGGGTGGCTGCAGCCGCCTGGAGAGAGCGTGGAGGACAGAGGCTCCGGCCGTCTCTAAGACAGCTGAGAACCAGCCGCGTCAGGGTGTGGGGAAGTGGGGAGGGAGTGCTCCCCGCCAAGGGCCCAGATGATGCTCCCAGCACTCCAGATTCTAAAGCAAGGTGACTGAGGACATTGGGAGAGGGATCCCACCACTGGTGGCCCGTCCCATGGCCACAGGGCTGCAGGCACCCCACTATACTCCTGGGGAGTCAGGATGATGCGCAGGCTCATATTAGATTTCTAAAATAGAGTACTTGGGAGTGAAAACTCTTACAATACTTCCTTTCGTACCAACATACACAGTTCATAATCAAATCATGACAATGACATTTCAATACCTCCAAAGCGTGTCTGGCCACAGGTCTCATTTTCACATACCTAGTGAGCACGAGAGTCAGGACTTGAAAGCACATGAGGAGGGGGCACGGTGGGGCCGCTCCTGTGTGCTCCGTGGCCGCCCTCTCACCCCACAGCACCCGCCACCGTTTCTGTGCAGCCGCGAAGCGCGACAGCCTCACTGGGAGGAGGCGAGGACGGCTGCCCGGGAAGTGAGTCTCGTGCCCTCCACGGCCTCCCCACTGCGGTGCAGGAGGCGCCGCTGAGGTGGGAGCACGGAACGGTGGTGGGGACGAGCCTGGGACTGGAGACCTGAGGCCCCGTCCAGCTCTGACCATGTGACTTTGAAGCCTTCACTTGCTGCCTCTGAACTTGTTTCCTACTCTGTGAAACAAAGTTGTTGAAGCTCCAGTTTGACAAGAAAGAGGGCCACATGCTTTTATCTCTTCTCTTCCTCAAAACCTCACTGAAACCATAAAGAAAGTTTTTAGAAAGTAGAAAACTGTAACACAAAAATAAGGGAGGAAGAGAGAGACATCAGTGGGAAAGAGACTTCAAGGAAGTTTTGGAAGATACAGACCAGCGGAGGAGGTTTAGGAGAGAGAACATCAAGCCCCTCCAGACAGATAGAGATACAAAGCGATCCATGCCTGACTTCCCCTAGGAAGGCCACAGGGCTGAGCTCGTGGGGGCACCGGCTGCCAGGGCAGCAGGGATGGGGCTGGGGGGAAGCTGGAGGGTCCCAGCAGAAGCTACAGTGCTACCTTCCAGGCAGCGTTCCCTAAACTGACAATGCTGCTGTGAGCACAGAACGTCCCTGCTATCTCCAAGCTTATATCCCAGGTGGAAAATTAGTTAGTCCACAAGCAAACCCAAACTTACATCAATAAGAATAAGAAAAACAAAGGTAGAGCTAAAGTGCTGAGCAGAGAATTTAGAGAGAGTTGAGTAGAAATCGGGTTTAGAGAGCACAAAGCTGACGTCCCAAGACCAGCAAGAGCAGGACTCAGACTCGGGCCTTAAAGACAGCATCTTGGGGTTTATGCTAGATCAATAGTCAGAGAACCCGTCTCTGAGGAGGTGACATTAGGCCAAGGTCAGCTGGAAGGAAGAAGCCAGCTGTGTGGCAGTCGGGGGAATAATCGTGCAGGGAGCAGGAACACGCAGCAAAGACCCTACACAGGGAACGTGCCCGGTGTGTTCGGGGCCTAACGCGGGGCCAGCACCCAGTAGGACCTCAACACATTTCTGTTAAGTGAATAAATAACTCTCAAGAAATTTCAAGAAGGTGAGTGGCATCGGTGTCATTTCCAAGGCCAGGCCATGCAGCGATGCAAGGCAGAGTACAGTACTTAGGGTGAATTTTATACCAAATGGAAGAAGAAAACAGTGATGACGGGGGTCTCATTATATTCCTGAAAGACTCCTTTGCCCGTTACCTGAGAACGGAGTGTGAGAGATAAAAGTGCAAACAGGAGCACCAGGATAGCTCAGGGTTCCTAGTGTGGAACAATCTAGAAACTCCAGCTACTGGAATCTGAAAAAGTACTTATTGAAAGGATAAGGGTAACTAATTATTGCCAGTGGGCCCCCAGAAGTACCCAGGTTCAGAAGCAACAAAGCCAGGGATGAAGCAATAAAGCCAGCCATGCCCCAGGCCTGGTCGAGTAGTAATCCTGCCACACAGCTGGACACTGGAGGACCCCAGGAGCCCCACCATCCACAGCAGGAAGGACATTCCTCCCTCACCCTCAGTTCTGCCCTGGAGGTGCAGAGCATGCCTCCGACTGCCAAGACCCGCAGTGTACCTTCAGGGGAACTGCCACAGCCATCGCCATTCTTAGCCTCTGGAGTAGGAGTCTTGGCCTTCAGGTGGGGTCACCTCAGTCAGAAGTGTAAAAGAGAAGAAACAAGAGTGAAAAAAACGGAAGAAACTTATGAAATCCCATCGAGGGGATCCATATACACATTAGGGAAGTTCCAGAAAGAGGAGAGACACAGAGAGAACCAAAAATCTATTTCAAAGATAATGATTGAAAACTTCCCAAATATAAGGAAAAAGACGTCCAGATCCACGAAGCTCAGAAAAACCCAGAATAAGGTGAACCCAAAGAAACCCACACCAAGACATGCTGTAATCAAACTGTCAAAAGTCAAAGACAAAGCAGAAAAAGAAAAGCAACTTCTCACATAAAAGATAACCTCCACAAGAGCATTAGAGGATTTTTTTTTCAGTGAAATCTTATGGGCAAGAAGGGAGTGGGATGATATAGCGAAAGTGCTGAGAGAAAGGACTGGCAACCTAGAGTACTATACCTAGCAAAACTCTCCTTCAAAAATGCAGGGACATAACGACGCTCTCAGATAAGCCGAAGCTGAGGGAGTTCATCACCACTAGATGTGCATTAAAGGGAGTTCCAAAAAGATTCCAAAAAGAAACATGATAGCATGAGAAAGTATGAAACTCATTAATAAAGGTATATGTGTGTGTGATTATATGTGTGTGTGTGTGTGTATATATATATATATAGAGAGAGAGAGAGAGAGAGAACACCATGGTGCTGTGATAGAGGTAGGTAAGTCACATTTCATTCTAATGCAAAAGTTAATAGAAAAATCTGTTAAAAATAACTATAACTTAAAAACATGTCAAAACATACCAAATAATAATAGATGTAAATTATGACAATAACAGGAAGTGTGGGATGAGGAGACATTAACGTGTAGAGATTTTGTATAACTTACACTTTTATAAGCTTAAAAGATAATTTTGTAATTATAGGATATTTTATGTAAGCCCCAAGGTAATCATAACACACACACAAACCTATATAAGGTACACAAAAGAAAAAGAGAAAAGAACCAAAGCATATAATATAAAAAAACAACAAAACGCACAGGATGACCTCAATAGAGGAAAAGACAGACAAAAGAACTATTAATATAAGACTAACAGAAAGCAAATTTTAAAAATGGCAGTTGTAAATCCCTCTCTATCAGTGATTACTTTATGTGTAAATGATTTAAGTATAGATTGATTTTATGTATAATGATTTTAAGTATAGAGTGGTTGAATGTATAAAAAAGAAAACCCAACTATATGCTGTCTACAAGAAACTCACTTTCGATTTAAGGACACACATGGCTGAAAGGAAGTGATTGAAAAAGATATTCCATTCAAATGCTAACCAAACGAGAGCACAGATGGCTATATTTATATCAGACAAATCAATATTACATGAAAATCTGTGAAAAGAGACAAAGAATGACATTTTATAATAATAAAAGGGTCAGTCAACCAGGAAGGTAATACAACTACAAATATGCATGTGCTCAACATCAGAGCACCTAAATACATAAAGCAAACATTGACAAAAATGAAGATAAAATTAAACAACAATACAATAATTCCAGGAGACTTTAATGCCTCACTTTCAATAATGGATAGAACATCCAGACAGAAGATCAATAAAGACACAGAAGACTTGAGCCACACTATAGGACAAATGAGCCTAATAGGCTTATACAGAACCTTCCACCCAACAGCAGCAGAACGCACACTCTTCCCAACTATACTGGATCTTTCTCCAGAAGAGATTACATATTAGGTCACAAAACAAGCTTAACAAATTTAAGAAGATTGTAATCAAACCAATTATCTTTTTCTAACCATAATGGAATGAAATTAGAAATCAATAGCAGAACAAAACTGGAAAATTCACAAATATGTCGAAATTAAATAACACACTCTTGAAGGAACATTGGGTCAAAGAAGAAATCAAAGGAAAATAAAAAAAAAATTTTTGAGAGAAATAAAAATGAAAACACAACGTACCAAAACTTACGAAATGCAGAAAAAGCAGTACTAAGAGGGAAGTGCACAGTGATAACTACCTGCATTGAAAAAGAATAAAGATCTCAAATAAACAACCTAACTCTACATCTCAGGGAACAATAAAAAGAAGAACAAATGGAGCCCAAAGATAACAGAAGGAAATAAATAGAGTATGGCCCCGCAATCCAACTGGTGAGCATCGAGTCAAAGGAACTGAAATCGGGATCTCTGCGGGATATCAGCCCTCCTAACGCCATTCACAACAGCTGAGATGTGGACGCAACCTAACGTCCACTGACGGATGGATAAGGAAAATATGGCATCTATATACATATAATGAAACAATGTTCAGTGTTAAAAGAAGGCACTTCAGCCACACGTGATGGCATGGGTAAAGCCCACGGACGTGAGGACGTCATACTAAGTGAAATCAGCCAGTCACAGAAACACAGAGGCTGCATGGTTCCACTTACGCATCTAAAATAGTCAAATTCACGGAACCGAAGGGGGAGACGGTGGTTTCAGGGGCTGAGGGAGGGAAGATGGGAGATGCTAATCAGCAGGTGTAATGTCTCAGTTGAGCAGCGGTCTATACAACGTCGCACCCGCAGTCAACAGCAGTGTCGTCGTGCGCACTCAAAAATTTGCTAAGACGGTATATTTCACGTTAAGTGTTCTTAACACGATAAAATCATTTGAAAATACATACAAATCATCTAAATCATGTATGGTGATCCTCAAGACACGATTCACCCTTAGGCAAAAATCGTGTCCAGCCGAGAACCTGTGAAACCGGATAAACCGTGTGCTTCCAAGCCTGGTGACGGGCAGGCGGGGGACAGATGTCCCCACTCCACGAAGGAGGAGGAGGGGAGGAGAGGAGGTGGTCAGGGGGAAATCTCAGCCCTCAAGTCCTTTTCCAGGTCGGCCAGGGACCGGCTCTCCCTGTCCCTCTGCAAGAACCGCACACCCAGAGACGCGTCCGGTAGATTCTCGGATGGGGCCGGAGGAGCTCTGGCCGGAGGAGGACGGAGGAGGTGGCTGGGATGAGGCTCAGGGCTGGGGAGGCAGAAAAGGTCGAAAGCTGCCACCGGACAGTCCTCTACCCCCACGGCCCGCCAGGCCTGCCCGGAGCCAACCAGCAGTGCATGGCGCGGGCTGGAGCCGGGGAATCCATGTGAGGGAGTCGGACGTGCTCAGGTGCCCCCGGGAGGAGCGGCTCATCACTGACCCGCCTGCAGGACAGGGCCGGACGCCACGGGAGAGCGAAGCCTCCACTACCGCGCGGTGAGTCCAGAGCGCACGGCCCGTGTGACAAGGCCCAGTGCGGAGCATGTTATTAGGAGCCCACGCGTAAACACAGAAAAAAGTCAGAATGGTGAGAGTGGTGGCCCGGGGAGCAGTAGCAGGGTCTGGAAAGGGACAGTGGGTGGCACAAGCCACTCTGCTGGGTGCTGTGACACAAGAACACCCTGGCGCCCATGGCGTCCTGGAGCCCACCGAGAGCCGGACGGGCGCTGGACAGGCTGCGGGGGGAGGGAGGCGGCAGGTTCTGACTCCGCGGTGACCTGCCCTCGAGAGATGCATGGCATGGGCACCAACCTCACAGACAGCTGGCTCCCAGGAAGGGACGGGTCAGCGGGGCGCGTACACCAAGTAAATCCTCCTCCCCCGCGGAGGAGGGCGGGCCCCGCCCCGCAGGCAGTGCCCGGAGCGGAGACGTTGTTCAGCTGGTTTTCTAAGCTACGCGTGTGTCTCCCTTTGCCTGAGAAAAGTTGAAAGCGAGAAGCTGGTTTAGATGGTGACCCCGCCTGCCCATCTCTGTCCCCCTCCGGGCTACCGGGGGCCCAGCCACTGCTCAGGTGGAAGAGCCGGGGGTCCACCTGCCAGAAACGCTGTTGGCGGCACCCTGAGGGCAGAGGCTAAGGCACCGGGGGTCGGAGCCCCACCCTCCACGGCACCTCCCTGGCCAGACCCCGTCCAATAAGTCCACCCTCGCCTGCATGTTCTGCAGGGTTCTGAGAGCCGGCACACCACGTCGAGGGGACAGACTAGAATTGGACTCACGGGCCTCGGTCTGACATGTGAAATCCCGGGATCGGCCTCCGTCACAGGCCCAGGGAGCACGGGAGACCTGAGACTGCCTGGCTCTCGGCTGCCCGCTGGCCTCCCACAGCCCCTAGCGACGGAGCTGCCTCCCGTTCGTGGAGAAAGGCGCTCGCAGCACCAAACACTAAGATGGATGAGCAATTAATGTGAAAATCTTGGAGGAATCTCCACTAATTAAAAAGCAGATGGAGTTTTAAGAAAAATCTACCCGGGCTGCAGGCTTCAAATTATTACAAACTCAGACTCATTGCGTGACGAAGAGGCAGCCTGAAAACGCAACACAGCATGAGACCTTCTTTAAAATAAGGTGGCATCGAGCGCGGTGCACAGGCCCAGCCCGCCGCGCTCAGCACACGGCGCCCTCTGTCCCCCCGCACAACCCCCGCGCCCCCTCATGGCTCCCGCACCAGCCCCAACGGGGCCCTACGCCTGCGGGTCGGAGGTCGGGCGTGGTCTCTGACACAGCGGTGCCCGGGCAGCCCGTGAGCAGGAGCCACTGAAGCAAGGGCTTGGCTGGGTCCCCGCGCCAGGAGGGGCTCTGGAATGCTCCGGTGGCAGGTTTCGGCCAGGTGTTAAATATAACTTTCCAAAAATAAAGCTGTCCAGTGACGGCGCCGCTTCACAACTGAATGGCCATGAGCCCCAAGGAGCAGTGGGCGGCCCCTTTCCAGAAACATCTCAGGGTGATGCTTGAGTCACCTGGGAGGGAGGGAAGGTGGCTCCCTGGCTTGCTGCCACGATGAGACGCTACAATCTGTGTCTCCCTGGTCACAAGGTCTCAAGTCCTGGGGCCGCCTTGTCCCGCGGTGAGGCCGCTGTGTTACCTGGAGCCCACGTCCCGCTCCTGAGCCTCTCGGCCCGGCCCCCAGGGACACGTTCTGGGTTATCCTGTGCCTGAGGGATGAGTCGGACACCCCGAAAGCACCAAACCTTGCTATCGGCCCCTGCACCGAGGCCCCGGGGGACAGGAAACCCTGTGGCGGCTGCTGCTTCGTGGAAGAGAGAAAACTGTCTTTCTGTGGAGCCCAGACGAGCAGATTCGGGCGCCACGTGCAAAACGTCAGTGTGAGGGTCAGCCGTGGGCCCTGGCTGGTGTGAAAGCCTCGGCCACCGGGACCCCGAGTCTGTTTCTGCCAGCTTTCCTCTCCCATCCCCCTCCCTGGAATAGAGATTTGCTACATGGGAGTATTTGAAAATGCTCTTGAACAAAGCACTTGCACATTTTAATAGCTCCTTAGTAAAGGGTTTACTGGTAGACCCCAAAATGCACTCAGGATGAGCAGGTGTCCTTAGAGTTCCCGGGTTTCCTAAAATTGTGCAGAGCCCATGATTGTTTCGCGGTCCAGGACTGATGGCCGGGTCTGCCCGGAGTGTCGGCAAGGCCCCTCGGTAAATCCAACCTGAATCAAACCGGTAGGGGGTGCGGGAGGACCCCTCGAGGCACATGAAGGGGTTCCCCAAAGGCAGGTCACCTCCACGCCCCTGTCAGATGCTGGGTTTCATCCCCCTCACATCTCCAATCCACAAGCTGTGCACCCGAGCAAGTGACCCTGCCCCTCTGTTTCGGTCCCTCCTCTGGGGCACCAGGCGGGCCGAGCGGGGCAGGGCGTGCAGCATCTCAGGAGCTCTCCAGAGCCGCTGCCTGCAGACAGCTGCGCCCACGCCGCTCCCGCTGCGGAGATGGCCGCATCCCGGCCCCCTCTCCCCCGTTGCCATGGAGAGATGAGAGTGGAAAGCCAAGCTCAGCACGCGGGCGGATTCCGCGGCTCTGTCCCCGCAGAGCAGAACTCTGCAGCCGTGAGGACAGGCCTGTGGGCGCTGCAGGCCCCCTGCAGACTCGCCAGCGGGAAGCAGCAGGCGGCCGCCCCACAGCGGCTCGGCACATGCCGGCCCCCATGTCCCGCCCACGCCTCGCCGGGAGGTCACCTGGCACGCTGGGTGGGCTGGCAGTCACCGGATGTCCCGTGTACATCTCTCCCCCAAGGATCCCAGCCTGAGTGTCAGGCTGATGTGAGACAGAGCTCCGGGGGGTGATGACCGGGCACCTCGCCAGCCCCTCAGTCCCAGCGGGGCCAGGAAAGGAGCGAACGTTCTCCAGGGCTCGGTGTGGCAGGTGCCGCGCCACATATCATGCACACGTGATCTCGCGAAACCCACGCAGAGAACAGGGTGGACCATGAGCTCCACTCTACGGGCGAACCAACCAAGGTTCTGACAACTGAGAAACAGCGGATGGTCAGACAGCCAGGGATGCCCCGCCCGACCCCGTGAGCCTGGGAATGCGACTCCAAGGCCACACTCAGCAAGCGCCAGCGCTTCGTTTGGACGCAGCGCCTCCCCGGGCGTTCATTTGTGCAGCCGCCTGAACAGCGGCCCCAGTTCGCAGGTCTCAGCCTTGCACCTGTGAAGACGGGTCTCGCAGACGGGACGTGGCAAGACTGTCCTGGGCTGCCCGGATTCCTTAGAAAAGAGGCAGAGACGGACCCCACACATGCAGGTGCCCGAGACTGGGAGGGACACACGTGTGCAGCCATGGTCCAGTGCTGCCTGCAGCCACCAGAAGCTGGGAGGGACAGGGCCAGTCTGTCCTGGAGCCCTTGGAGAGAGCTGGACCCTGCAGACACCTGGATTTGGGCCCCGGAAACTGAGCTGGGACTGTGGCCTCCGGAGCTGTAAGAGAATAACTTTTTGCTGGTCTAAGCCGGCAGGTCTGTGGTCGCTTGTTAGAGCAGCCACGGGACACAGACCAGAGGCCAGAGGGGACCTCCGAGTCCTATGGGCCCCACCCATCGTTGCTACCTCCCCCAAATGACTCTCATCCTCTGCCCTGGGTCCTAACCCCACTCAAGATGATGACACATGCTTTCACCAGCTCGGGACACTCCTCTGAGCTCTGGATGCAGATGCCCTACAGCCAACTTCCTGCTCCAGTCATCTGTCCCAGAGCACTTCACACGAGACAAAAGAGAGCCCTCTGCTCCCCACTCCTCACAAACCACGCAGCACTCAGGTTTTTCCACACTCCCTGTGGTGTGGGGTCATTCCTCGCCCTTCCGCTTTCCTCAGATGCAACAGCTGTTCCAGGGACAGTAGCGATGGTCCCCTCCTCCCGCCGTGGTCCAGACCCACCACCCTGAGCAGGACACCTCAGCCCCTGAGACCCACGTGGTCCAGCCCC
>VBSM01002608.1:173805071-173819784 GCA_008086735.1 Cheirogaleus medius | reverse complement strand
ACCCCAACACGTCCTCAGCTCATGATGCCCACACACAGCCCGTGCACCCCAACATGTCCTCAGTTCATGACGCCCACACACAGCCAGTGCACCCCAATGCATCCTAAGCTCTGCACCCTGAATGTGGGGTGTGCTCCTCTCGGCAGGCTGGTGCCATGCCCGGGTCACACACAGGCACAGTCAGTAGCTCCCACACGTGTGGGACAGTCAGTCCCTGTCACTGACATCTGCATCTTGTGGGACATCTGCAGCGCCCCCTCCTTGCAGACTGGGAGGTGGCGGCGAGGAGGCCCCTCGTCCTGCAGCAAGCACGCTTGGCCTTTACCCCACCCCGAGCTCTGGCAGGCAGTGTGGCCCGTCCACACCCGTCACGGGCTGCTCGTCCTGCTGCCCTTTCTAGCACGGGGAGCCCGACACCCTTGCCGCCCGGTAGAAGTGTGCCCCCTGCCAGGGTGACCTGGGATCCCGCCTGCCGGCGCTGGAGCCAGGGCCTCTGCCGGCCCCTCCCCCGCGAGAAAATCACGGAGAAGCACAGGTGAGCGGGCACCTGCGCCCCGCCAAGGTCGCACAGCACGTGGTGGGGGCGCCTCAGGGGTGGCCCGCTCCAGCTGGCGCCCCCCACCCGCGCTGTCTTGTCACTGCACAGACCTCCTGGTGGAGGGTCCCCAGGGCTGGCTGGCACCTTTGTCCTTGTCCCGAGAGGCGGATCCAGCCGCCGACACTCTGGAGGGCACGTTTGAAGCAAGCACTGGCAGGCGAGCGGATCCCAGAAGCGCCAGGCACCTGGCAGGACTCCGGGCTCGGGGACGCCTTCCTCACCGTCACCCCGCAGGGGCGGCGGGCGTGGGGGTGGCTCTGTCCCAGCGCCCGCCAGGGCCCCACCTGGCACTGCCCACGTCCCCAGGGCGGGTCTTGCCCCTGCGGTGGAGACACACCCGATGTTTCCCGCCTGCATCACGGCACCGCGTGTCTGGGGCCATGTTTATGCCGGCCGGGGGGGGTGGGGCTGGCACTGCTCACCTGCCCGCGGTCCCTCTGCTGTGACACACAGACCCAGGCACCTTGTCTGTTTTCTGGAGGGCACTGGAGATATTAGAGGGGCTTCTTGAAGCACAATTGTGATGTCAGGGTGGATGGAGCTTGGGGACCGTCCCCCACCCCTCTTGTCACCCCCAGCCTGAGTCACTGCTGACAGCCACCGCTGCCGCCGCAGGGGACCGCATGTCAGAGCCAAGCCTGTCCTTGTAACAAGACTCTGCGTCTGTGAGGGCTTCACGGCCCCCAGGGCGAAGCTGCCACCGTTATCTGCAGAAAGGGACTTCGAAGGGGCCGCCTCCCTGTCACTGCCTCGTCACTGCCATCAGGCGGCTGTTCTTCGGGGAGGTGCAGCCCCTTCTTCCTTCCTGGCTCTTGTCACTTTAACCCTGTGACAGCCCTGCACAGACGCCCTTGCTCCCCACCGCGGAGGAGTGTGTGTCTGGGCCACCCCTGTCAGTAGGGGACAGACTCCCACGCTTGGTCTCGCCTGCGTCAGGGCCACTGAACTGCCCACAGAGCTGCCTCTCGTCGCGGACGCCCGCGTGGCTGCAGCGTGGCCTCTCCCGACCAGCTCTTCCCGGCGGTCTCAGCCTTCGCGCCCCCTCGCACGGCCACGGGCTGCCCCGGGGCGACGAGCCCAGACCAGGCATGGGGAAGGCCCGTGTGGGCTCGGCAGGCCGCTCTGCGCCACAGCCCCGGTCCCCCGAGCCAGCGCCGGCCATCGCAGGTGAAGCGGGTCCCCAGGAAGGACGTGTGGAGGCCCCAACCCCAGCACCGCGCACAGGAAACAGGGTCTCCGCAGGGGTATCAGGCCGTCGCAATGTCGCTGGGCGGGTCTTCACCTCAGACCACCGGCGTCCTTGGGAGAGGAGACGCACAGGACAGCAGGCACCGTGGGTGCGGGGGAGGACGCGCCCCGGACGAGGGCGCCCTGCCGCCTGGACTGCAGACGTGGGGACAGCCCGCCGCGCCAGGCAAGGCGGGGCCCAGGGAGCCGCCGGAAGACGGAGCCTGAAGACGGCCGGGAAGGCCTGGGGGGGGGGCCTGCGTCCTCCGCAGTGAGGCCAGCACGGGCCACCCCGTCACCCCATCGCCGCCCCTGTCACCACACCGCGTGGCTCACCTGAGGGGCGGGTCACAGTGTGGCCCCATCGCTCACTGCCCACACACGCCACCCCACACACGCCACCCCACACACGTCACCCCACACACGCCACCCCACACACGCCAACCCACACACGCCACCCCACACAGCGCACCACACAGCGCACCACACACACACATTACACACATACCGAACACAGCCCATACACCCCCCACACACACACACCACACATACATACACACCATACACAAACATACATAGCATACCAAACATACAAACACATCTCCCCACACACTACACCACACAGACACACCCCCCACACACACGCACACACACCACACACACACACCCACACCGCGCAGGCTCGAGTCGCCTCCCTAAAACACACTTGTCACAAACGCGGGAGACGGCAGTCAAGGGCCCCAGGCCCACACCCGTCTCGGAGCCGATCTCAGGGTTGGCGACCCCTTGCTCCCCGGCCCCGGCGCACTCCCGGCCGCTCCAGGGACTGGCTCAGTAGCTCAGCGCCTGTGTCCTCGCGCTGACTGAATGAGTGAATGACAATCATACCTTCCATATCCCTCTCAGGATGCCAGCCCCAGGTGTGGAAAGCGGGGCTGGATGGATCTCACGGGGACTCTCTGAGGCACTTTTGCGGTTTACGCTTTGATGACTTCATTGAACACTCCAGCCACAGGGCAGACTCTGGGATTTCGTCAGATGTTCCAAAGAAGTTTTTAAGAATTTCAACTACTTAGCAACTGCAGTTGAAGACAGGCTAAAGCTGCAGTCCCACGCCCAGGCCGGGGACTTGGAACCGGTCCTGTTAGGAACAGGCCCACACAGCGGGGCCAGCGAGCGAAGCCTCATCTGTACTTACAGCCGCTCCCCATGGCTGGAATCACCCCCGAGCTCCGCCTCCCGTCAGATCAGCGGCGGCGTTAGATTCTCACGGGAGCACGAACCCTACTGTAAACTGCACATGCGAGGGATCTTGGTTGCACACTCCTCATGAGAATCTGATGCCTGACGATCCGAGGTGGAGCTGAGGTGGTGACGCTAGCGCTGGGGAGCGGCTACAAACACAGATCATCATTAGCAGAGAGGTTCAACTGCACAATGAATGTAATTATCCCAAATGCTTGAATCGTCTCAAAACCATTCCCTCCTACGCCCCGATCTGTGGAAAAACTGTCTTCCATGAAACTGTCCCTGGTGCCAAGAAGGTTGGGGAGCACTGGGCTAAAGGGTTAAGGTCAGCAACACGGAGGCAGACAGGTGTGGATTCTCACGCCCTCAGATTCTTAATAGTTACTTCTCAGTTTTCTTTCTTAGGTCCCGTGGTGTTTTCTGAACTACGGCCGGAACGACGACTTTGAAAACTACGAAAACTTAAGAAATCCACCTGCTTCTCTTTGCATGAAGACCCCGCTATGATAATTCCCAACATTTTCCACTTTCACACGGCAAAACCAATTTTCCATTATTTTAAACATACAATTCGTGCTATTGCTAATATTGCTGTAATCAGCTATTGGCACGTTCAGTTTTCACCCTGCGAACACCAACGAAGCTCGAGATGCCTTTATCTTTAGTAAGCGGAGAACAGGTTTCCTGTTATGTCACAGTTGTGTAAAGCGATGATAAAATAATTCTGGGAGGCATAACCCCTTTGATCCACCCGAGAACGTAGGTGTGGGCAAGGAGGCTGCGGAGCGATTTGGGAAGGAGGAGGGAGGGGAGGAGGATCCGGGTCGCAGCCGCCCCGGCGTTTACTGTCTGTCTGAGCTACACCCTCTGAGCTTCGGTTTCCTCATCCGCAAAACAGGTGAAACCTCCAGGAGCGGCAGGTACGCGGCACGTGCAATAGTGCTTTGTAACAATCGACGGCAGAGACAGACGCGCGACTGTGGTGAGACTCTGGTGAGCACCAAGCCCCCTTGGTCAGTGGGCGCCATGCTGGCCATCCCGGCCCCCGCACAGTGGATTCTGCACCAGACCTCTCGTTCTCCTGCCCGCCCGGCCGGCCTCACCTGCTCTCGCGATTTCCCCTCCACGTCCCTGCCGCAGACGCCCCGCTCCGTACCCAAAGTCCGACCGCATCCCCCAAGTCGAGACTTGACTGGGACCCGTCAAGTCACTGGATGCCCCAACAAACACTTCCGGTTCCACAGGTCCCAAACGCGAGCCACCATCTTTCCCAAAAACCTGACCCTTCCTTCGTTTATTCCGAGTTACTGGCGCCGCGTGGGTTCATCCATGCCAACCGCCCGGGGGCCACGGCAAACTCCTCCCTCTCCCGCCTCCCCGCCCGGCCCATCAGTGTGGTCACCAAACCCAGCCACGGCTCCTAACTGCCTGTGAGACGTGTCCCTGTCTCCACGCTGCCGGCCCCATCGTGGGTGCGAGGACGGCGGGTTCCCGTGGCTCCATCTCGTCCTGCTCGCTGCCAGCTCTCCCAGGAAGCAGCCGCAGGCATTGCCAGGAAAACCCAGATCTCGCCTTCGTGTGTCCGCCCGAGCAGCCCTGTCTGGCTTCTGGGTCCGAAGCCCAGCTCGGATTCAACCCCGGGCAGCCTGGCTCCCAGCTCAGACTTCGCCCCTGCGGGGAGCTCCGGCCGAACGCTGACTCGGGAGGGAGGAGGACGCCCCAGCTTCACACCACAGCGAGGGCTTCCGTCACCCCAGCCAACGCCCTCGCGCCGTGAGAGCTACCTCAGCTAAAAACGAATAAAATCACCCCTTGCAGGACCAACTCCACCCGTACGCAGGCTGCTCCGTGCTCTAAAACGGAAACACCGAGCACAGAAACAGACGTCGGGACGGACACTGAGCCTGTCAGCAGGATGTCCCACACGCCCGGCCTCACGTCCCGGCAGCTCAGCTCTAACTCGCGAGCCCTGAGCCCTGAGCCCTGAGCCCACCGCAGCCAGGTGCAGATCCCGGCAGAGCGCAGACCACCGGGTGTGCGAGGTCTGGGGTCCCTGCCCCTCTGCAACGGGGGGCTACACACCACCCAGAAAACCTGACGGACATCTCCACCCTGCACCCCCTCGAAATCCACACTTGTACCAACACAGCTTTTCACCGGATATTGGGGTCACGCAGACGCCCTGTGGCCCCACAGTGGACTCCCTCGAGAGAAGGACTGAGCTGAGACTGGGGGCACTGCCTGTCGGGGCTGTGTCCCTCGCCCCCCCGGCTCTGACTGTGTTGTCCGACTCCCAGGAGGAATTTAAATGCCCAAACAGGAGAGAACATCACATCCACGGTAGGTCGAAGGTTGCTGTTTTTGCAGGAGTGAGACCGCCGTGCAGGTCGCCCCCCGAGGCAGCCAAAGGGGAGCAGGTCTCAGCAGCAGGAGGGTGACGAGGGACCCCAGCCGACACCACCTGCCCTAAAGCCCCGTGCGGCTGCCAGCGCTGGTGGTTCAACCCGCAGAGCGCTGGACGGTCACTCTGCAGTTCGGAAAGTCAGGCATCAAAATCAGATCAGCCTGTCGACGACAGCCCAAGTGCAGTGAAGGATGAGGCCACCGGCCGCCCAAGACTGCGTAAAGCCATTATCACCTGATTAAAGTCGCCCCGTGAAACACGACAGCCTCGCAGAGGCCAGCAGGGAGGAGAACCCTCGAGACCCCACTCTCGGTGACACGTCCTCATGCAAGGCCAGGGGACAGATTTTTCTCGGCAAAATCAATGCAAACTTGATCTCTTCCCGCGACCGATGGAAGCGTAAGGAACAGGACGCTAATGACAGAGGCAAAGCTGAGGTCGTGACATCTTTGGGTAGCAAGGAAAAATTTCCTCCTTAAAACCAATTCTCCTTCATAATGGAATTATGAACAGAGAATGATAAGACTGCAGACCTTCCCACAAAAGGGAGCTGGGAGTCACCTGCACCGGCCTCTCGTGGTGCAGATAAGGAAGCTGACATCTGGGGAGACTGATCTGCCCACGGCCACGTGACCGCTCGGTGGCTCAGCTCAGACAGCAGCACCTTTGGGTACCGGGCTAACTGGGAGTGAAAGGGGCAGGAGGATGGAATTTTCTGGTGGGATGCAGAGCACGTGGACATGACGCAGAGCGTGTTTACATTTCTTGAAAGTACTCACATCTGCTGGGCACGGCGGCTCGCACCTGTAGTCCCAGCAACTCCGGAAGCCGAGGTGGGAGGATCGCTTGAGGCCAGGGGTTCCAGACCAAGCTGGGCATCACAGTGAAACCCCATCTCTAAAAATGTTTTTAAAAATTAGCCAGGCGTGGTGGTGCATACCTGTAGTCGCAGCTACTCGGGAGGATGAGGCGGGAGGATCACTTGAGCCCAGAAATTTGAGGCTGCAGTGAGCTATGATGGTGCCACTGTGCTCCAGCCTGGGCAAGAGTAATAATAATAAAACTACTCGTGTCTGTAATAATCGGCACATAGTGTGTGCTTTTTATGTGCCGGTACTGTGATAAGCATTCCTAGTTATCTCATTCCGTTCCCGGCAACCGCACAGAGAAGGCGCGATTACTCACATTCCTGCACAGACAAGGAAACTGGCGCCATACCCAGGCCACACGGTAGGGAAGGGCTGCGGGAGCACTCAGACCCGGGCTCTCTGCCGCCCAGCCCGACCCCCAGAAATGATGCCGCCATAACGCTAGCACGGGTGCCCAGAGTGACGGGACTGTCACCAGGGCCTGCACTTGCGGATTACGTACCAGCCTGGGTTCTGATCCTACGTACAGCCACGCGGGGCCCGTGCCAGCCCTCCCCTTTTCTAAGCTCAAAGTAGCCCTGCATCAACAGGGACTGTGTCGGGTGCCGTGAGCAAACCTGAAAGCTGCACAGTTTACTTTGCACACTTGAGGAAACCCAGGGACAGTCCGTCTGGGATGGCGTGGGGCCCCCCGGTGCCGTCAGTGTCCCCGGCCCTCCCCTCCCTTTCCCCCTGTAGCCTGCGTCTCCACGGTCACCTCATGGCTGCACCGAGGCTGCTGTGTCTCCTGTCTTTTGCCTGCAGCTCCTCTGCACCTGCGCTGCCCCCGCCTGGAAGCAAGTGGTCTGAGCGCTCACAGCGCCTGCTCCGTCTGACCACAGCCTCCAAGCTGCAGGCCGTGGCCTTTGCCAGCGCCTATACCGCGCCTCCTGAGTGCCGGGAAAGCTGGGTCCTGCCGGAGGAGGTCCCACATGGGGCCCCCGGTCGGCCTTGCTGCCTCCAGGACGCAGGAGCGCCCCCTCCCCACGCCCCCTCCTCACCTGCAAAGACCAGCAGCTGCTCACCTGGAAGCTTCTCTGGACACCAAGCAGCCGTCAGCCTTCCAGAGGATGAAACTCCTGACCAGGCGCTCACTCTACCATGAGCCTCGTCTAGTGTGTCATAAAGACCCCGCCAAATAAACGTAAGGTGTCCTGGAACTTACAGAGAGGACGGTCCCCGTACTGGGGCACAAGCTGCAGGTGGGGGTGATCGTGTGCTGCAGACACAAGAGTGTGAGCGTCCCTCGGCTTGGCCAGTGTGGGGCATAGTGAGCTTCCGTCTGTTCGTCGGCTTTGGGGTGAATCTGTTGTGGGGGGTCAGTGTCTATTGTGATCCATCCGGAATGCAAATCCTTCGCCGGTAGGAGTGAAGCCGTCTGAGCCTGGGGTGTGCTTCCCCCTGGCTGCCCCACCTCCTGGGGCTCCCTGACCACAGGTGCTGGTGGCCCTAGACCCCGGTCCATGTCTGGCTCATGAGGAAAAGGGTGCCAAGGTCACACCATCCCAGGGACAGCACTCACAGAGCCTGGCGTCAGAGCCGTGAGGGGTGACGGAAAAGCCATCGCCAAGCAGCCAGAGGGGCAGCAGGAGTCAGCCCTGGTGGCTTCCTGGAGGTGGCCTGAGACCCTCCCTCAGACCTCGGCTCTGTCAGTCCCAATCCAGGGCTATAACCACGGGAACCTTCTCACGTTGGAAGCCGAATTGTTTTAGCTGTAATCAAATAAGGCAGCATTAAAGAAACTTCAATTCGATATACTTAAAACTGTACATTATTTTGTAAAAATCTAAGTACTATGCACTTAATAATTTCAAAAAATGAAAACTATTTGTTAATTTTAAATTTAACTAATGACTTTTAATGGCTGTGTTGCATCTGCTTTCTGTCGGAAAACACTTGACTATTTGGTTGCAGCAGGAGGTCCGCAGGTTCAGTGGATCCTCTAGATGGTATCGGTCATTTGCGACCTTAACGGCATCTTGATTTGGGTTAGGTGGGAGAGTGTGGATTTGCAGCAATAGATGTTGAAAAGCGAGAAAGCATTTTTCGGGCAGGTTGCCAGTGGCTTGGGTGTTCGACTGCATTTTTCCATATTTCTATTGGACCTTTCTTAGCATCAAATAATGACTTTAAAATGCCATCTACTGAGAGCTCAATCCACTCCATCTGTAGTCTTTTAGGGGCCTTGGTGATATCAACTAGGTGAGGCTGAAATGCTAATTTGAGTGTGATGTCATGATTCTTAAAGTCAGTGAACCTTTTACTGTACTCTCCAATTAATAGGTTGTTAAGTATGAAATGTCCAATTTCCTTAAGTACTAAGTTTGACAGTTGATATCTCTGCTCTGACGCCCCGGCGTGAGGCCCCTGCCTCGGTCCCACGATGAGCAGGAGGTCGCATCCAGACGAGGCCTGGGGTCTCCTGACTCCTGCTGTAGACTTTCTCCCACTGGCCCTCACCGTGTCATTTGTGGGACTTAAACCCAAATACTCCACAATGGGATTTTAAAATGTCACCAGCTTCCCAAAAACAAAGTGACCTTTCGTTAACGATCTCGGTGAACGCCAGCAGAACCTCTATTTCTGGGAAATGGCGCTGAACGAGCAAATGGAAACTGTCTGGGTGTGACTGGACCCTTCCTACCGGGCAGCGCAGGCCGGAGCAGCCAGAGGGGCAGGCCCGCCGCAGCGCTGCCTCCAGGGCCCGGCGGGGCAGAGCCACGTGAGCTGAAATAAGATCTTAAGGCTCCCTCCACGGACTGACTGTGTGGACCCCCTTCCTGCCAAGAGCACACCCTAAAACCGAATTGCCAGCCAAGAGAGGGAGATCAGACCTGCCTTGTCACGCCCTCCCTTCTCGAAGACGTCCGCTCCTCCTTGTCCTGCGCCGCCATCTGGCTCCCGGGACCACATGGCCGGGTGCACATGTGAGGTCCAGCCACCGTGGGTGATTCTCCCCATTCTGGAAGGATGAGGCTCCCCACCATGGCCCCCTCCACTGTGGCAGCCCCACCTTCCTCTGGGCTTGTGACCCAGCAGAGCGGTGCTCACCACGGTTAAGACTTCCAGGGGGACTTCTGAACCCCACCATGCCCTCGATGAACGTGGAAGTGCAGGCTAAGGCGGCCAGGCCCTGGGTAAGCCTGCTCTGTTCATGCTGTGTGCAGTGTTCGGTACACAGGAAGTGCTCAGCGTGTGTTAGGTGAAGGGAGAGATCTGGGTTCGGGCCCAGACCAGCGTTGCAGCTGGGAGACCTCCAGGGCCCCTGGGCCGCCGTGCGTGGTCCCTGGGGGCAGCCCGTGCGCAGGGCTGGGGCGGTGTCTGCGAGGGCTGGAAGCACGGTGGGAATTGAATCGGCGTCGTCATCTGCACCGAGTGCTGCAGAGCCAGGCGTCTGCGATACAAATAGGAACAAGGAAACAATCTCCGTCCCAGGGAGTGACAGAGCGTGGGGACGTGGGCACGGATTCGACAAGAGGACCGAGGGTCAGAGGGGAGGACCAGGGGCCGGCCTGGGAGAGGATTCCACCCAGCCGGGCCAGGGAGGCTTGTTTCACGTCGGCACATGGCAAGTGTGCGTGTTTACGGGGTGCGGTTTGGCGTCTGGGTGCACAGATATGTCCCATGATGATCAGGTTAGGGCAGTGCGCACCTGTCGCCTCCTGCAGTTCTCACTTCTGTGAACTAAAATAAGATTTTAAGGCTCACCCCTACAGGCTGACTAAATGGACCCCCTCGTGGCCAAAGGAATATCCTAAAACTAAATTGTATGTCAAAAGGAGGGAGGTCAGACATGACACATCATGCCCCCCTCCCTTTTGGGAGACATCCTTTGTAACCCATTAACAGGCCTCAGGGGATGCAAGACACACCTGTAGGTCCTCAATTTACACAACAAATCTATGTCCAGTGGCTTCTCTCTGATCACAGCTCCTTATGTTGAAACATTCCAAGCCTTTAGACAAAGCGTCATGTCTTTAACCAATTACAAGCCAGAGTCTTTAAACCCACCTAAACCTGTAAGCACCCCCGCCCCGCTTCGAGATGCCCTACCTTTTTGGGCCAAGCCAATGTATGCCTCCCATGTATTGATTTATGACTTTACCTGTAACCCCTGCCTCCCTGAAATGTATAAAACTAAACTGTAACCCAGCCACAGGGAGTCCACCTGCTCAAGGCTTCTTGGGAGTGGCTCCGGGTCATGGTCCTCAAATTTGGCTCAGAATAAACTTCTTTCGAATATTTCAGAATTTGGATTTTTCCGTCCACTCTTCCTTGTGTTCAAAGCCTCTTTTCTGGCTACTCTGTCCTATGTGATACCTCACTGCTAACCACCTTCTCCTGACTGCGATAGAACTCTAGGGTTTACTGGAACTTTCTGTGTCCTAAAGTGGACTGAGACGGGGAAGAAGAGGCAAAGAGCCCCTGGCAGCTGGGCACAAAGCAAAGGCCAGAAGGCGTGAAGCTCCACACCTGACCCAGGGGCGTTCCAGATCCTACATGTCATCATCAGAGATTGCTCTGTGTCCGGGGGGATGACGGAACCTTCCAGAGAAGTGACCTGAATGGAGAAGTGAGCTTCGCGTCCAAGTGCACCCAGAGGTGCAGGTGGCCCAGGGAAGAGCCCATCACCTGCACAGAGCGAGCGCCCCTGACAAGGATGCCCGGGTGACGCACCAGCCAGCCGTTAACCGAGCTGGTGGTCGGGTAACCCAGGCCAAGGGCCGACGGGCGCTGGCCCCCATGATGGCTGGGTCC
This sequence comes from Cheirogaleus medius, assembly GCA_008086735.1. NCBI lineage: Eukaryota > Metazoa > Chordata > Mammalia > Primates > Cheirogaleidae > Cheirogaleus > Cheirogaleus medius. The sequence goes on along the minus strand of VBSM01002608.1, from coordinate 173,808,641 downwards.
CAGGTCCAGGCTGGGGGTCTCCACGTTCTCTGTGCCCTCGCTGTGCCGGGCTGAGCCAATGAAGGCAGCCACACCTTCGCTCGGGAGTGGGTTTTCTCAGCAGCAGAAAGGCTGGGTAGAGGCCTCAGGTGCCTTCGGAACTCACTCCCCCGGGGCCCCCCACCTTCGCCACCTGCTCTGGGGAGGTGGGAGGTGCAGAAAAGGTGCCTCCTACCTGGAAGGGCGCTAGACCACGGCGGGGAGGAGGGGTGGGGGAAGGAGAGGATGCCTGCTCCTCCAGGACTCAGGGCCTCAGTCATTGCACGGGCTTGAGCTCTTTGCAACACGGCGATTAAAGACCCTAAAAAAACCAATAAAAAACTGCCGTTTCCTCGGAAAGGGAGCATGCCCGATGCGCCTGTCCCCCCTCTGCTGTGAGCAGTCTGAGAGCCAGACAGGAGAGGGTGACCTGTGGGTGACCCCCCCAGACAGCCCCGAGTCATGGGTCCCAGCAGAAGCCCCGGTGGCCTCACCTGATCCTCCTCCCACTCTGCCTCCCTGAAATAAAAGTAAAAACATCCCTTGACTGGGTATGGAATGGGCTTCTTTCTGTGATATTTTTTTCCTTTTCCTACCAGAAGGGGTTCAAAAGTTGAGGGCTGATTTGTATTCCAGGCAGCAGGCAGGCTGCTGCAAGCCCGGCTCAGCGGGGGCCGCGACTGAAGGCTCAGCCGGGCCCTCCGGCCCAGAAAGACCCTCGCCGGGAACGAGGTGCTTCCTGGGTGTAGCTGTCGTCCTCCCCTCCCCCAGCCCCTTTTAGCCTTCACAACGATCACGTCCCTGCTGCGTGCAGTTCCTCTCCGTGCTAATAAGGCCGATCCACAGGCAGCGCTGGAATTCAGGGGATCTCCAAGGAATTTCATTCCGGGGCCTTCCAGAGGAGCAGCGGGCAGCTCATTTGCATGCATTTGTATAAGTTATGCATCGGTGTACACTTCTCTTTAACATTGCAACCTAATGAAATCACTCAGACAGGCACATTAAAAACACGGTTTACTCTGGGAAGTCTGACCCTTTTCAAGTTAAATCATTTGAATGATCATTTGAATATATTTCCACAAGTGGCACATTAAAAGGGCCCTCGCCATGTTTTCAGAATTAATAAAACAATCCTGCCACCTCCAAGGAGGGGTGGGGGGGACATATTTTATCAACAGTCTGCCTGCCCGGAGCCGTCCGAGGGGTGTAGAACCTGGTCTGGCCGCAGGAACTCCCAGCCTCGGTGCCCGGCATCCTCAGGCATCAGGAGACTGGCTCAGAAATTATCAAAAACAAATTGATTCCACTGGCTCTCCGTGTAGAAAAACAGGTCTGCGCTTTTGTGGGGATAGGAGGGTGTCAGGGAGAATTGAAGCAAGCAGAAGAGGGCCACGGCTCCGAAGCCCAGGGGAGTCCCAGCATAGAAGATTCTCTCCGGAGAGCCATGCCCAGCCCTGCAGCGAGCGCCAGCGAGGGGCTGGGACGCCCTGGGCTGGACCGGCAGGTGCTGGGCTCATTATGCAGGAGAACATGGGAGCCAGCAAGCAACAAGGAGCAGATGGGATTCAAAATGTGCTGCGGGGGGCGGCGGAGCTGAGACAGGGTCTTGGCAGGAGAAAGCCCAGGGCAAAGGGTCCTGAGACCCATCTTCTCACTTTACATTTTACAAACGGCATCTCTCGCATACATTTTTTTTCTCATCTGCTCTTCATGAAAATTTTCAATTAACAGGTAAAGAAACTATGCCAAGAAATGTGTGCCTTGCCCCAGGTCCCTTAGCTAATGAGGGCAGCACAAAAGCAGCCTTATCCCTCCAACCCAAAGGCCCAGAGCCCCTGCTTTCGGGACCCTGTCCTCTGCCCCAGCACCCACTCGGGGGGCAGCCTCCAGGCTGGGAGCCTTTCCCTGCGTGTGTCTTGTCCAGAGTGGGAGCTGCGTGGTTTGCACCCACCATCTCGTGAGAATAACATCTTTCCTGGGAGCACAACCCGGAATTGGCACCGAAGAGCGATGCTCCCTCAGACCACCAGCCCCAGAGAAGGCCCAGCCCTCCGCCTCCACCTCCTCGCCCAGACAGCTTTCATCTCGGGGCACAGAGGGCATCTCCAGCTGCCAAGCTCGTGGAGGCTCCGTGGACCGGATTTAGGAGACGAGCAAGCCTACAGCCTGCGTCTGCCCAGAATCAGAATGAATTTCTCAGACCTCTGACATCCCCAGCCCTGAGCCTGGGTGGCCGGATCTCGGACCAGCCTCCTGAATCATCAGTCTGACCAGGTCTTTGCAGATCCACCAACATCTTGGAAATGGCACCTCATCCGTCCTCGTCTGGCCCCGGCATCCTGCACGGCCCCCACCCAGCCTGTCCTCGGGGCTTTCTGCCACGGCCACTCTGATCTCACGCGACCCGGCAGAGACTGATGGACCCTGCGATGCACAAGGCGCCTTAGCCCGGGGACCGAGTCGGCCAGGTTGTGGCTGTGCAGCCCTCAAGGATGGGCAGGGCCTCCCTCCGCAGGCTCCTGCCTCGATGGGCAGATGTTCCCTGCAGCTCCAGCCCGAAGTGAGCCTTTCCTCTGGCAAAGTCTCCTCCTGGCCGCTCTGTCACTCAGGCACTCGGGTTTCCAGGAAGAACGTGAAATCGCTCCTTTCATTCTCCGCTCACCTGTCAGCTACGATTTCATTTCGCCTTTTTTCTAACACAAATGGACGACATGTTTTGGGTTAAAATCATTCATTCTCCTTTCCAAGCAAAAGACCTGAGCTTGGGGGAGACGGGGTCAGAGGTCGCCAGGACCGCCTTGTCCCCCCCCCCCCCCCGTCTTACGGAGTCGCTGTCCCAGAAATGCGCACTGTGTGTCGTCCGAGCCTCCCAGCCTGACGGGAGGGGGCGGGGCGCGCAGGGGCTGCCTGCCGCGGGAGGCGAGGTTCAGCTCTGCACGTCTGCAGGGCTCTCGCGTTCCTGCCAGCCCGCCCGAGAACACGGGCCTGGCGAAGCTGAGCCCACAGTTCCGTGTGCAATTAAGTGTCTTATTCGCCACGTGGAAATGCAGCCGCTCTGCCCATTTCAACTGCTCCGCGGTCGTTACTAGAGTGTAGCGTTGACAGGACTGTTTGCAGGAGTGGCAGATACAAGGGCATCGTATCAAAGAAATAGCACTGGTTGCAAATAAAATGATAATGGCCAATTTTTACTATTGAGAGGGAAGTTTATTTTCTCCATATACACTGAGCTGCGATTCCGTTCCAGTGAATTCTGATGCGGTCTTCCCCACACCTGGGCTGCTCGGCGCTCCCTCCGAACGCAGGTGCCATGCGGAGGAGAGACAGGCTTGCTCTGGCGGAATTGTCAACGGACACGGCGGGAAGAGTGCGGGGTCAGAGGGAGGTGGCCTGGCCCAGGCTGCATGCTGTGACCTCTTGACCTGTCCACTCCTTGGGCCTCGTCGGTGGGTAGGACCCTGTGGTCAAGGTGCCCAGACGCCCAGGGACACACGCCCAGTCCTCACCCGCTTTCCTGAGAGCCGCTGCACCGTTCACTCCGGGGGGGGGTGG
>VBSM01002608.1:173771641-173790921 GCA_008086735.1 Cheirogaleus medius | reverse complement strand
CGGTGTCCGGCGCCGGGGTGGGTGTGACGCAGGTGCTCGAGGATCGTCTGTCGATTGCACAGTGGGTGACGCGCGGGCGACTCTCCAATCAGCCGTCAGACGGACGCGGAAGCCCAGCCCCTCGCCAGCCTCGCCAGCCTCGGCTAATGACATGGGACTAGTCACTCCACGTGTCCATGTTTTCTCAATAAACTTGGACTAATGATCAACCCACACTTCTCTGGGGTCCCGTGTGAATTTCAAGGCAAGTCCACAAAGGTGAAAAGCTATTACACGCGCTAGAGCCGTTTCCTTCCCGTGTTCAGCAAATGGTCGCCACGGACCCACAGGTGCCAGGCGCTGTTCTAAGTTATGGAAGTCCAGTTGTTTCTAAAACGTCCCCAACATCCCTTCCCTCTGAGCTTCTACACAACGCAAATCTGCTCAAGGCCCTAGACTGCTTTATGATAAACACGTAGAATATGTTCATTGAACATTAAAATGCTGAGAAATCGATGTGTGCTTGCAACAAATTCTTTTGCAATGAATACAACTCCTCAACAAAAGCTTTTTGTTTTTCCTATCTCAGGTCACAAAGAAATCGCTTGCTGTATTCATTCAGCAGATGTACACCGAGTGCCGACAGTTTGTCACGTGCTCTGCCAGCACTGGGGGTAAAACGAAACGCCGGAGCATCCCCTGCTTTCGGAGACCACAGGGCCTGTGCGGGAGATGGACAAGCGCACAGAGAACAATCCTAGAATGCAACAACCCTGCACACTTCTCAGCAGGGCCCGGGGCCAGGGGCATCCTCCGAGTGGAGATGGTCCCTGAGATAAGCCTCAGGGGATGGATTTGGAGGGACAGTCGGTCAGTGTGGAGACCAGCGTGAGCCCAGGCACTGAGGAACTGACCGCAGCAGCCACTGTGGATGCAGACGCCCCACAAGGACAGGACAGGGTCAGTGGAGAAGCAGGCCACGGCCGTGAACCACCAAAGGACTCTCGCTTCACCCGGAGGCCATGGAGCTGCCGGAGGGTCCACGCAGGTGAGAGACCACATCTACCTCATTCTGAACAAGAAAAACACAAAGGTGCAGGGTGACACAGCTGAACTTTGCTCTCTGCCACAGATTTGTTTCAGGAAAACGGTATGAAATGCCTTGTGTGGGTCCAAACCCACTTCTGAACGGTGCAGTGGGAGACGTACCCAGCCTCAGCCCTGGCGTCCCCGAGAAGGTGATAGGACACCTTGCATCCTGCTCTTCTTCACAGCGGATCCCTCTGTCCCCCGGACTAGAATGTGCACCTGTTCCCCAGGCCCGTCCACCCACACCCGCCTGTCCCTCCGACTCAACCCACAAGCCACCCGGCCCTGCGGCCTTCCTTGCGCCCATCTTCCCGTCCACCACAGGGCTGGTTAGAAGCAGGTTTTCCCACCAGTGAGTTCCCAGAGTGCCTATAGTGTGAGTTTTGATTTGAGTATGCAGGTTTGTTTAATGCAGAGTCATTTGTAGCACATTATTTTTTAATTACCGCTTTCCATAAAGAAATTGTGTAGTTCCAAACAAAAATGCACACATACTCGTGGGAAATGTAGACCCGCTATGTAGGCCAACGCCTTTGAAATTCTTTGCAGACAACCAGGAAAACACAGCGTGACTTTCTGGGCCTTCAAAGGCAACCAAGGCTGCCATCTCCGGCTCTCTCAACAGCCCCACGCACCCACGCACGGCGAGAGCTCCCTGGGGCCCCTCTTCCAATACAATCGCAGTCAGAGCTACGCAATGCCTGAATGGAACCTCAGGCCTTTCTGCTGGACCTTCTCAATGGACTTGTAGAAGACTTCAGAGCCTTCGAGAGACGTGCCTGCCAGGCCCGGCCAGCCCATCTTGAAGATTATTCCTGATATAACACAAAAACCAGCCCTGAGGCAGTGCAAACACTGGGGCCCTTGTGCTCAGGTGCCCGGGGCAGGCCAGGAGGGCTTCCTGTGCCATGAGCTCCAACACGCTCACGCTAGAGCTCAGAAAAATGAGCCCAGAGAAGGGAAGTCGCTTCCCCAAAGCCAAATTCACACTCAGCCGACTTTGATTACAGAAGGGCTCGACACAGCAGGAAGAATTCCAGCTCCACTGCTGACTGGCCGTGAGGCTCTGAAATCTACTCGGCCCCTCTGGGCTTCCACTTCACGGTCAATGAAATGAGGTTAATCACCTGCCCCTTCCTGGTGGCGGCGGGAGCCGGGCGTGCGTCTCGGGCTCGGATCGGGAAAGCGCAGTTGCTGCTATAAAACCCAGTCTCCTTTTGCTCAAACGTGCAGGGCTGACGGGACCCGGGTCTCCACACTGCTGCTGTCTTCCTCACTCAGGGGTTGGTTTGAGGCTGCGGTGGGGTGCACTTGGAGAGGACAGGTTCTGTACCTGCTGTGCATCTGCCTGGCTGATCGAAGATATGCAGGAGGTGCAATGGATTCCAGTCTGCAGGGCCGTTGGGGGTGGCCGAGACACCTCCATGTGGCAGGGGGTGGGGGCTGAGTCCCAAGTGACCTCTCACTGTCCGGGATTCCTGGAGGCACCATCTTCGCCTCACTCTTGCCGTCAGCCATTCTTCCCTCCTCTGCGCAATGCACCTCTCCTGTGCTTTTCTTTGTTCTTCCATTTCTCCTCTACCCAAGGTACGTTACACTTGGTTTCTAAGAGGACTCTGCAGATTTGAGGGGGGGTGGACTCAAGGTTAAAAATGCAGTCAGTGCTTGTGAGAAAGAGGAATCGCGTTTGTCCTTCCTCCCACCGAAGCAGGCCCCGGCCAGCCGTCTCCGCAGATCAGCCGGTGGTGCATACAGTGAACACATGGATGTGCCGTGCACTCCAAGCCATGGCCCTTTTGCTAAAATAAGCCCCTGGCAGAGACTGTTTGCAGCCTGCACAGAAAAGAGTTAAAGTTCCGCAGGGGAAACTCGGTCCTCCTCCTCCTCCACAGCTCTGCAGGGTGAGCGCTTATTTGGCTATTACTTTAATTACAGCCCCTCAGCTACAGCAGAGAGTGGCAGACTCAGTGGCTGCTTGGCAACATCACACGATGGGAAACCGCAGCCCGCAGCTTCCTCCTGCATCGAGTGATGGGACGCAGCAGCGGGGGCTGCAGGCAGAGCTTTCCAAAGCTCGGGGCAGGACGGTCGTGGCAGGACGCCGAGCGGGCCCTTGCAGAAATAGATCCCACATTGAGGACAGCGGTGAAAACTGGATTCCCACCCTGCAATCTCTTTCTCGACAGTTCAACACATTTTCCTCGAGCACTTGTGTTTGCAAGAGAGACACAGTGTTCCAAACGCTTATGGGGGAGGCTGGGAGGAAGGCAAGGACGTGACCTCAACAAGGCTCCTGCTCACCAAATACCCATGCCCCGGGAGGGAGATGCCACATGTCACGGCACACACGCCGCAGGGCTAACCATGACGCATGTGCTGGGCATGCTGAGGAGGGCTCCTTACACAGGAGAGCTCGCTGGACATCGTCTCAAAGAGTGGGCAGGTTTTGAAAGGCGTCACTCGGGGCAAGAGTGGCGATGGGTGTTGGAGGAAGTGGACCCACAGTAGGTCACGAGCCGGGGCAGAAACGGGCAAGGAGAGTGTGGGTCCCATCGTGAGGTTGAGGGATGGGCAAGAGCGAGGGAGGACATGTCTGAAAGGGGGGTGAGGCCAGCCTGGCGGGACTAGCAGGCTGACCGCTGCTGGTCGTTGAGGGTTTGGGCAGTGGCGTGAAATGATCGAGACTATTTTTAAAAGGCTCATTCCCATAGCAAGCTGCAGAATGGATTGGAGGAGGCAGCCATCAGGGTCTCTTACGAGACTGAAGGAGTAAAGTGCTGAGTCTCAGAGTCGAGGTGGTGGCCTCAGTGAGCAGGGGGACCACAGCAGATCGACTGTCAGAGCTCTGGTCTCGGCTCTACCCTGCAGCTGGCCAGAGACGTCACCCTGCAGGAAGCACAAGACGTCACTCACGGCTCACACTTCAGAGAGGAGCAAAGTGGAAGCACCTACCAGCACAGAAGATGCTCGCGCCATGTGCTATCTATGCAGAAATCAGAAAAATCATGCAAAATTGCTTTGCTGTTGAGCTTTAATCACAGTCTCCTGAAGGACTAAATGGAAGGAAAAAACTCACTATGCATAAAAGACACTACCATCTTCTATATGATTAAAATGGTGCAAAAATGGAAAATTTATGGCCCTGAATCTTCATATCTGTGAATTTTTAAACTTGATATGCAAAAGCACTTTGAGGTTGAAATGCTGCCTTTGCTGTTTTTGTGCCCCCAGCACCTGGCCATCTCTGAAACCTACTAAGCGCTGAATAAATGGTTGATGAACAGATGGAAATGTCTCAAATTCTAATTGTATGACGCTAATAGCTGCCATTCATCGACCACTCACTCTGTACCAGGCATATGTCTTAGTCCGTTTTGTGTTGCTATAACAGAATCCCCGAGAGCGGCTAATTTATTGAAAAATGCAGTTTATTTGGCCCATGATTCCGGAGGCTGGGAAGTCCAAGAGCTGGCATCTGCTCAGCCTCGTGTGCAAGGGAAAGCAGGCCCACGTGAGAATGACCAACACAAGAGTCAGCCCGGCTTCGAAGCAACCCATGCTCGAGGAAACCAATGCATTCTGGAGAGAACCCATCCCTTCCCACAGGAACTAGCCCAGTCTTGAGAAAAAGTGGATAATGCGCATTGATGACCTAATCCCCTCTTAAAAGCACCACCCCCCAGCACCGCTGCGTCTCAGACCAAGCCTCAGCGTGACTTTTGGTGGAGACAAACCATGTTCAAACCACAGCAGCATGTAAGTCATTTCTGATCTCCGAGACAGTGTAACAGGGTAAATATTATTCCAGTTGTGCAGAGAGGAAAAATAAGTCTCTGAGAATTAAACAGTTCACCCAAGATCACACAGCTAAGAAGTGGCTGAGCTGAGACTCGCAGCGCCTGGTTTGGACGAATTCAGCATCCTTGCCCACTTTGCCAAGCCAGGTTACTCTGGTATGCTGATTTGAAATATGGGTCTGTGATAACAGGGCTAATGATGGAACTAACATAAACTTCAGGAACCACCAAGAGTGTCAAGGCTTATGCACTTGTCACTGTCAGGGCAAATCATTCATTTCTTTCAAGCAGAATATACTAGGCCCTCATGCAAACCACACGTAGCAGGGCTGTGTCTAAGTCTCTTCATCCTCTGAATATCCCAGGAGGAGCTTCATCCAGCCAGACGTCCAAGACAAAGATTTTAGAGTCCTCACTGTACCAAGTAGCATCCTTCAAATAAATCTCCAGTAAAAGCTTGGTGTTTCCATGGGCCTATCTCCACCCAAACATCCTCATTAAATCTTTAAATTTCCCCTTTTAGGTTTGCAAATCCCCAGATGTCGTTGGTGTTATGCTTGGCTTGAAGGTCATGAAACTCAAGGGATTCCCGAGGACAGAGACCCTGAAAGCCGCCCTCCTGGGGCTGGCATGGAGGCCTGTTTGCTGCTCTCCTGCCTCCGCTGCGTGGGGCCTTGGCCTCCCGGAGAAGGGACACACGCCCCTCACCTCACTGGTCCCTGAAGCCCTTGGTGTTCACCGGAGGAAGCTCCAGGGGGCAAACGCATCTTCATCCTTCGCTTGCAAAGATCCAGTGAGGCACGAGAATAGAATGTCATAGTTATTAACTCTCTGGAAACAAGTTTAATTCATATCCATTCTTAGGATCGGTTTGCACATGAGTACATAACCTAATGCAATGGTCAACAGACACATTCTAGAAAAAATAGGCCCCCTCCCCTCCCCTAACACATGTCTAATACGAGGCAGGCAGAGTGGGAATGAAAAATTCCTTTTCTTCAAGTGCCAAATTCCAATTCTGTGCAGTGGTGTTGGCCCAAACATCGGCTGTTTTGCTCTGTTCTTTCAAATTAGCCACAATGATTAGCCTGCCAGGGCCGGGAAAGCAGGTCATTATGCAAATGAGAAGCACTGCAAGAGTCAGCCCAGGAATGCACCCGCCGAATCAAAAAAAAAAAAAAAAATTAACCTTGCGGATATAAATATGATTAAAATGCATCTCACCATTCCATTAGTCGGTGACTTAAGAATGTGGGAACTTTTGGAAATAAATTGTGTTCATGCTATGATGGGCCAGAATGCTGCTCTGTGCAGTACCGGCCCTGAGGGACACCAGGCCTCCAGCCGGGAGGGGTGCACAGCCGCTTGTCCTCGGGAGACGGTCACAGGCCTTCACGCTGTTGGAGCTGGGGCCCTGCCCCTCTCACTGGCAGAGACCACTTGTCTTGCCTCTAAAAGCTTCTCCTCGTGCCGTGGATTAGTCACTCCTGCCTCCACCGGGCAGACAGGGAGCCGAGGCGTGGTGGGGTAAGGGACGGAGACCGTAGAGAGCTAGCGGTGGAGCCAGCCCCACGGGGCCCTGCGCCTAGGCCTCAGCCTCCTCCCGGCCTCGCTAGAGTGTCCGTGTGTTTCTGCTTTTGAACACACCTCTGCACACCTGCAGTCGTCTCGTGTGATCCAGAGAGAAGAAAAATTAGCAAATATGCAAACTCTGAAATACACTATTCTAAATAACATTTTCACCTGTTCTCCTATTCATATATCAACAAAACTTGATCATTGTTATTGTCAAATTCCAACTGATGTTCTTGGATATTCTGACAAATCGATATTGATATTCTAACAATTGATATTCTAACAAAATAGTCAGAAGATTATCTTTTGATGTGTATTCATACAAGCAAGTCATTTTTCTTTACTATTGTTCTCAGGAAGTTAAAGTATGCAAATATTTAGGTCATTAAATATGAAATGTCCGATTTCCAATCAAAAGTTTCATTTATTTTATCTGAAACTAGAAGCAGTACAATTAATCAAAGTATGTACGTGCCTAAACTGTGTCCATTAGCCACATCCTTCCCAAACACTGCATTGATATCTCGAGCTGTTTGCGCTGCATTGGTTCCACAATGGAACTCACCTTCGAAAATAACACGAATTTTTGACTTATCCATGGTTCCACAAAAATTGCTCTAAAGAAAATTTGAAATATAATCACCAGCCAAACCGTGCATTTGAAAGAATGAGGATGCACCTCCACAACAAACATAAAACAAGAAGTGTCCAAGAGAAATGTCAGAGAGAGTAACTGTCAAACTTAGTACTTAAGGAAATTGGACATTTTCCACTTAATAACCCTTATACTTCACAATGTATTGGGATGCCTGCCTTGCGTTCTATTTTTCTGTACTAGAAAGTTATTAGTTAGGATGATATTAATAAAAACCATAAATGAGGCATATAATTTAAAAATACATAAATAGTTAAATGTGCGAAGAGATTGATGAACAGGACGCCGATGCACGTGTTTGATCATTGATATTCTCCCCAATTAGGGTCTCGTCGTAGAGTTCGGTCATTAGCCAAGATGACACAGCTGAGAAGACACAATTACTAAAATGCCACATTACAAAGCAGGCGTGCCGAGCACTGTGGGGACACGTCCCGGGTGCTCCCCCAGCCTGGCGCGTGGAGGTATGAGGGGGCAGTGGCCAGAGAGGGGTCCTTAGAGGTCAACACCTGGGCCGAGCCGGATGACAGGAGTGTAAGTAGGGCAGAGGGGAGTCCGGGGTGGAAGGGAGAGGACATCAGGGGTGGAAGGGGACCTCCAGGCTGGAAGGGAGGGGATGTTTGGAGAAGCCACCCCGGCACAGGCCCCCGCCCCGGGGACCCCCACCGCTCAGCAGGAGCGGACAGGGGTGTGGCGCTGGGGTCAGGAAGGTGAAGCCACGGGGAAACTGAGGCCGTGGGCAGAGTCACGCGTCTAGTGAAGAAACAGCCCCGCGCCAACTGCAGGTGTGCGGCCTGGGGGGCGCAGGCGGAGCGCAGGGCTCCGGGCGGGCGCGCGGCAGGTGCAGCTCCGAGCGCGCACCCGAGTGGCCAGCGTGGCGCGGCTCTGCAGGGTGACAGTCTCGCTGCGTGGGAGGTGCGGGCGCCCTGGGGTTCGTCCTCCTGGTAGTTCCCCCCGTGAACTACCCGGAGACGCGCTGGCTCTGCGTCCGCGCGGCCCTGGGGCAGGCGCTGGCTCCAGGCTGGGCTGCGGACACCTGGGGCCCCTTCCCCACCCCTCAGGCCAGGTGGCCCCGACCCTGCGTGTCTCCATCTCTCGGGGCCTGCGAGCAGCTCAAGTCCCACCTTCCTCTCCTTTTTCCGTTGCTCTTTTCCAGCCATTCCATTCTGAACTAATGGCTTCATTCATTCATTCATTCATTCGTTCATTCAGGAAATGCTCCCTGAGTCCCACCAAGTGTCTGGAACTGGGATTAGGTGCCAGGAGTCGGCATTTTAAAACGGACTCCGTTTCTGTCTTATCGGAGCCCAGGTAGGGGCAGCGATTGTAAGGTCGCATCATCCCTTGGTATTTTGGGACCTAGGTTATGTGTCTCGACAGCTGGGTGGTTTTTCACTCTGTGGTTACAGGAATATTGACAGTATAGGTCGCCGTTTCTAAGGACGTCCTCTCTTACCGGTCAGAGTGAGGAACCGGCACAAACTCCCCTCCCTCCCAACAGGGAGCCCAGGACTCTGGATAAACAGCTTCCTCTCCCAAGACCCCAATTTTCTCACTTGTAAATTAAGGTGACCGGGCTGGATGATGTCTAAGATTCATTCTAGCACCTTCCGTGAGCCTTCTATGAGCCTGAGGGCAAGTCACAATGCTAATTGCTGTAAGAGGTTAAAAAAACCAAAACAGACAAAAGAAAAACGACAAGGCTTCCTTAGAGGCCGTGCACCAGGGAGGGTCCCTGTAGCTTGCGCTCACACCCTTTTGATGCTGAGATAACTCAAGGCTCCGCCTGCTAACTGAATTAGAATAGGTGCCAAAGAAGACCTAGAGAAATTTAAAGAAAAGAAGCATCCTCCTTTGGCACCCGTTGAACATACTGCTATAAAGAAGCATATTTAAAAGGCATCTCAGAGGAGAGCTGGGGCTTTAGAGCTCAGATGGCCAGGAGAGAGCAGGGGAGCAGGGACAAGGTGAGCAGGGCCAGGGACGCGAGACGGAACGAGCTGTATCCAGGAACTCCAGCAGGTTCCGTCGGCTGGAACAGCGCATCGACCGCGCTCTCGCTCTGTGTCAAGCCAGAAGCAAAAAGCCGGCAACAGTCAAATAAAAGATACGTAGTCAGTAAGATTTTAAGGAGAGCTGATAATAGCAGCTTACCAAGGGAGACAACGCAGGAATAAACAAAAACCCCCTCTGTCCATATGGAGTGGCCACGTAAATCATTACTATCTCCAAAACACTCTCCGTTTCTCTCAGTAAGCATCAGTTCACTGCCAGGCGCAGGCAGGTATTGGGGACACAGAGGTGACTCAGATGTGGGGCACTGGGGGGGTGAGGCCCCAGGTTTCCAGTAGGGCCCCCATGGGGAGGGTCTGTCACGACCAAGGAGAAGGTTCTGCCTAACTCTAAGGGCAGCAGGAAGCCACCGACGATTTCTGAGCAAAAGCGTCACTCACGAGCAAGGTGGAGGAAGTCGTAAGGCAGCCAGCCTGAGGGTGGCCGGGGGTGGAGCAGAGACAGGGGCAACGATTCAGAGGAGACGAAATCGGGAGAAAACGAGGGGAGGGTGGATTGAACGATGGCGCGGTCACATCCGTCATCGTGAATCACCCTACGCTGAGGGACTCCGGTGGACCCCTGGGCAGACCAAGGCCCCTCCGCTGGGCGTGCTGGGACGGGAGGCGCACAGGTGCACGGTCGCACGGAGGAGGTTTCGGAGACGCCCTGACACCCCCACGCCCATCCCTGCACTCCCCGACTTAGTGTCTTTGACTGTGCTGGATTTGGCTCAAAGTACAATAAATCCTGTTTTCAAGCACTCGGAAAATACGATAAATGCACACAAACTGGCCACCGTAACCGGAGGAGGCAGCGGAGCACACAGCAATGATGTCCTCGTTCTTCCCACTGCGTTCGTCTCTCCAGACGGGAACCCCGAGCATCGAGGATTTTTCAAAAACCCCAGTCCCTGAGTGAGACGCCAGCACCGTGGCCTGGACGTCACCGGGCAGCAGCCCACAGCCCAGGGCAGCCCCTGCCCGCCCGCTCTCGCCCGTCAGAGCAGGGCTCGCGCCACCGCCCGGAGACTCGTTACGGCTGATGCACGAGGACGCGGAGCCTGTCGTCTCTCACGGCTGCCTGCAGCTCCACTAAGGAAGAGCCTCCATTATGAGGGGGCAAATCCAATAGCCTCACTTTTCCCCCTTTAAAATGCATTGTAGTTTTTTCTTTTGTAAATGATAAGCTTTACCAATTACCTTTCCTTTCTCTATAGGTAGAGTGTTCCTCTGAGGGTGAAATATTGCCGTATTTTTAGACGTTTGCTTTTAAGTTGTTAGCTACCGTGTTTCCCCGAAAATAAGACCTACCCATAAAATAAGCCCCAGCAGGATTTCTAAGCATTTGCGCAATAGAAGCCCTACCCCGAAAATAAGACCTAGTGATGGGCGTGGCTGCGTAGCGCATCTGCACAACCCATGCATTTCGTCGCGGAGCGGTCAAGAACACGAGCAGCCCTTCTCATCTGCCCCATCGTGACAGCTGCTATCCCAGAGGTGACCGGAAAGGTGTGGGCAGCCCCACCAACAAGGTCGGCTCCCCCGTCAGGTCCCGGCCATCCTGTGCGCGCTGCAAGCTGAGGCTCTGAGGGGAAAATAACACATCCCCGGAAAATAAGCCCTAGGGTGTCTTCTTGAGGAAAAATAAATATAAGACCCTGTCTTATTTTTGGGGAAACACGCCAGACAGATGACTTTCCTGAGGGTTCGCCAGTAGTACATTTGAGACACTAAAATCTCACGTGCAGAAACCCCCACCGTGCCGAGTGGTGACTGACTTGGGCTGGCACAGCTGGCCAGCTGTCACCGGGGCGGGGGAGGTGACCCTCTGCACGTTCTTCCGGTAGTGTGACTGCTTAGTGAGCAGAAAATCGTTTTTGTTTTTTATTTTTTAAATAGAAACCAGAAAGCAATCCAAAATCAGCAAGTAAAGGCATAAAATGAGGAAGTTGATGGCATTTTGGTGAGGTTTCTTGTTGCAACTTTCCTTTGCCAGAATTCCAGAGCTGGAATTCAGCATGCCGGTGAGGGCGTCAGCCCTCCCACTCTGCGGCGGGAAAGAGAATTGCCACATTTCCTCTAGTCTCAGATGCCATCAATTGTAAGATGCACCATCTATTAACAGCTTTTCAGAGAAAAAAAAGACCACGTTAAAAGCATCCATCAATTACAAGCTGTATTCAGCTTTCAGAAACACTCACAGGTGAAAAATATGCATCTTGGAATCGAGAAATATGGTGTTTTAATTCAAAGGTCGCCATTAATTAATCATTTCAAAGGACTTAAACAAAACGAGCTCCCTGGAATGCAGGTCACCACGAACAAACAATGGCAGGGCCCTACCGGAAACAGAATTTAAATATTTGTCAAGTAAGCCAAGAAAAACAAAGGATTCCAGAGAAGAAAACCGCACATATTTTTAATCCTGCCTCTAACACATATTTAGATTCGCCTCTAGTCTGTAACTCACTAGGAACAGCCACGGCTGTAGAGTGGGAAAGTACATCCAGGTGTTCAAGGAGGAAAAGAAACCACATCGGTCCCGTTCTCTGTTCTGTTTCCCACGTCTGGCTCAGACCCGGTGACCGGCGGTATTTGTTGAATGAAGATGTATTTGCCGAGCAAATGACAGAGTCAAGCGTGGACATAATCGCCAAGGGCAGTGATTTTACATCCCACGTGTTTCAGGGTTTGTTCTTCCCTACCCCAGTCCAGAGCCTCAGTCCTCTCCTGGGCATGACCGCTTAGCCCCTCCCCGCCCCTTGGTGCTCCAGCCCCTCCCCCCCCATTGCCGCAGGGTCCAGCCGAAACACACATCTGAAGACCCAGGCCTGGCTTCAGTCACCGTGCAGTTTTTGAACCTCCCATAAAAACCGAGTAACTTGCACGGTGAAACAGGAAACCCTCAGGCAGCATCTTCAACAAAGCTGGGTAACAAAGGGGCCCCTGTGGACCCCAATCGGGGGCCAGCTGGATGTGCTGAGCCCTTGGGCCTCTCCCAGAGGTGGGAGCAGGTGGCTGTGGCCCACCGAGGACAGCAGCCCACACCTGGCAGGTGAGGGGGGGAATGAGCAGGGCTGGAGACCCCATGGTGACCACACCCCCCTGGAGCAGAATCACAGGCCAGGGCAGGGGACCTGGGATGGGGGAAGGTTCGGATCAAAGCACAGGGGAAAGGCCAAAGCAGGTGTCTGGACCTTCTCGGTACCCGGCCCAAACAAACCAACTGTTATACACTGTATATATTTGAAATGTGAACTGGATATTTGATAAAATAAATTATTGTCAGTCAAAAAGCATCCTTATCCGACAGAGAGCCATGTGGACGTCTGGGATTTGCCGTAAAGGACGACGACGACGACGAGAGGGAGAGAAGCAGGACAGGGAACGACGGCAATAGGATTATTCACGCGGCAGCAGTGCTCGGGGCTGCTTGTGAGTATCGGGAGTGCACCTTTCTGTTCTTCTGGCTGTGTTTGAAATTTTCCAAACAAAAGGCTTAAAAAAAATAAGTCACAGTTTTGGCCATGTCATTTATTTACTAAAACCACTTTATTAACTCCCCCAAATTCCCCCACTATTTTGCACCCTACAGAAAGTCTCACCCAATCTCTGCCCCCAGCCTCACTGCGGGCCACGTCTGACCTCGCCCTGAACCCCAGTGACACACACCTCCTCCTCGTCTTCCCGTGGCTTGCTGGCTCCGTCTCGTACTGCTGGGCGATAAGACATCGTATGGAAGTATCGGTGTGCTGATCAATTCACCTACTTAAGGGCATTTCTTCCCTCAGTTTCAGCTTTCACTTTTTGGTAATTATGAATCGAGCTGCTCTAAACACCTGTGGACAGGTTTTTGTGTGAACATACATTTTCAACTCATTTGGTGAATACTAAGGATCACACGTAAGAGCATGTTTACTTTGGTAAAAAAATTGCCAACTATCTTCCAAAGAGGCTGTGCCAGTTTGCATTCTCTCCAGCAAAGACTGAGAGTTCCTGTTGCTCTACGTCCTTGTCAGCATTTGGTGTTGTCAGCATTGTGGATTTTAGCCATCCTAACAGACGTGTGTAGTGGTACCGTTGTTTTAATTTACAGTTCCCTAATGGCATGTGATGTTGAGCATCTTTTCATCTGCATATCTTCTTCGATGGGGTATCTTTTTAATTGGGTTGTTTTCTTATTGAGTTGTAAGCATTTTTAATATATTTTGGATACAAGTGCAAAAAGACGTTATAATGTACATCTTTTTTTTTTTTTTTTTTTTTTTTTTGAGACAGAGTCTCACTCTGTTGCCCGGGCTAGAGTGCCATGGCATCAGCCTAGCTCACAGCAACCTCACACTCCTGGGCTCGAGCAATCCTCCTGCCTCAGCCTCCCCAGTAACTGAGACTACAGGCATGCGCCACCATGCCTGACTAATTTTTCCTATATATATTTTTAGTTGTCCAGCTAATTTCTTTCTATTTTTTAATAGAGATGAGGTCTCACTCTTGCTCAGGCTGGTCTCATATAACATACATCTTTCACAAATATTTGCTCCTATTCTGAAGTTGTCTTTTCATTGTCTTGATAGTGTCTTTCACGGAGCAGAAGTTTAAATTTTAACAAAGTCCAACTTATCATTTTCCCCTTCGTGGATGAAGCTTTTGGTCCTACATCTAAAACTCATCACCAAACCTATTTTCACTTAGATTTTCCCCTATTGTATTTTCTCAAAATTGTTTTAGTTCTGCATTTTACTGGTAGGGCTATGATCTACTGTGAGTTAAGTTTTGCAAAGGACGTAAGGTCTGTGTCTAGGTTTATTTATTTATTTATTGCCTACAGATACCCATTTGTTTCTGCGCCATTTGTTGGTAAGATTAAACTTTCACCCTTGAACTGCTTTTTCTCCTTTGTCAAAATCAGTTGGCTGCCCACGTGTGGGTATATTTCTGGGCGCTCTGATCTGTCCCATCGATACATTTGCCTACTCATCTGCAGAGCCACATTGTCCTGCTCGCTGAGTTTTACAGCAAGGCCTGCATATAGGCGGCGTCAGTCTTCCAGCTCGGTTCCCCCTGACTACCGTATTGGCTATTCTGAGTCTTTTGCCTTTCCATACAAAGTTAAAACCAATTTGCTGATATCCTCAAAGCTACTTGCTGGGATTTTGGCTGAGATTGCATTGAATTTGATCATAGATCAAGCTAGGGGAAACCAGTATATTAACAATGTTGAGTATTCCGATACATTAACATGGATTTCTTCACTCATTTAGCTCTTCTTTGATTTCTTTCAACAGAGCTTTATAGGTTTCCTCAAATAGATATTGCACATATTTTGTTAGGTTGATGAATAAATATCTCCCTTTTGGTATTAATGTAAATGGTGTTTTTATTTCAAATTATAATTGTTTATTGATGATGTACGAGTGCTATAGACTGAATGTTTGTGTCCTTCCCCCCAAAATTTGTATGCTAAAACCTAATCCCCAATATGAGGGTATCTGGAGATCGGGTGCTTGGGAGGTGCTGAAGTCATGAGGGCAGAGCCTTCGTGACTGGGATTTTTGCCCTTATAAAAGAAGCACCAGAGAGCTCTCTTTCTCCTTCCACGGTGTGAGGACACAGCAAGATGATGGCCATCTGTGAACCAGAGAGTAGTTTCTCACAAGACATCAAATATGTTAATACTAGTGCCTGAACTTGGATTTTTCAGCCTCCCGAATGATAGGAAATAAATGTTTGTTGTTTATGAACCACCCAATCTACAGGCATTGGTTATAGCAGCCCAAATGGACTAAAACAATAAGAAAGGAATCACTTTTGTAGATTAACCTTGTGTCCGGCCACCTTGCTCTAATTGCTTATTGGTTCCAGCTTTTGGTTTTTATTGATTCTTTGGGATTTTCTATTAAATGTATAGACAATTATGTCATCTTCAAAAACAGACAGTTCTATTTCTTCCTGTCCAATATGAACGCCTTTTATTTCCTTCTCTTCTCTTGTCTTATTGCATAATTAGGACTGCAAGTCAATGCTCAGTAGGAGTGGCGAGAAGGGACATTCTTGCCTTTTTCCTGATTTAGGGAAAAAGTATCTAACTTCTCATCATTAGACATGATGTTAGATGTAGTTTGTTGTTACTGTTGTTGTAAATGCTCTTTATCAAGTTGAGGAAGTTCCCCTTTGTTAGAGCCTGAATTATGTCTCCTTAAAGTTCATATGTTGAAGTCCTAACTCCCAGTATCTTAGGACATGACTATATTTGGAGATAAGTTATTTAAAGAGGTAATTAAGTTAAAGTGGGCCCTAATCCAATATGAGAAGAGGAAATCTAGACATAGACATTCATAGAGGAAAAGCCATGTGAAGCTACAGGGAGAAGACAACCGTCTGCAAGCCAAGGAGAAAGACCTCGTAAGCAAACAGCCCTATCAACACCTTGATCTCAGACTTCTGACCTCTAGATTTGTGAGAAAATAAATATCTATTGTTCAAGTCACCCAGTCTTTGTTACGGTACTTTGCTACGGCATCTCTAGCAAACTAATATATCCTCTATTCTAGTTTGCTGAAGAGTTTTTACCATGAACTGGTGTTGGATTTTATCAGCGATTGTTCTATACCTATTGATATGATCATGTGATTTTTCCTCTTTAGCCTTAACATGAACCAATGTGATGTATTACATTGGTTAGTTTTTGAATGTTAAATAAGCCTTGTATACCTGAAATAAATCCCACTTGGTCATGGTATATAATTTTTTTATACATTTTTAGACTCGATATTTTGTTGGGGATTTTTTTTGCATCCATGTTCATGAGAGATATTAGTCTGTAGTTTTCCTGTCTTGTAATGATTGTGTCTGATTTTAATAATAGGTTATATATTTGACTCATATAATAGGTTATACATTTGACTCATATAATAGGTTATATATTTGACTCATATAATAGGTTATGAAGTGTTATCTCTGCTCCAATATTGTAGAGAATTGGTATTTCTTCCTTAAATGGTAGAACTCACAGTGAATGCATCTGGGCCTGGTGCTTTCTGCTTTGGAAAGTTATTAGTTATTGATTCAAGTTCTTTAATAGATAGAGGCCTGTTCAGGCTCTCTATTTCTTCTAGTGTGAGTTTGGCAGACTGTGCCTTTAAAGGAATTGGTCCACTTTAGGCTTTCAAATTTGTAGGCATAAAGTTGCTTATAATAGTTCTTTATTATCCTTTTAACGTATATAGAATCAGTAGTGATGGCCTCTCCTTCATTTCTGATATTAGTAACTTGTGTTTTCTATCTCTCTTTTTTTGTTTTTGTTGTTGTTGATTTTCTCTATTGTTTTCCTGTTTTCAATTTCATTTACAATAAGTCTTCACTTAACAGCATAGATAGGTTCTTGGAAACTGACTTTAAGCAGAACAATGTATAACAAAACCAAGTTTTTCTCATTAACATTATAGAAAAATGGTGTTGAATGAAACAACAATATTTGATGACCTGCTGTATTTTTGCTTAAAGTCACAGTTTCCAAGAACCTATCAATGAAGTGAGGACTTACTGTATTTCTGCTCTAATTTTTATTATTTCTTTATTTTTGCTTTCTTTACATTTAATTTCTTCTTCTTTTTAATTTCCTAAGGTGGAAGCTTAGATTACTGATTTTAGTTCTTTTTTTCTTTTTTGATATAGACATTGAGTGGTATAAATTTACCTCTAAACACCATTTTCACAGTGTCCCGCACATTTTGATAGATTGTATTTTCACTTTTATTTTGTATAAAATATTTAAAATTAATTTTGTGACTTCTTTGCCTCACGTGCTATTTAGAAGTGTATTTTTAACTTTCCATATATTTTTGGATTTTCCAGCTTTTCCTGTTATCAATTTTGGTTTAATTCCATTGTAGTCTGAAAACATACTTTGTATGATTTCTATTCTTTTAAATTTGTGAAAGTAGAATATGGTCTATCTTGGTGGAACTTCCATGTGTACTTGAGAAGAATGTCTATTCTGCTGTTGTTGGATGCAATAGTCTATGAATGTCAATTAGATGCAGTTAATTGACGGTACTGTTCAGTTCAAGGATGTCCTTACTGATTTGCTGCCTGCTGGGTCTGTCCACTTCTGACAGAGGGTGTGGAAGTCTCCAACCATAATAGTGGATTCATCTATTTCTCATTGACATTCTATAAGTTTTAGCTTCACATATTTTGATGCTCTGTTTTTAGGTGTATACACATTAAAGATGTTATGTCTTCTTGGAGAATTGACTCCTCTATCATTATATAATGTCCTTCTTTATACCTGGTGATGTTCCTTGCTGTGAAGTCTACTTTGGTTGAAATTAACCTAGCTACTCCAGCTTTATTTTGATTAATGTTAGCATGATATATCTCTCTCCATCTCTTTACTTTTTAGCTATCTGTGTCTTTATATTTAAAGTAAGTTTCTTGTAATCAACATATAGTTCGGTCTTTTCCTTTTAATTGGTATATTTATACCATTCACATTTAAAGTGATTATTGATAAAGTCTGATTAATAGATACCATATTTACAACCATTTTCTATTTGTTACCCTTGTTCCTTTTTTTGTTCTATTTTTGGTCTTGTTTTGAGTATTTTATAATTTCATTTTTCTCTCTTCTGTCAATTACATCTCTTTTTAAAATTTTTTTAGTGGTTGTCCTAGAGTTTGCAGTACACATTTACAACTAACCTAACCCCGCTTTTAAATAACACTATGCTGCTTCATGGTAGCACAGGTGCTTAATGACAGAGTATTCCTGACTCCTCCCCCACCTTCCTTTATTATTTTGCTGTTATTTATTTCTCTTTCCATAACCTATTATAGCCCAATACATTGCTGCTATTACTATTTTTAGAAAACTATAATCTGTTAAATCAGTTAAGAATTTTAAAAATAAAAGGCTTTGTTTTCCCTTCATTTATGTCCTCTCTAACACTCTTCCTTTCTTTATTAGATCTGAGTTTCTGACCTATATATTCTTCCTTCTCTCTGAATAACTTCTTTTAACAGTTCTTACAAAGTAAGTCAATTGAAGACACATTTTCTCAATTTGTTTGTCTGAGAAACTATTTCTCCTTCACTTTTGAAGGATAATTTCACTGAGTACAGAATTGAGGTTTGTGTGTTTTTTTCTTACAGTTTTTTAAATACATCACTCTACACTCTTCTTGCTTTCATAGTTTCTGAAGAGAAGTCTGATGTAATTTTTATCCTTGCTTTTCTAGAGACTTCCTGGATTGGTGACCTGATGTCTACCATTAATTTTGGAAACTTTGCAGCCATTGTTACTTCAAATACTTCTGCTCTTTCTGTCTTTCTTCTCCTGCTGACATTCCCATTTTGAATATGTCACATTTTTTGTAATTGCCCCATAGTTCTTTATATTTTCTTCCTTTTTTCTCTTTGTTTCCAGTTTGGGAAGGTTCTATTGGCATATCTTCAAGGTCATGATTCTTCCCTCAGCTGTGTCTAGCCTACTGATGAGCCCATCAAAGACGTTCCTCGTCTCTGTTATGAAGTATTTGATACCTAGTATTTCCTTTTGAGTCTTTCTTAGAGTTTCCATCTCTCTGCTTACATCACCCAACTCTCTGCATGCTTTATCCATTAGAACCATTAGAAAATTAATTGCAATTATTTTAAATGCCCAGTCTGATAATTCCCCAATCTCTGCCATAGCTGAGCCTGGTTCTGGTGGGTTATGTGCCTCTTCATAATGTGATTTTTGCCCTTTACATGCTTGTATTTTTTTTCTTAAGAGTGGACATGATGCATCAGGTAAATGGAGCTGAGATAGACCTTCAGCATGAAGTTTGATGATTACTGGCAAGGAACTGCGCTGTGTTTACTCTTTGATGCAGCTATGGTTTCAGAGACTACATTTTTCTCTCATGTCCTTGTTTTTTGCCTCTGATGTTGTCATTAGGTTTCCCTGGAGCCTCCTTCTTAGAAAGTACCTGAGTCTCCCTGTTCTTCCAAATGGAATCTCCTGCTATGATACGGGAGCCCCGTCGATGTGGTGCTCAGATCTCAGGGGAAGCGTTCTGCAATCCCAAGAGCAGGTCTCAGTCTTGAGGTGAGTCCCTGCCCCGGACTGTGACTTTCACGGGTACTTCT